>CM062289.1:194980134-195524933 GCA_031216915.1 Pictodentalium vernedei
CACAAATCTTGTAATGCAAATTTTTGGTGTGGCACAACCCACGGGAAGTACCATGGCAAAACATTATTTTACGGACTTTGGATCCAAGTGTGACTATCGTCAGTAGCATAGGAAGCATTTGAAGGGGTGGGTGGGAGGGGGGAGTCAAATTTCTGAAGGTTCGGGTGGGGGCGGGGGGGGGGGGCACACATTTCTAATTATTAAGTGATATGGCTGGGCAGCAGATGTCGAAGGCATCTGACACAAGCACTGAAGCTGCAAAGTGAAGGGGGGGGGGGGGGGGGAAGGGGGGAGGGGGGAAGGGGGGGGGGGCTTTTTGATCTTGAAAATCCTATTGTTTTCTTAAGAGAATGTTTTAACAGCATGTTGGACATTTTTAAAGATGCTGGTACTTCATCCCCGCAAAATAATGCTGCGTGCCTGTGATACAGGATTTGCGAAATTTACACAAGGGAAATGTATCCGCAGGAACAGATGCCCAATCATGTCTCTATATGTTCATGAATAAGTCAAGGAAACCGCAACCAAAAAACTGAATTTGTCTTGGTACTGCATACACACCAGTGTAAGTTACACTGGTGTGCATGAAGATCCAAGACAAATAATGCGACAGTGTGGCTGGTTATACAGGCAGACAAGGCCTATTTTCACCAAACACGGGAAAGGGGGTGGGGGTGCTCCTGTGCCCCCCCCCCCCCTCAGTTTCTATGCTCTTGACTACCGTCGATAGCATAATAATAAAACAGATTACCAGCGAATATACTGTAAGGAAAATGGCGTAGCCCAGAAGGCTGGCTGGGGTGGGGTGTGGTAAAAAATGAAAACACATAACTGATTTATATATAAAAGTTTGTTTTCAACTTTTATACATGGACAAAATAGACAACGCTAATTTGTACCAGCTGAAAACAAAGTGGGAGATTTCTGTTTTTTCGACGCACGTTGTCGCGTGCACACACCACTTTTTACATGCACATGTTTGGTTCCACAAAAACGCAATCGTATCGAAGGCACACACATACATTTTTCTGTCTCCGCGTACACATTTAGGGCTTTGTCCTCATCTTAATTTGTTGTTGTTGTTGCAAAGATACATGTAATCATTGAAATATTTATCGATTTGAGTGCTTCTAAATAAAACACGGTTGAACACCGGCTCTATAGCTATCCTGACTAAAAATTTCTATAGCTCTCCTGACTAAAAATGTATCTTAAAATTGAGCAAAACTCATAAAAAAAAACAAAAAAAACAAATTTCTGGATTTTGGTAAAAAATTTCTAAGTCTGGACCAGGATCCCAAATTTTCAGCTTAAATATGAACCTAGGGACTTGGCTTGAACAAACTTGAATCTCACCCCCCCTAAGGATGCTGCATACCAAATATCAAAAGATTCTTATTGGTTGATCTGAAGAAGATTTTTAACCCTTTGCCCAATGAATCGCCCGCATCCGCCCGCATAATATGCAAATTCAGCAGTTGAAAAAATATTATTTTTCAAAAAATGTCAACCCAAACCATATCATGTGACCCCTCAATGGAATGAGATTGTCAAGCTCGTTCCAACGAGGGGTCACATGATATGGTTTTGTTGAAATTTTTTGAAAAATGTTTTAAAAAAATGATATTTAAAATAATAAATTTTGATATCGTCTCCATTGGGTAAAGGGTTAAAGAATATTTCTCATACTCCACTAATTTGAACATTTGGGCTCCCAAAGAGACCCAAATATGGACCCAGGGAATTGATTTCAATAAACATGTGAAACAATCTTCCAAAGATGTTATATGTGAAATTTGAAAGCTTTTGGAGCAGTGGTATGGGAGAAAAGTAGTCTTACATGTTTTTCCCATTACCCACAGTGTTAAAAAATGCTGACTCGGCACTTTTTCAAAAGTCCCCAAAAAGTACCCCATGATAAAACCGATAGCAATTTTTTTTTTATCATTCCATTCCAGGGGTCAGCCTGGCAGCTGATTTTAGGGAGAAGTGACTTCTCCCTCCAGAGACTTTAGGGAGAAGTCAGGATCCAGGAGGGAGAATGCAGTAGACATGAAGGAGAAATCAGAAAAAAAACATAAAACGTATATGACATCGTGGCAAAATAAATGAACATAGAGGACACAATTGTGGAGAAAAAAATAAAAGTTATACAAACATACATACACACACAAAACTAAGTCAGATGGTATATTACAGAATGTAGGTTAAAATCCCACCTCCCCCCCCCCCCCCCCCCCCCCCCCCACTCCACAAAAAACTGTGTCGTTCAGGGTTTCTGAATACCCCTAACTCTTTGCCTAACAGTGATGACTAAGGTTACCATGCATTGCAGTTGATTTTGTATTTGCCTCAATGCAGTGGATTTGAAATTTAGTATGACCCATGGTGAGAGTGTTCTCTATAATAGAAGGTATATTCTTTTTAAAAATATATTTAAAGTGTTTAAAATAAACTCCAAGTTCATACAAGAAGCTGGGTCATTCATGGTTTCTGAATGTCCTGAGTTGAAAAGCGTAGTTAAAAAAGTTTTCGATATCCTTCGTAAATTAAGCGTTATTAACAATTTGAGTTAATATTTATTTCTTAGGTAAATGACAAAATATTTCAGTTGTCTCCCTTCACAGCTGCGCTGGGTAATAATACACTTTTCAGAAAACTGACAATTTCTGCCAACCATCTTGCACTGACACATGCGGTTGGTGCTTTGAAGGTCTGCCATTCTTATCCATCCAAATACCTGTGATTTCTATTGTAGCCTAATTACATTTAACCCCCTTCCAACACAACTTCACAAGTTTTCAAAGAAAAACATTCAATGCAAATTGCGGGGCGAATTTCAATGCAACAAATTTTTCAGTGGAACAGAGCGTAACCGCAAGCAATTTCGATGTGTCTCCAATACATTTTTTTTGTTTTTTGAAACGGTGGTTAACTTTAATAAATTCTAATTAACTCGATGTGTGTCTTGTGTGATTTGTTGTTTTAGCTGGCACTTTGTTTTTAAATAGCATTTTGTGCTGGTTGCTATTAGTTGGGGCGAATTGTTCGAACGACTACGCCATTACAATTCTTTTCAGAAATATAAAAATGGGCTAGTTTAGGCTATTTTCATAGCCGTGTGACGGACTTTAACAGCAGCCGTGTTTACTTTTTTTTTGCGAATGCGGAAGCGGGTGTTTTTAAAAAAATAAAACATAAGAAAATACAGTAAACTGCCATGTCTCCCAAGGAAGTTTTGGAGGGCGACTTGAATTTTGCCCCCAATGTAAGCCAAGGCGACTTCTTCGCCCAAGTCGCCCACTCGGGTGACCCCTGTTCCATTCTGTTGGTCCTAAGGAAGCTTCACACCTAATAAGAATTCTCAGTGTTGTGTAGTTTTGGAGATATGGGCGTTTTAATTTTTTTCTATTTTTAGCTCCAGCGGTTCCCATGGGGCAACGGGGAAAAAAATTGGGGCATAAATTAAGTACTTATGACCCAATAATCCCTCATATCAAATTTGGTTCAAATCTGCCATCGGTTTGGAAAATAGAAATTTTGAGAGGGGCAAAAATTCTTGCCCCTCCCATAACGGCAAATATAGCCCCACAAACTTCTCTTGAACAAATCTGAGTCCACACCTCAAAAGAAAGCTGCACACTTAATATCAAGTCTCTGCTACTGCTGGTTCATGAGAAGATTTTTTAAGATTTAAGAACACTTTTTGGGCATGGCCCTACCAAAGAGAGAGGCAACTTGATTTGAACAAAATCAAATTGCGATGTCATAGCTAACTACTATCTCAAATATCAATTGAAGTGGTTCAGCGATTTGGGAGAAGATGCAAACACCATGTTCTCGGGCGACAGACACCAGATGGTGAGTGATCACTATAGCTCTCCTGACTGAAGGTCAGGTGGGCTAAAAACTTAACAAGAAAATTCCATCATAAACAAGAGGCCCCAGGGGGCCAGTGGGCCTGAGGCGCGCACCCGATATGGTAGACTAAATATCAACCCAGAGAATTGATTTCAACAAGTTGCAACTGCTCCTCCTAAGAAAAGCTTATACCAAATATCCAAAGATTCTGACCAGTGGATCTAAAAAAAAAAGATTTTTAAAGAATATTCCTCATATTGAACTAAGTTATAATTTGGGCTCCCACAGGGAGCCCATATATGAACCCAGGGACTAGGCTTTAACAAACTTGAATCTCACACCCCTAAGGATGCTGCACACCAAATATCAAAACATTCTGACCGCTGTATCTGAGGAAGAAGATTTTTAAAGAAAATTCCTCATTTTGAACTAAGTTACAATTCAAGCTCCCACAGTGAGCCCAAATATGGACCTGGGGAAATGGCTTGAACAAACTTGAATCTTACCCCCTAAAGATGCTGCATAAAAAATATCAAAAGCATTCATCTGCTGGATCTGAAGATTATTAAAGAAAATTCCTCATTTCGAATTAAGTTGTCATTCAGGCTCCCATAGTGAGCCCAAATATAAACCAACGGACTTGGCATAAACAAACGTGAATCTCACCCCCTAAGGTTGCTGCATGCCAAATATCAAAACATTCCGACTGTTAAATCTGAAGATTTTTAAAGAAAAATTCCTCATATTGGGTAAGTTATAATTCGGGATCCCATAGGGAGCCCAAATATGGACCCAGGGACTTGGCTTTAACAAACTTGAATCCCCCACCCCCACCTCCCTTACTTAAGGATTCTACACACAACATGTCAAAACATTCCGACTGCTGGATCTGAAAAAGAAGATTTTTTAAGAAAATTCCTCATTTCGAACTAAGTTACAATTCAAGCTCCCACAGTGAGCCCAAATAAGGACTTTAGGACATGGCTTGAACAGACTTGAATCTTACACCCCTAAGGATGCTGCATACCAAATATTGAAACATTCTGACTGCTGGATCTGAAGAAGAAGATTTGTAAAGAAAATTCCTCATTTTGAACTAAGTTATAATTCTGGCTACCACAGTGAGCCCAAATATGAACCCAGGGACTTGGCTTGAACAAGCTTGAATCTCACCCTCCTAAGCATGATGCATACCCAATATCAAAAGATTCTGTCTGCTGGATCTTGAGAAGAAGATTTTCAAAGAAATTTGCCTGAAATGCACTAAGTTCGAATTCGGGCTTCTATATTGAGCCCAAATATGAATCCAGGGGGCCGTTGTGAACAAACTTGAATCAGATCCACCCTACAATGCTGGATACCAAATATCAAAATATTCTGCCTGCTGGATCTGAAGAAGATTTTTTAATGTTTTTCCCATTGCCTACAGTGTTAAAAAGTGCTGACTCAGCACTTTTTCAAAGTCCCGAAACTGTACCCTATGATAAAACCAATGGCAATTTTTTTTCACCAATCCTTTCTGTTGGTCCTAAGGAAGTGTGACAGTAAATAGAAATTCTCAGTGCTGTGCAGCTTTGGAGATATGGGCATTTTAATTTTTTTCTATTTTTAGCTCCTGCGGTTCCCACGGGGCTACAGGGAAAAAAAAATTCAGCATAAATTAGGTACTTATCACCCAATAAGCCCTCACATAAAATTCGGTTCAAATCAGCCTCTCGGTTCGGAAAATAGAAATTTCAGGCGGGGGCCAAAAATTTTTCCCCTCCCACAACGACGCCAAATATAGCCCATCAAACTTCTGAACAAATCTGAGTCTACACCTTAACCCCCTGATGTCTAAATACCCAGATTTGAAGCAGACATTTTTCCCATAATGCAACTGGGAATTTAACCAATTCAATCTCGTTTGACAGAGCTCATTGAGCTCTGTCAAACAACATTGAATTGGTTAAATTTCCAGTTGCATTATGGGAAATATTTGCACCCTGAACTTTAGATATTTCAACATCAGTGAGCAGGGGGTTAAAAGGAAGCTGATTACCATATATCAAGTCTCTGCTACTGTTGGCTCATGAGAAGAAGATTTTCAAAGATTTTGGTGCCCCTTGGAGACATGGCACCACCCAGGAGGAGGGGCAAATTCATTTGAACAAATCTGAATTGGCATTAGGTAATAAACATTTACCCAACATTTGAATAAAATTGGGCTAGCGGTGGTTTTGAAGGAGAAGTCGATAATGTAAATTTAACGTATGACGACGGACGACGGACAGAATGTGATTAGTAAAGCTCCCACTGAGCTTCACTCAGGTGAGCTAAAAAGGCTGAAAACAAGATACACACTGCACAATCAATGAATGTTCCCAATAACCCTTATGGACCTGAAGATTTTTTTAGCATTTTTGGAACACTTCAACGACAGACTCCATCCTTTTGCTTTGCAGTTGTTTTGAAGCAAAGACTTGCTTAGAACCAACTGCCAAGGTACTTGGAATGTACCATGCAAGTTAACCAATAGAGAGCATGCTGGGGCACCTGTTCTGTTGCAGTAAAACATGATTAAAGTTGATACCTATTCTGTTGCAATAAAAAGTTATCGAAGCTGGAGTTTGGTATTTAAGGATCCAAGTGGAAATCAGACATACAAGAATTAACAGTAATTTAATCATTCAACCCCTTAGGTTTAAATTCAAGATGATATGCCTTGAAGATTTTGATGCCAACAAATTTGTTATAGCAATATGCGATGTAATAGTGTTATTCGTAATAAGAATTTTTAAACATCTCTTCCACTCAAAAAGTCTTCATGTATTTCAAAAAGAATGTGACTAAAATGATTCAATTCAACCTGTCGCAGTCCATTTTGACAAAGATGTGATTTATTATTCTGCTGGGAGAATGCATACCAGGGTCAGTGAAAAACTAGCATGTTAACTTCAGAATGACCATTATTCTGGGGTAACTTGAAAATGCTAAGAAGGACTCTTCTGTTTTTATTCGAAGCATATTCAAATGAATCTCGCCTTGCATTAATAAGTTAAATTGTTGAATGCATTAACTGTGCAGTACAGGGACACCCATCGCAAAAAAATATATCAGCAATGATATCAACCGAGTGGATTTCAGTGCTGGGCAGTACTGAAATTTCATGTTCGGTATCGATATTTTTATTTTTATTTACCTTGGTATCAGTACAGTATTCGGCGTCAACAACATACATGTGTGCACACCAATATCGAATGGTATTTTGGGTATGCTCTCCAGCTGTAGGTCATCACTCACTGCAGACAAAGCTACAGAATTGTCAAAATGTTGGAAGTAACAAGGGCACTCATCACTGATCATTTGATGTAACAAAAAACCTGAGAGAAAATACTTTCTGCATATTTTCTCTCAGCTTTTTTGTTGCATCAAATGATTGGTGGTACTAATGGTTGGTAATTTTGCGTAATTTTCTGTTGCATGGCCTTTTATTTTTTAATTAATGTTAGGAATATTTTTCAATACCAAAATTTTGGTACCTGTATACTGAGACACCCACGGTACAGTAAATCAGTACTGGCTCAATACCAATACTTAATATTTCCAGTAATCGCTCATCTCTAGTGGATTTGCTAACATGATACATGAGCTATAGGTTGCCATTATCAGTCAATGCATGAACTGATTATTAAGCCACATCTAATTTGGAGTAAAAGTTGAACAAATTTTCAAATCAAAATGGTAACTTTTGTGAATGGAGTTGCATGAATATGGTAAAGGGTCAATAGGTGTAGTAATATTCAACTTACTTCTGCAACTTTGATGAATCGCCCTCTGCGATTTTGCTTGACATCTAGATAGAAACGTTTTGATTGTATCTGTAATGTTCGTGTGGCCAATTCCTCTTCTCCAGCGGGCCCTAAAATTTTTTTAAAATCTAGCGTCATTACAATGCCAACTGACTATAACATGTAAAAACTGAACGTGTCAATGACACTGCAGCTTAACTGGACTGTATGTAGTGTTTGATGAAAAGGAAAATGTTCAATGTTTATGAAAGCATCATGAAATAAGACAAGAACTGTGATAACTGAGAATATGCTCTGTACCCTACATACTATGTTTTCAACACGAATAATTTGAGGTATAGACTGTACTAAATTGAGGCCTGGACCTCACAGTTAAATTAAGTCAACCAAAGTTACCAAAAAATTACAGTAAAATCATCCCAAAAATACCACCTGTAGAGTGTGGTAAAAGAATTAGATCCGAGGTCTGAGGTCTTGTATGGCTCTCATCGTTGATTGATCTGAACCAAAATGAGAAATTCATCCGAACATTCATTTAGAAATCCATCTGGACATCACAACACAGATTCACTTAACCAGCTGCAAAGAAATCACCTCATAAATACGACCTGTTGGCTGTGTTAAAGGGCTTGTGAGGCCCTCACCATTAACCAATATGACCTATTTAGACCAAAATACATGTAGGATGTTCTCATCTTGTCATCAGACCAAGTGATACAACCAACTTACAATGAAATTGTTTCATAAATACGACCTGTAGACTGTGGTAAATAAGGACTTTTGGATTCGAACATGCACAGCTGTCACTGGTGACAGATCATGACCAAACTAGGATGTTCTCATCTAGACATTATACAAAAAGAAAGTTCCATGTTTATGAAAAGATTATTAAGTAATTGACAATGCATTAAGCTCTGTACCTTATAGTTTATGCATTCAACAAGAATAATAAACAAGAGGCCCTGCAGACCTGAAGCGCTCACCTTGAACAGCACCCGATATAAACAGAGTCCAAGAATGAATTTACATTAAGCAATCAATCTCTATAGGATACATTGTCAATTATTGAGCCCCTAAGGAGAGACTAAAATAGTCCAAGCCTCATGCCTTTTCTTCAGTTGATCATAATGTAAAAAGTGGAGCTCCCTTATTGATGCAACCTATGTGGATTATTCCTTTACCTAACATAGACAATATCAAAATTTATTATTGTCAATATCATTTTTAAAAATTATTCAAAAAATTTCAACACAAGAGGCCCCAAGGGGCCGGAGGGCGCTCACCTGACATGGTAGTCTAAATATCAAACCAGGGACTTTACTTGAATAAGCTGCATACGCCCTGCTATTTATTTATTTATTTATTGATGTTTAAGGTCACATATTTATGCACATTGGCTAATCATGACCGTGACAGTTTGACGGGTGGAGGAAGCCGGAGTACCCGGAGAGAACCACCGAGCAACGACGAGCAGCTGCCAGCTCCCCAACATCGTAACTCCGCACTGTGGAACAGGCAGGGTTAGATTGGTTGAAGACATGCGCACCATCGACGTGCAGTACGCCTTAGTACACGGCGTCATCGTGCCCCCACACAGGCAATGGGGATGAAGTGTCTTGCCCAAGGACACAACGCCCTGCTAAAAGCATATACCAACTAGATGAAGCGATTGTGCCCACACAATACACAGGATTTTCCTTCTATTTTCAGTTCCTGCACTTTTACGTCCCAAAATTGAGATAAATGCATAAAAAACAGATTTTTTTCCGTAACAAAATATTTTCAGCCTCAAATTTTTTTTCTTCTTAAAACGCATAAAAAACCAAAAAACTAATTTCCGGATTTTGGTCCTCCCGGACCCAAAATTTTCAGTGTAAAAAAAAAAAAAATTTTGTCTTAAAATTGACCGAAATGCATAAAAAAAAACAAAAAAAAACAATTTCCGGATTTTGGTCCAAAATTTCTAAGTCTGGAAAGGGGCCCCAAATTTTCAGCCTAAATATGAACCCAGGGACTTGGGTTGAACAAACTTGAATCTCATCACCCTAAGGATGCTGCATACCAAATATCAAAAGATTCTTATTGGTAGATCTGAAGAAGAAGATTTTTAAAGAATATCCCCCATACTGCACTAATTTAAACATTTAGGCTCCCATAGAGATCCCAAATATGGACCCAGGCAATTGATTTCAATAAACATGTGAAACAATCTTCCAAAGATGTGATGTGTGAAATTTGAAAGCTTTTGGAGCAGTGGTTTGGGAGAAAAGTAATCTTACATGTTTTTCCCATTACCCACAGTGTTAAAACATGCTGACTCAGTACTTTTTCAAAGTCCCCAAAAAGTACCCCATGATAAAACCGATAGCAATTTTTTTTACCATTCCATTCTGTTGGTCCTAAGGAAGCTTCACACCAAATAAAATTATCAGTGCCGTGTAGTTTTGGAGATATGGGCGTTTTAATTTTTTTCTATTTTTAGCTCCTGCGGTTCCCATGGGGCGATGCCGAAAAAAAACTAGAACTATCACTGAAGGTGATTAATACCCCCGCTTTGGGTTTTTAGAGGAATGCACTTCTGATCATGTAGGCGAAGGCCATAAGAAAATGTATACATAAAGATCATTTTTTGTTGTTGAAATTTGTATTTGCATGTGGCCTTCCACAGAACAGCACTGAATACTTAAAGAGCCCACACATATATGGTTTACATTTGGAAAAACACATTTACAATGTGCAACATGTATTCAAAATCGGTTCATTAATGTAGGAGTAGTTGCACACACAAGAATCCCATTTGAAAACCCATAATAAATCCAAGTTAAAGGGAGATAACATGGTTAAAATTGTCGCAGATCAAAAATTTGGGAATATGCGTATGTTCACTTAGTTGTGATAATGTTTGAAAGGTTTCGTCAAAATTGATTGATAAATGTAGGAGGAGTTGCACGCACAAGAATTTCATGTAGAAACCCATAATAAATCCAAGTTAAAGGGAGATAACCTAGTTAAAATAGCCACAGCTCAAAAATTTTGGAATATGCACATGTTCACTTAGTAGTGATGATGTCTGTAAACTTTCGTCCAAATTGATTGATAAATGTAGGAATTGCGCACACAAGAATTTCATGCAGAAACCCATATTAAATCAAAGTTCAAGAGAGATAACCTGGTTAAAATTGTCGCAGATCAAAAAGTTTGGAATATGCACATGTTCACTTAGTAGAGATGATGTTTGAAAGGTTTCATCAAAATCGGTTCATTAATGTAGGAGGAGTTGCGCACACAAGAATTTGTTCGAACGGAAAGACATAATAAATCTAAGTCAAAGGGAGATAACCTGGTTAAAACTGTCGCAGATCAAAAATCTTGGAATATGCGCATGTTCACTTAGTAGTGATGATGTCTGAAAAGTTTTGTCCAAATTGATTGATAAATGTAGGAGGAGTTGCGCACACAAGAATTTCATGTAGAAACCCATATTAAATCAAAGTTCAAGAGAGATAACCTGGTTAAAATTGTCGCAGATTAAAAAGTTTGGAATATGCACATGTTCACTTAGTAGAGATGATGTTTGAAAGGTTTCATCAAAATCGGTTCATTAATGTAGGAGGAGTTGCACACACAAGAATTTGTTCGGATGGAAAGACACAATATATCTAAGTCAATAAATCTAAGTCAAAGGGAGATAACCTGGTTAAAATTGTCGCAGATCAAAAATCTTGGAATATGCGCATGTTCACTTAGTAGTGATGATGTCTGAAAAGTTTTGTCCAAATTGATTGATAAATGTAGGAGGAGTTGCATGCACAAGAATTTCATGTAGAAACCCATAATAAATCTAAGTTAAAGGGAGATAACATAGTTAAAATTGTCGCAGATCAAAAATCTTGGAATATGCGCATGTTCACTTAGTAGTGATGATGTCTGAAAAGTTTTGTCCAAATTGATTGATAAATGTAGGAGGAGTTGCGCATACAAGAATTTCATGTAGAAACCCATATTAAATCAAAGTTCAAGAGAGATAACCTGGTTAAAATTGTCGCAGATTAAAAAGTTTGGAATATGCACATGTTCACTTAGTAGAGATGATGTTTGAAAGGTTTCATCAAAATCGGTTCATTAATGTAGGAGGAGTTGCGCGCACAAGAATTTGTTCGGATGGAAAGACACAATAAATCTAAGTCAAAGGGAGATAACGTGGTTAAAATTGTCGCAGATCAAAAATCTTGAAATATGCGCATGTTCACTTAGTAGTGATGATGTCTGAAAAGTTTTGTCCAAATTGATTGATAAATGTAGGAGGAGTTGCGCACACAAGAATTTCAGGTCCGGAAAGACGTACGGACGGACGTACGGATGGACGGACAGACGGACGGACGGACGTACGGACGTACAGGGCGATTCCTATATAGCCCCCACTTCTTCGAAGCGGGGGTATAATTAGGGCAAAAATTAAGTACTTATGATCCCATAAGCCCTCATATCAAATTTGGTTCAAATCAGCCTCTCAGTTTGGAAAATAGAAATTTTGATCGGGGCGAAAATTCTTGACCCTCCCTAACAAAGGCAAATTTCGCCCCACAAACTTCTCTTGAACAAATCTGAGTCTACACCTCAAAAGGAAGCTGCACAACAGATATCAAGTCTACTGCTGGTTCATGAGAAGAAGATTTTTTAAGATTTAAGCACACTATTTGGGCGTGACCCTACCGAGGGGCCAGGCAACTTGATTTGAACAAAACCAAAATGCGATGTCATAACAAACTATTATCTCAAATATCAATTAAATTGGTTCAGCAGTTTGGGAGGAGAATGTTTACGGAGACAACGGACAGCGAGTGATCACTATAGCTCCCCTGACTGAAAAAGTCAGGCAAGCTAAAAAGGATTGTACGGACGTAGATCATCACTACATGTATATCCCTGCATTTTGAGAAATGCGGGGATAATAAAGAACTTGTAAGAATCAGTAAGTACTGAAATAACTTTATTTCCCTCAAAACAGAAAACATTCTTACAACCACCACCCTTGACCATCTTACAAACACAAACACTGTTACAGATTTTAATAATCCAGGTGGAATTTTTCTTTAAAAATCTTAAGCTTCATTCACTTAATTCAAGTTTAATCATTGTATAAACACAGAACACAACTACAAGATCTACACAGGACAGGAATCAACAACTTCTGTTGGAAGTTTCTCCTATATTTCACTCCTGTAATCAGCACTCATGAAATGAATGAAAAACTCTTAACCTGCAGGCCTGGCATTTTCAGGGGAGTGGTTTATTCACTTGCATACTTCTCGCCTTAAAAAAATTGAGGAGGGCGAAACTAGCCCTCCTGGCCTTAAAAAATAATGATTACCATAAACAGCTTATTCCTAAAACCCACATCTTTTCAGATCACTATTATGTTAGTGGTCTCTGTAAAACGGCCATACTGCCCCTCCCACACCTCCGGGACTTGCTGAGGCCCAGAGGTGTGGGAGGGGCAGTGTAGCCATCTCACAGAGACTACCATGTTAGCAGCACCAAATAAAATGTACAAAGCCCACTAGACAGAATTCATTAAGAGTAAAACTTCATCTTGCCACTTTCAGCTCTTGCAAGCTTGAGAGTTAATCGGTCCCCTGGCGATTTTTATCCCTCCTGCATTTTTAAGAATGCCAGGCCTGAACTTGATTGATTCCTGTCCCACGCACTCCACCCTCATTGTGTTCTATCAAAATGTACCACGGTAAACAACAGCTTCTCCATTTTCTGGGTTTCACACAGAGAGCGATCTTTAGCTGTTATCCGCTGTCCACACTGTACATTGGAACCCTATTAAATGCATCAACTCTACCAGTGAAAAATATTCCAAGAACATGTAAATGGGGTGTTCAATATTCAGGAAATTGTGCCATTTTTCTGTATTCTAGTAAGATGAGCCTTTATTCTAATAAATCTTGTTTTGGGTATTTTTTGTTTTCAAAATGTTGATTCACGATCTTCTCCCCCTCCAGGAACACTGATTGGCAATTGGTATAAACTGATTTGCAGTTTTAGACCAAGGTTAGTTAATTTTCAGTTTATTGTTATCAAACTCATTTTGTTTTATTTTTGTCTGAAATACCCTGCTGTGCACATTTCTTCATCACTGGCACAGAAATTCATGGCTGATGCTGCCCTCACAATTTATAAATTTCCCCTTTTGTCAGAGTTTGCTGTAGTAAATTTTATGGGCTTAACATTGACTGAGGCTTTATAATGCAGTTTGTTTGTTTGTCTGTTGGTAGTTAACGTCACATATTTATGCACCATAGCCAATCATGACACAAGAGATGGAGATGAAGTCAAGTTTAGTCAATCGTTGATCTACATGTTGCCCATTTTAGAGGACTTTCACCCCAAGCATTGGTGACTGGGTCCTATTTTACTAGTAAAGCGGAACTGGTTTACCACAGTAAACAAGTGCTGCGTACTTCCCAGGATTCCCACGGGGATATAATGCAGTTCAACTTGCATTCTTTTTTATGGGTTCACATCACTGACACACTAATAAGATAGAAAGTTCGCTGACCTCGTTTTACGAATTTACTTGAATCAATCTGTGTCACTCATTCGTGACTGAAACTTCAAAGTTTCAGAGGACAGTTTGTGCCATACAGTGGTGTGATCACATGGAAGAAATTTTGTTTTCGCGTCGATTAAAACGATTAAAACGAAGCATAATGGAAAACGTAATCGCGATTTAAATGATAATGCATCAAGTAAATCAAGCCGAAATAGCAGCGGAATCGAGACTGCACAAACTGCGAGTTCATTGATTAAAACAACGGGATCGCGATTGGCATGAAATTATTGGTCAGCTGACTTGTACTGTACATGACCGTTCTTGTGAAAATTTCAGCTACGGGTAAAACAAAGTTAACGATAGTGATACTCATGCAGTCCTGTGAACATGGATTTTCATTTTTAAGCCAATACAAGGAACAATATTATTACTAAACTTGTTCACATGGGTCCAAGGTGATAACGTAAGAGGTCAAAACGTTATTGACTGACACTGAACACGCAAATTTCAGAGTTTTTGTTGCATGTTTTTCACAAGTGTAATTTGTCCAAATGACAAATATCTTACTTTCTTTGTATTTTCAGACTGCACAGAGTATACTTAAACTAAAACTGATTTAGTTCATGGATTAGTGGACTATACTTACCAGGGGGATAATTAACCCTACCCTCCTTTCGGGCTCGATCAATATTGTTAGGAGTAGGGGTAACTTTTTTGTCACGTAAGCTATCAAAATATGGTTCAAACCCATAGTATTTGGTATCATTTTAAAGTTAATACAACAAGGAATAATATTATTACTAAACTTGTTCACATCGGTCCAAGGTGATGATGTCAAAGGCCTCCATGTAAATACTTAGGGTAAGTTTTTTGAGAATCCTTTACTATCGTGTCCTTTTCTGCTGTTGATCAACATGGCTTCAGGTTTTATCTGTTTTTGAGAGGGACAGAATAAATAAAACAAACACTCCCTACGATGATTTTGTGAGTAATTTTATTATCCAGATGGGAACACATGAGATTACATTCATAAATGTGTCAAGGTATTCATTCCCTGAATTCATGATGAGACCAGTGGAGAAATGTCCGATGACGATTATCTGAACATAGTAATGTCAGATGGAGAAATTGCAAACAGAACTTCTATCCGATTTAGTTTAGACAATGAGACCCCGCCAAGTTTTGTCAGTTCAGCAGCCCATGCCCCTCCCCCTCCTCCCCTTTGACAATCTATGCTATATTCAAAGTCTGTTGATAATCCAAATCGAGGACTGGGATCATCAACAAACTTCAAATGAAGCATAAATTGTCAATGTCACTAAACAAGACTTTTATAAAAAAAATAAAAAAAAAAAAAAAAAAAAAAAAAAATGTGCATCTATTTCTTCCCATTTGAGATGTTAATATAACAATAACATGATTTTAAAGGGCACGGCGGTTCATTAGCTGCCCAACAGAAGTGATTAACAGCATGAAATCATATTATATGGGTGTTCTACAATTGTTGTATTGCATCAGAAATTAATCGGCCGAAAATGTCAAGGGGTGAATCGACATTTAACCACCATGTCAACATGCATTACCTGTCCCCATAGGCATGCATTTCGATTTTTGGTTTCCATTTCTTCTTTCCGTTCCATTCTTCCACACACGCTATACACAGTCATCATTTCTTCGTTCCAATTTTGTTTTAAAAATTTCGCTTTAATTTGTTTTCTTTTAATTTTTATTACTCCACATGTAAACAAAGTAAGAACGAAGTGTCGCAAAATAGGTATTGCGGGACATGATTTCTGTTTCTCAAAACACAATTTGTATTGGAACTGCCCGAACTGGCATATCATTACGTGTACATTGAACGCAAAACTGCACTTGTTAATACCCCCGTCGAAACGACCAGGTATGAAAAGCTGTTTTAGTGCGCTCACTTAAGAAAGATTACATAACCAATTAATGTTTTGCAAGAAAAATCTTTCAGAGACTATCCCTGATTAGCAATTATTTTGTTCAGTCAGAAAATTTCTAAAACCTACATTTAATAAAATATTCAGATACAAATGTCATATCTTTCACTTCCAGAACTCTGCGGTTTAATATAGGAATTGAAAAAAAATCTGTTAGTCAATTTGTGAGATTTTCGATTTGTTGTCATATTAAAATAAAATTTTCGCTGAAAAATGATTTGGATTCCCCCCCCCCCCCCCCCCCCCCCCCCCTCTCATTTTTGGGGTCAAATATATCACACAAAATAACAGGATTTAGCGAACCGATTTTCATCTTTAAAGATTTTATTCCATATATAAAATTCCCAAACAAAATGTATCAGGTACAAAAAAAAGGATTTAGTGAACAGATATTAATATGTTAATTGGCGAATCTTTTGCAAATACAGTCCAATCAACACTGATTTGTGAGTGGACGTCTGACATTATGTTATTACACATAACACACTCAGTCGATTTTTGGATAATTTTTTCGTATTTGTGGAGATTTCCATTTATAGAGAAAATGCGAGCGTACACATGTATATGTATGTTGATTATGGCAATTGTAAAATCGCGACTGTGTTGATTATCGTGTTCACACTTGTAAACATAATCGGGAATCTGCATCGATTCGATCACGCTTTAATTGTTGTAAGTCTCAGAAACCTCATCATGTCGATCTCGATTGTGTTGCGACGCAGTCGATAGTCCTCTTCCACTTTTGTGATCACACCACTGTACACATGCACAGTTGTTGTATTTATGTTGGATTTTCCTGAACATTCTGATCACATTCAGGAAAACCCCAATATAAATACAACAATGTTGCATGTATGTGGAGCCACACATACAAAAAAGTCTAACATTGCATTAAAAAAGTCCAAAATCTCCGAAAAAAGTCTGGCCAAGGGTTAATGACACCTTATATTGATGCATTTAACACATGTATGAAATATAAAAGCCACAGCACATCGTTGGTAGCCTTCACTCATATATACCAAAACATGTCAGAAATTTTCTAAGTGCACACTGACAAAAATGTCTAACATTGCATTAAAAAGTCCAAAATCTCCAAAAAAATGTCCGACCAAGGGTTAATGCCATCTTACATTGAATGCATTTAACACATATATATGAAATACAAGAGGCCCCAGGGGTCCTGAGGGTGCCCACCTGACATGGTAGCCTAAATATCAACCCAGAGAACTGATTTCAACAAGTTGCATCTGCTCCTCCTAAGAAAAGCTTATACCAAATATCCAAAGATTCTGACCAGTGGATCTAAAAAAAAAAAGATTTTTAAAGAATATTCCTCATATTGAACTAAGTTATAATTTGGGCTCCCACAGGGAGCCCATATATGAACCCAGTGGATCTTAAGATTTTTAAAGAATATTCCTCATATTGAACTAAGTTATTATAATTCGGGCTCCCATATATGAACACAGGGACTTGGCTATAACAAACTTGAATATGCGGATGCGGCACACTAAATGTCAAAACATTCCGACTGCTGGATCTGAAGAAGATTTTTGAAGAAAATTCCTCATTTTGAACTAAGTTATCATTCGGGCTCCCACAGTGAGCCCAAATATGGACCTAGAGAGCTGATTTGAACAAACTTGAGTCAGACCCACCCCCACAATGTTGCATACCAAATATCAAAAGATTCTGCCTGCTGGATCTGGAGAAGATTTTTTAAGAGATTTGCCGGAAATGCACTAAGTTCAATATCAGGCTCCTATACTGAGCCCAAATATGAACCCAGGGGGCCGATTTGAACAAACTTGAATCAGAACCACCCTACAATGTTGCATACCAAATATCAAAAGATTCTGCCTGCTGGATCTGGAGAAGATTTTTTAATGTTTTTCCCATTGTCTACCATGTTTAAAAGTGCTGACTCAGCACTTTTTCAAAGTCCTGAAAAAAGTATCTTGTGATTAAACCGATAGGGATTTTTTTTTAACCATTCTATTCTACTGGATAAAAGTAAGCTTTACACAAAATAAGAATTCTCTGTGCCGTGTAGTTTTGGAGATATGGCAGTTTTAAGGTTTTTCCTATTTTTAGCTCCTGAGGTTCCCACGGGGCAATGAGAAATTTTTTTTTTGCATCAATCAACTACTTATGACCAATTATCATCTCATATCAAATCTGATTCAAATCAACCTCACGGTTCGGAAAATTGAAATTTTAGGCGTGGCCAAAATTTTTGCCCCTCCCATAACGAAGGCAAATAATGCCCGACAAACTTCCCTTGAACAAACTTGATTCTAAACCTCAAAAGGACTGTGTACCACATATCAAGTCTCTGCCACAGGTGGTTCATTAGAAGATTTTCAAAACATTTGGCCATTTTTTCCCCACCCCTCTGCTCAATATGAGCCAAAACCTTATTTGCATAAAAATCAAAATGTCCCTATATAACCACTACTTACATGGAATTTAATTAAAATGTGGCCAGTGGTTTAGGAGAAAGAGGCTCAAACACCACCTTCATGCAGGACGACGGACGACAGATTATGGACGAAGAGTGATAAGAAAAGCTCACCCTGACTTTCAGTCAGGTGAGCTAATAAAAGCCACAGCATACCGGTGGAAGGGTTAATGTTGTCTTATATTGATGCACTTATCACACAGATGAAATACAAAAGCCACAGCATACTGGTGGTAGCCTCCACTCATGTATAGCAAAACAAATTTTGACAAAAAAGTCGAACATTGCAAAAACACTCAAAAAATCATGACAAAAAGCTCACACAACTTCGTTGGTGAGCTAAAAATACCCTGTTGTTTGACAGAGTTCATGGAGTAACAGGATACATTAACCATTCATCTAATATGTTCTCGAAATGTCAAGTGTCTAAAGAATTTCCCGGCAATAGATTCGAGTTATTCTTACCTGTCGTTTGTAACTGGTAGTTTTTACAAGCCAATATGTCTTTCCAAATAATCCAAGAAATGATAGAAGGATGTACTAAAACCGGCTGTAAGTTGTGAGAACTTTGAAGATAGTTAAGATTGCTATTACAGAACCACCAATGCAGGGACAACTGATTGGGTTATCCCACTAAGGCATGTTCCATTTTGTAGGTCACCATGACCAGTCACTGACTCAATCATTCAATGTCATTGGTTTTTCATACCGTAACCCCTCTAGAAACAATTTGCGCACATGCGCGGTTGCTGTATTTGTTGGATTTTCCTGAACGTTCTGATCACAAGTGACACAAGCTGTAAGGTAGAGCATAATTGTCAGATGTGTAACTTTTAACCAGTAGAAAAACCTTCCTTCCAAATAGTTATGCCATAAACCATGCTCATTACTAGAGCTTTAATATGACTATCAATAGGCATCAGAATCCAACTCCGAGCATTGAATTATCAAAATTTTATCAGGGAGTTACGAGTACCCCCAAATTCCCCCACTGATGGGAGGGGAATAGCCCCTCCCATTCCAACCACCACCTCAGGCCAAAGTCCTTCAGGGTGTGTCTATGTTATAAGGTGTTCAGATGGAGATAGGTGGAAATAAAATCTACGCGTCTCCTGGGACAGGTAGAATATTCAATATTGTGAAAATTTCAAACCCTGGTGGGCAGATGTGGCTACTCATCAGGTGATGGGTTAACACTTTACCTAATGAATAAGACATATCCCTCCAAATAATAAAGCAGCTGAAAAAAAAAAAATTCAAAGCAATTCAACAAACCCATCTCATGAGACCCCCTCAATGGAACGAGGGTGTCAAGCTCGTTCCAATGAGAGTGTAACATGACATGGTTTTGGAGGAAATTATTAAAACAACAATCATTAAAATAATAAATTTTGATACAATATGCGTTAGATAAGGTGGTTATAAGCTCATACTGGAGGTACAGGTACTGAGCAGACCTGTTAACCTCTGGAGATGACCATCAGTGAGATTTTGATGAGCTCTCAGTGAGATTTGGATGCTTGTCAGTGAGATTTTTGCGCGCAGACAGCGAATCAATAATTTCCATGTTACTTCCCCCCCCCCACAAGACACTCCACCCTAATGTGTTTGATTTGAACAATTTGTCTTTTCAAAAGCCAAAACATAGAAATATAGAGCAAAACAGAAATATGGATATGGCCATGTGCCAATATCTGAGCTTGTTCCAATGACCTTCATATTTCAGTGGTTTTGAACTTGTCGGTTGTTTGTGGTAATTCGACCTTCCAAAGCTCAGCTCCCCCCCCCCTACCCCCCCCCCCCCCCCACCAACCACGCTGGTTATTCACATGAAGTAAATGGTCATTTCTGAAGGGGGTTTAGAATGGAGGTGATCATTTTTCAGTGCAACGTGAAAATTATGCCACAGCCACAGGACGAAACATCTTGGGGATTTGTTGTTGTTGTCCATTTATCACTACCAATTCGCGGATAAAAAAACCTCCAAGTGCCGTAAATTACCAACTTTTTAGAGATTTTTTTCGCCAAAAACAGAATTTCTTTCACAGCCTGCCCTAGAAAATCGCGAATCGGAATTTTTTCCCAACATACTGAAAATTACCGCAACTCATTTGAATGAGCCGTTCGTCTACAAAATATAATTATCTGAAATCCGAAATGCACAAAAAATTTGTGCGTATTTTTGCCCAATTTCGAGTGTACATAATTAATAGTATGGGATTTATTTTTTGATGTGACTGCTTCTCTTATATCAAGCAAAGGTGTGTGTTTAATATATAATCAATTTCAGCAATTATCCTGCACGCCATCTCAAGTTCATTTATTTCGACTGTGAAACGTGTTGCAATAATCACAGAACACAATAGCCATCCATTGATAAAAATCAGAATTGGTTATCAGTTCTGACGTAAGTGGTGACGTTTCACACAAACTTAATGACCTTGCCATTGAGAGTAGAGCACATGCTTTTGTATTTGTAAACAAAAGCTGGTGGATTCAGTGATGCCGTGATGGATTACCGGTACTGAATAACTAATTTTGAAAAGTATCAAAGCGGGAGAAAATAGGATGTTGCCGTGAGTGCGGGAGATTGGGTACCAAACCGGTAGTCTCCCGACGAAAGCGGAAGAGTTAACAGGTCTGGTACTGAGGCCAAATAGATTATAAACGTTTGGGATAAAGATTAAAGCGATATAAATTATAAGATTAATTCTTTGATAAATCGGTGTCCTCTCATTCTGCCTACAGCTCATTCTGCCTACAATTTTCAATAACTAATCTAATTACTTCTACATTGATAAAAGCTAATCTCCCTTGTAATAAATAGACAGCTCCTATTTTCATAACCACTTTTGCTCTCTTATGTCATAATACCCAGATTTCAGTCGGCTAATTTTTCCTAAGATGATTTAGTATAAATTACCCTGTAGGGAAAATTTGCTTTCTGAAATTTCGGTATTTTAACATGAAAGAGTAAGGTGTGTTTCAGACCCATTCTCAATAGCAAGAAATCTTCTTTCATTCTTTGTGAGACTCCATTCATCTTGGAGGTCCACTTCTGCCAGAGTTGCTGGAAGTTTTGGTATCTTTTTTTGGCGATGTCTATAAAGACCAGAGTCTATACTTGTGAAAGAAGATGTAATAGCAGCTTCGTCTTCTGTTATGTTGTCCAATTCTTCTCTGTAGATTTGTTGCATTGGTGTTACCTCTTCACGGGCATGGTTTCTCATGTTACTCATGAGTCTCAAAACATGAGACATTTCCATTCGAGGATGTATATGCTCTGTTATATTTTTTTACAAAATCATCAACTGTACTGAGTCGACCTTTGCAAAGATCAATTACACATTTCCAGTGAGTTGTTGACTTTCGGTGTACATTTAAACGATACCTAAACCCATAAAAAATGAAAGTGTCAATGACACTGTAGCTCAACTTGTCAAGACAAAGACATGTACATGTATAGTATGTGACACAGCAATGACAAACATCTAGGTAATGACCTGATAACAAAGGTACATATAAAGTATTGTAGCGGTCTGTACATAAATACTGACCGTTGCCTGTAACAAATGTATAGGTTAAGTATTGTAAAGGTGGGTGACAGTCAGATGCTGAACTAGAAAAAATCTTTGAGTCCCAGATTGGGTCTGACTGAACCCCAAAATATTTGTTCTCATAGCACAGTGATAACAAAGGCACCCCAAAACACACTCGTTCCTGTCCCAAGGTGAAAACAAAAGTACTCAAGACGTTTTGTGAAGATCAGTTCATAAATACGAGCTGTATAGAACTTGTGACAAAAAACTGATTGGACCTAATTTCGGTACAAAATGGCCACTGGCAGCCATCTTGAATTTTGGACCGTACCCAGAAACACTCATTCTCATCCCAAGGAGATAACAAAGGTACCCAAGAAGTTTTGTGAAGATCGGTTCATAAATACAGCCTCTACCCTGAGCCGTATTGACATGTGTGCTTACATTGTATAAGCTGCACTGAATAAATCAAAGTTCATCTAATTTGCATAATTTCTGCACGAAAAAAAAACCCTTACAATATGTGATGTATTCCATGTTACTAAACATTCATACAAAAATTTATTAAAATCAGAACTTTCATACAGAAGTTCTATACAAAAGACTGATTGCACTAATTTTGGTACAAAATGGCTGCTGGTGGCCATCTTGAATTTCGGACCACACCCAAAAACACTCGCTCTCATCCCACGGTGATAACAAAGGTACCCAAGAAGTTTCGTAAAGATTGGTTCATAAATATGGCCTCTAGTCTGAGCTGTATAGAAGTTGTGTACAAAAAACTGATTAGACCTAATTTTGGTACAAAATGGCCACTGGCAGCCATCTTGAATTTTAGACCGCACCCAGAAACACTCGTTCTCGTCCCAAGGTGATAACAAAGGTACCCAAGACATTTCGTGAAGATCAGTTCATAAATACAGACTCTAGTCTGAGCCGTATTAACATGTGTACTTACTGTGTGTAAGTCGCACTGAAAAAATCAAAGTTCATCTAATTTGCATAATTTCTGCACGAGAAAAAAACCCGTATTATATGTGATGCATCCCATGGTACTAAACATTCACACAAAAAAATTATTCAAATCAGGGCTTTCATATGGAAGTTCTGTGCAAAAATCTGATTGCACCTAATTTTGTACAAAATGGCTGCCATCGGCCATCTTGAATTTCGGACCGGACCCAAAGACACTCGTTCTCATCCCACGGTGATACCAAAGGTACCCAAGAAGTTTCGTAAAGATCGGTTCATAAATACGGCCTCTAGCCTGAGCCGTATTGGCATTTGCACTTACAGTGCTGAAAGTAACCCCAAAAAACATCAAAATTAGTCTAATTTGCACAATTTACGTACGAGAAAAAAACCCATATTATATGTGATGTATCCCATGGTACTAAACATTCATACAAAAAAATTATTCAAATCAGAGCTTTCATATGGAAGTTCTGTACAAAAAACAGATTTCTGCATCGTCGGTACAAAATGGCAGCTGGCAGCCATCTTGAATTTCGGACCGCACCCAAAAACACTCGTTCTCTTCCCACGGTCATAACAAAGGTACCCAAGAAGTTTCGTAAAGATCGGTTCATAAATACGGCCTCTAGCCCGAGCCATAGCAGCTTGGCACTTACAGCTCTGAAAGTAACACTAAATAAATCAAAGTCAGTCTAATTTGCATAATTTACGCACGAGAAAAAAACCCGTATTATATGTGATGTATCCCATGGTACTAAACATTTATACAAAACTTTATTCAAATCAGAACTTTCATACAGAAGTTCTGTACAAAAAACTGATTTTTGCATCATCGGTACAAAATGGCCACTGGCAGCCATCTTGAATTTCGGACCACACCTAAAAACACTCGTTCCCGTCCCAGGGTCATAACAAAGGTACACAAGAAGTTTCGTAAAGATCGGTTCATAAATACGACCTCTAGCCCGAGCCATAGCCAATTGTTGACGTACGGACAGACGGACAGACGGACGACAGGCCATGACAATAGCTCAAATTTCACTTCGTCAAAGTTGAGCTAAAAACTGTTTACCACCAGCTTGAGAGGTTATAAATTCTACTCTGTGTATTTCTGACACAGTGCAAAGATTACTGATGAACCTTGTCTATGAATCTTAAATATATGCCAAGAATATGAAGCCAGTTTTTAGTAATTTTGCATTTTTCTGAAAACATGCATTCAGTAATACTTTGTTTGCAATCAGTTATTTATTCAAACACTGAAACAATTAATTCACTCCTGAGTCCTGAAAATCTGTTTATTTATACTACATATCAAAAGAAAAAACTACAAACAAAATAAATGAAAGTGTCAATGACACTGTAGCTCAACTTGACAAACTTGAACTTGGTAAGTTATAAATGAAATGGCAAAATTGAAGATCATTGGTACCAATGTCATTTTTTTTGCAACATTTTTTGACAGAAACCGAAGAAAATCGATAGCTCCCATCTAGAGGCCTCCCCAAACAAGCATGCCAGGTTTCAAAGCAATCCGATCATAACTATGCCCTGTAGGGTGTATAAAAGGGAAATATTGTGGTCTGACTAGACTAAATTCTAAGAATGTTGGCTGCGGCAACATTTTTGGATGGAAATTGACGAAAATCGATAGCTCCCATCTAGAGGTCACCCCAAACAAGCATGATAGGTTTCAAAGCAATCGGATCATAAATGTGCCCTGTAGGGTGTGCCAAAGGGAAATATTGAGTCTTCTGACTAAACTAAGTTCTAAGAACGTTGGCCGCGGCAACATTTTTTGACGGAAATTGAAGAAAATCGATAGCTCCCATCTAGAGGTCTCCCCAAACAAGCATACCAGGTTTCAAAGCAATCAAATCATAAATGTGCCCTGTAGGGTGTGCCAAAGGGAAATATTGTGGTTTGACTAAGTTCTAAGAACGTTGGCCGCGGCAACATTTTTTGACGGAAATTGAAGAAAATCGATAGCTCCCATCTAGAGGCCACCCCAAACAAGCATGCCAGGTTTCAAAGCAATCCGATCATAAATGTACCCTGTAGGGTGTGCCAAAGGGAAATATTGAGTCTTCTGACTAAACTAAGTTCTAAGAACGTTGGCCGCGGCAACATTTTTTGACAGAAATTGAAGAAAATCGATAGCACCCATCTAGAGGTCTCCCCAAACAAGCATACTAGGTTTCAAAGCAATCTGATCATAAATGTGTCCTGTAGGGTGTGCCAAAGGGAAATATTGTGGTTTGACTAAACTAACTTCTAAGAACGTTGGCCGCGGCAACATTTTTTGACAGAAATTGAAGAAAATCGATAGCTCCCATCTAGAGGTCACCCCAAACAAGCATGCCAAGTTTCAATGTAATCTGATCATAAATACGATCTGTGAGTTGAGCTAAAAACCCAAAGAAATAATAGTACAATAAGCAATAAACTCATGTGCAATCATTACATTAATTCGTGATTTAATTAACCGACTTGCAATCAGTGGTCAGTGTCTTGATTTGTGACCCAATCCATTTTATCACTGGGTATGTATGTGTTTTGTTAACCCCTAGAAAGGTGTTAATTGGTTTTAGAAAAGTGTAGGCAGAATGAGCTGTAGGCAGAATGAGAGGTAACCGAAAAATCACAAGGTTTTTTATTCAATTAACAGTTGATCATAACCTTTATCTAATTAACAGGTCAAGTCTGTTTTAAAGGTATGGCAAATGTTATGGCGTTTGATAATCATGGGCAAAAAATAGCAATGTTATTCAATTTAGTGGCCCACTGAACTGTTAGGAGGTTCAACTATGAAGTGAATAACAGCATGTACTTCACACACCATATACCTTCACAAACAACCAAGTACATTACTACGCGTACATGTTCATACAAGTGTTGCAAGTACACAGAGTGGCCACTTAATTCAGCATCTCCCAGGTGCAAATAAATACACACAGGAACAGCATTTATATGTATATCATGTAGCTAATGTTCCCTGAAATATCTGTCGGTTTATTGATTTTTACAATCTTGAGTTCTAAACCAGTTTTTCCATGAAATCAATAGCTTCAACAATGTACATTAACACTTAGTCAGCAATTTGTTTCAAATACTTTGATTTAACCCTTCGAACTCTAGTGGTATCTTCCATGCTAGTTCAATGGCAGCAATTAGAAGAGTCCATATTCATTATTTCGTGTAGACCAATCAATATTTTCAACGTGCAGCCTCAAGGCTGCACGTTGAAAATATTGATTGGTCTACCCCACACATTTACTGAACAGCCATCCTATGTAATGTCGTTATGACGTATCATGTTCTTGACCGGAAAAGCGTCTGCTTGGGTTGAAAGGGTTCATACAAATCATTTTTACAGTCAGCAGTTTATTACAATCCTGGACAATGTGTACTCATGCACCTAGACTGCAGCAATTTAAATCATGTTGAAAACAGTTGTACTATCGTCTTCTATTCAGTTCTGAAGAAGTGTCACCATGTTATTCATACCTCAATCGGGCATGCATGGGAATTCAGTTACAATCAAGTTCATGCACCTGTTGAGTAGCAATCAAAGAATTTAATTCAACAGTCAATATGAAAACCCCTTTTTCTCTACACTCCTCAAACCCATGCACTCCGATGTCAATTTTAAATTGCAATTTTTCCCATACTGCAACTTAGAATTTAACCAATTCAATCTTGTTTGACCATTAAAGTTCAATAAGCTCTGTCACACCGGACTGGATTGGTTAATCCTTTACCTAACGAATCAGCCCCACTCGCTTGCGAAGTTTACAAAATAAGCTGTTCGAAAACAATTATTTTTCAAAAATATTTCAAACAAGAGGCCCCATAGGGCCTGAGATGCTCATCTGACAATTGTTGTTTAAAGAAGGATTTAATTAGCATCTATAGCTAGTTAACACTACAGAGGAATATATTTATTTATTATTTATTTATTGGGGTTTAAGGTCACATACTTATGCACAATGGCTAATCCTGACCATGACAGTTTTACAGGTGGAGGAAGCCCGAGTACCCAGAGAGAACCACTGAGTAACGACGAGCAACTGTCAGCTCCTCAACATTCTAACTCTGTTCAAGTTCCGCTCAAGCAGGTTTACAGCAGTTGAAGACATGTGCACCATCGATGTGCAGTACACCTTAGTACACAGTGTAATAATTGTGCCCCCATGTAGGCAACCGTGATAAAGTGCCTTGCCCAAGCACAACCCGAGTCGTCCCGTACGGGGATCGAACTCGGGACCTCTAGCATAGAAGTCCAACAGTCTACCACTGAGCTACAAAGGAATCAAGTTATTTAATTAGTTGTAACTCTGTTGTTCATGCCAAATGATTTTTTTCCAGTACAAGGATGCAACCACAGAAATAATGCCCCTATTTCCAATAATGCAAACTTGTGAGGCCAAATATCAACAACTAGTGCTAAAACAGTTGGCCCATTTTTGTAACCGGCTAACAGTCGGGCATAATCAGATTTCAAATGGACATCCATTAATTTTAACCACTGGAATTACTGCATTGTCTACGACGCAAAATCAGTTAGGAATGGCAAGAAAACAGTTCAAAACGTTGTCACCTAACTTTTGCAAAATGTAAACAAACGAACAGCATCGAGTGCCAATGGGAATCGCCAATTTGCAACCGATTGTTAACAATTTATATGACCTCAATGGTCCCACATAATAGTGATGACTCATCATAACTGTGGTCACCCTTCATTGCCCGGTCACAAAAACAGGCCTCGCCATTTGAAAATCACAGGCAATCAACATGTGAAAATCACAGGCATGCTACACCCTGAAACAAAAATTACGCGTGCAATTTGTTCCCAGTGGTTCGCATTTGAAGTGACAAATGTCATTAATATTAGTTAAGAATTTTCAAACCTGTTCGTAAATTGTACTCAGGCATAGTTATCAGTTAACTGTATTAGCAAAAAATCTCTTACCTTAAGTGGCTTGAATCTGATGTGATCGAGTGAATACGTAATCCTAATTTTTTTAGTATCTTTTTCTGTTCACTGCATAGACAGTTCCATGTTTACATTTACCTATTCCTCGCAATGAAACTTCTGGCGGGAATATGTTGTGAGTCATGAAAGTGGTGTGGTAAGAAATTATTATGTGCCCCATTGAAAAAGTGCCCCTCTTTGTCTGACATTAACCACTGAAAAACGAATTTAAAATGCCAGATTTTAAAAAAGTTTTTTGGACATATGTTTATTCTTTTAAACAGTTCAATAAAATCAAAAACATGTTTTTTTCTGAAACTCGTTTGTAAAGTACCAAACAGTCAATTTATTTTTTCAGCATTATAATCTGCAATTAACAGCATCTCATCAAAGATAAAGAATGTCAAATTTGTCCATAGAAGACAATGTTACACTGACAGGCACAAGCTCATTGCTACCCAGGCAGAAAACAAACAACCTGCAGTGCACTAGACTGTTGGCAGTTTGATACAAAGTAACAAACACTTATCTAGACTTGACAGCCCAAGCAACCAAAATAACTGTTTATTGAACATTCTAACACCTAACCCTTGCATTAAGTACACATCACTGTAAATCAACAAATGTTTGGTAGCTTCGACAATGCTTGTGTCTGCAAAAGAATTCTAACGCCTCGCGGTCAAATACTATTTATTTTCCAGATGCTAGCCCGTAAACTATAGGTATAGCGGTTATCAAGCTGACAGCTTTACCGATAGGTTAGACCGATAACTGGCTGCAAACTGGTTATCCGGCTAACTGTTCAGGACTAATATCAATATAGGAACTTAAACAAACAAACTTTAGTATGAGCCTTTCCTTTCCACCACAAGGATGCTGTACACCAAATGTGAAAGCATTCTGACTGGGGGATCTGAAGAAGAAGATTTTTAAAGAAATGTCCTCATATTGCAGTAAGTTGAAATTTGGGCTACCAGAGGGGGCCAAATATTAACCCAGGGACTCAATTTGTACGAACTTGAATCTCACCCACTAGGTTAGAGATGTTGTATACCAAATATAAAAGCATGGATCTGGAGATGAATTTTAAAGAAATTCCCTCATATTGCACCAAGTTGAAATTTAGGCTCCCATAAAAATATATTAACCCAGGGTCTTGATATGAACAAACTTGACACCCCCCAGACAAGAATACTTTTAAAGAAATTCCCTCAATTAGAATGTGACCCATCTCTCCCCCCCCCCCCCCCCCCCCCCCCCCCCCACCATCCCCTGTAGATGCTGTATACCAAATATGAAAGCATTCTGACTGGCGGATCTGATGAAGATTTTTAAAGAAATTCCTTCATGTTGCACTGTTAAAAATATGGGCTACCATAGGGAGCCCAAATTAACCCACGCACTCTATTTGAACAAACTTGAACCTGCGACTCCCCCCCCACACCACCACAACCAAAGATGGTGCAATACCAAATATGAAAGCATTCTGATTGATGGGGATCTGAAGAAGATTTTTAAAGATCATTCCCCATATTGCCCTAAACTAAAATTGGGGCTCCCGTATTGAGCCCAAATATGAACCAAAGGGCTTCATTTTAACACACTTGTATCTATGGATGCTGAACACCAAATATCAAAAGATTCTGATCATTGGTTGTGGAGGAAATATATTTCAATTTTTGCAAATATGCTGACTCAGTCTTAGTACTTATGACTCAATAATATACCACATACCAAATTTGGTTAAAATCAAATCGGACCATTGGTTTAGAAAACAAAAATTTCAGGCAGAGCCAAAAATCATGCCCTACCCATTACAAAGGCAAATATTGATCCATGAACTTCGTTTTAACAAACTTGATTCTACACCTCAAAAGGAAGCTCCATACCAAATATCAAGTCATTGTACACACGTTTCTTGAGAAGATTTAAAAGAATTTTGGTACATTTTCCTTGTATCGAACAAACCTGAATCTAACCACTCTAAGGATTTTGTATATCAAGTATCAAAGATTCTGATTGGTTGACCTGGAGAAGATCTCTAAATCTTTCAACAAAAATTCTGTGGGGTGCACACAGAATTATGCAGCTTTTTAGTGCCCCCCCATGTGGGCGTCGCAACGACATTTGAACAAACTAGAATTGACATATCATGAGGAACGTGCTTATCAAATTTAGTTCAATTTGGCCTATTGGTTTATGAGAAGTCAATAACAAAAAGTTCACGCCAGACAGACAGATGGATGGACAGAAAGTTATCACTTAAGCTCCACCTGACCTTCAGTCAGATGAGCTAAAATAAACAGCTGCGCCATGAGCGCATGATATGCCCGTTATTAATTACAAGAGGGAAGCACACAATATGAGTATACATGTGTACTTGTCAGAGTTTTTTTTATATTCTTGTACAATAATCCCTCCATCAACATATACTTGCCACCAAAAAATCATGAAAATTGCTTAAAGTCCGACATGTGGAAAATTGCCTATATTTTGATGAATAAAGTCCCATAACTCTGGAATGACAAATTGGACAGCGACACAAACTGAAAGGGAGATTCCTTCTATCAACATATACTTGCAACCCAAAAAATCATGAAAATTGCTCTAAGTATTTTCAAGTTATTGTTTGACATGTGGAAAATTGCTTATATATTGACAAATAAAGTCCTATAACTCTGGAATGACATATTGGAGGGCGACACAAATAGAAAGGGAGATTTCTTCCATCAACATATACTTGCCACCAAACAATCATGAAAATTGCTCAAAGCATTTTCAATTTATTGTACGACATGTGGATGGCAGACAGAGATGGACAGTGGTATACCATAATACAACCGTTTTTTCAAAACGGGCATATAATCAACAATCTTCTAAGTAATAAAGTCCCATAACTCTGGATCGAATGGTGAAACTAACCGAAAGGGACCTTCCTTCCATCAACATACACCACCTACCAAAAAATCACAAAAATCTCTCCAAGCGTTCTCAAGTTATCGTACGACATGTAAAAGATCAACGATTTTCTAAGTAATAAAGTCCCATAACTCTGGAATGACGATTCGAACGGCGACACTAACTGAAAGGGAGCTTCCTTCCATCAGCATACACCACCTACCAAAAAATCGTGAAAATCTCTCGGACCGTTCTCAAGTTATCGTACGACATGTAAAAGATCAACGATTTTCTAAGTAATAAAGTCCCATAACTCTGGAATGACTAATCGAATGGCGACACCAACCGAAAGGGAGCTTCCTTCCATCAACATAAACCACCTACCAAAAAATCGTGAAAATCTCTCGAAGCGTTCGAGTTATCGTACGACATGTAAAAAATCAACAATTTTCTAAGTAATAAAGTCCCATAACTCTGGAATGACTAATCGAACGGCAACAACAAACGAAAGGGAGCTTCCCTCCATCGATATACACCACCTACCCAAAAATCACGAAAATCTCTCAAAGCGTTCTTGAGTTATCGTACGACGTGTGATCGACGGATGGACAGACGGACAGCAGTATACCATAATACGACCCGTTTTTTTCAAAAAGGGCGTATAAAAAAACAACATTTTATATAAACTACAGCTCAACTTGTCCAAGAAGGGGGCTGAACTAAATAGAAAAGATCTAGTAATGCCACGTCACTCACTCAAGTTTCTACAGGAAAGACATCACACCAAAGCTACAAATGAAATCTGAAAAAAATTGGGTGAGGGATGGAGCCTGCTGGATGTACTAATGGAATTGATTACAATTTATGTGTCAAATACAAGATTGCCAGTGGCAGCTATTTTTTTTCAACAGAATGCAGAAAAATTTGATAACTCCCTTCTGGACATCATACCAAAGTTACATATAAAATTTGAAAAAGACTGGGTGAGAGGAGCGGCCTATAGGGTCTGCTAATGGAACTGTTGAAAATTGATTTGCCAAATCAAAGATGGCCACTGCCGGCCATGTTTTTCAAAAAATTTCAGAAAAATTTGAGAGCTACCACTAAGACATCACACCAAAACTACATATGAAATTTGAAAAAGATTGGGTGAGAGATGCGGCCTGAAGGGTGTGCTAATGGAATTGTTGACAATTAAGAGGCCAAACACAAGATGGCCGCTGGTGGCCATGTTTTTTAAAGAAATTAGTTAAAAATCAATAGCTCCCATCTGGACATTGCCACAAAGCTACATAGGAAATTTGGGACAGATGAGGTAAGAACTGCGACCTGTAGGGTGTGCTAAAGGAATTGTTGGACAATTTATATCCAAATCCAAGATGGCCACTGGCAGCCAAGTTTTTCAACGATAATCGAAAAAAAGCTCCCCACTAGACATCCCCCCCAAAGCCACATAGGAAATTTGGAACTGATCAGGGAGAGCTGTGACCTGTAGGGTGTACGAAAGGAATTGTGGACATTGTCAAGTTGAGCTGAATGAAAGTGTCAATGACACTGTAGCTTAACTTGACTGTGTGTTGTGTTTGATGAAAAGCATAATGTTCAATGTTTATGAAAGGATTATGAAATACAACAAGAATTGTGATAATTGAGAATATGTAAATTTCTGTTCCCTGTATGCTATGTTTTCAATAAAAATAATTGGAGGTGTAGACTGTACTAAGGAATTGAGGGGTGGGTTAAAATGTGGCCCTCGCAGTTAATCTATGTCAACCAAAGTTACCAAGTTACAGTGAAATTATTCCAAAATGAGTCATCCTACCAAGTTACAATGAAATCCCTTCATAAATACAGCCTGTAGACTGTGCTAAAGGTTTTCGGGCTTCGGGCTTGTGTATCCATCACGGCTGACCAATTGCAACTAAAAGGGGACGTCCTCATCTAGACATTGTACTGAGTCATCCTAACAAGTTAAAATGAAATCCCTTCATAACTACAACCTGTAGTCTGTGCTAAAGGTTTTCAGGTTTTGGGCTTGGGCAGCCGTCACGATTGAACGATCGTGACCAAAATGGGACGTTCTCATCTAGACATTATCTGGACTCATCCTACCAAGTTACAATGAAATCCCTTCATAAATACAACTTGTAGACTGTGCTAAAGGTATTAGGGCTCCTGCAGCCATCACAGTCAACCAAATGCGACCAAAAGGAGATGTTCTCATCTGGACATTTTTTGGAGTCATCCTACCAAATTACAATGAAATCCCTCCATAAATACGACCTGTAGACTGTGCTAAAGGTTTTCTAGTTTCGGGCTTGGGCAACCATTACGGTTGACAGATCGAGACCAAATCGGGAAGTTCTCATCTAGAATCATACAGAGTCATCATACCAAGTTACAATGAAATTCCTTGTATTAAATATGACCTGTAGACTGCTACAAGTGTTGGGGTTTTGGGCTTGGGTCGCCGTCACGAAAGACAGATCATGACCAAACGGGGACATTCACATCTAGACATTAGACAGAGTCATCCTATCAAGTTACAATAAAATCCCTTCATAAATGCGACCAGTAGACTGTGCTAAAGGTTTGACTCATCGCGACCAAAAGGGGACATTCTCATCTAGGTATGACTTCAAACCTGCATATGAAATTTCATGACGATCGGACAAGAACTACGGAGTGTAGCCTGTGTTAAAGGAAAATGTGAACAGTCTCCGAGACTAAGACTTCCACACGAATGATGGCAATAGCTTATCTTGAAGCTAAAAATTACATGAACAGTCTGCATATGCTTTCATAAAAAGGTATTCAACCCCAAAGGCACAGATACAGGAGTCAGGAGTGTGTTGGGGGGGTAGGGTGTTGGGGGTGGCTCAAACATTTAGTCGCAAACTTGACGCAAAGCCGCAAGTCGTTTCAGACGGATAATTTGTGATTCGACCGTCATGTCAAATTGGTTTTTCATTATTAATGATGTATTGCCTGATATAAAAATAAGTGAAAAGGGTCAGAATTTCAGAAAATAGCTGCCCAAAATCAAGGAAAAGTTGAGAACTTTAGAACACGGCTTTTACTCTCAGAGACAGATACCCAATTCATAAACTGACTTGACAAGTTGACATTTGTACTGAAAGGAGCTAACTCCAACTCACAGAATCACTGATTTACAAAGCAGATGGCACGGTAGCTCAGTAGGCAGAGGTGCAGGCTGCAAGCCTAGAGGTCCTTGGTTCGAATCCCACCTGCAGCAACCGTGTTGGGTCCTTGGGCAAGACCTTTCACCCCCAATGGTGGCATTGTGTTCCATGCATGTCAATGGTGCACATGTCTTCAACCAGTGCTAACCCTGCTTGTGTGGAGTTAGTATATTGGGGAGATGACAGTTGCTCGCTGTTGCTCGGCAATTCACTCCGGCTTCCCCCACCCATAAAACTGTCCTGGTCATGATTAGCCATTTTGCAGAAATATGTGACCTTAAACACCAATAAATACATAAATAAATAATTTTACAAAGTACTGTGGAGGTTATGCAAATTATCGACAAGATGGTCAACTGACCTGATTTCCATGACCATTCTTCCATTCGGTCTGCTTTGAGTTATTATCAGAGAGTAGTCGCTGAATTCTGGGAATTCACATTACTTTGAAAACAAGTCCCCCAAGGGGCCTTAATCGCTTACCTGACAAAGTGGTTCAAAGAAGTATTTGGGGTCACATTCAGATAGTAATAGTTCATCAACACGACAAAGGAAAGAAGTAATGAAATTATTCATAACTCTGACGTCCATGTCAGATGATTATTATCATTGGTCTTCCTGACTGCTTCTAATTCTATCAGCTGTAGACAAGCACTGTCAAACTCCCAAAGGTTGTTATATCACTGCATTCAATGCAACACCCCCCTCCCCCATGCCCCACCCCCGAACAAACAAACTTGAATTTGACCCCCCTAGAGATGTTGTATACCAAATATGAAAGGATTCTAACTGGAGGATCTGATGAAGATTTTTAAAGAAATTTCCTCATACTGCACTAAGCTAAAATTTGGGCTTCCATAAAGGGCTCGAAACGTTCACAAATTTCTACCTGTCCCAAGAGATGGGTAGTTTTTATTTCTACTCGTCTTCACCTGAACATGTTGAAGTGCAAATATGATGTGCCATAGGCACAGCCCAAAGGCCAAAGACATGAGATGGGGACGAGTATGGGATGGTGTGTCTCCTTTTGGGGCACTCCTGAAGAAAATTATAATTCCATGCTTTAAAATTAATTCTGGTGCCTTTTTGTAGTCATATTGGAGGCTCAGTAATGCCATGTTTTATTGCACAAATATAAGCTGGTACAAATCCTAAAAGAATTCTGGCCTGTCACAGAGAAATTCTACCTGTCTCACTGTCTGAGACAGGTAGACAGGTTACATTTTGAGCCCTGCTTCCACAGGGAGCCCAAATATTAACCAAGGGACTCGATTTGAACAAACTTGAATCTGACCCCTTTTTTTTGGGGGGGGGGGGGGGGGGGGGGGGGGGGGGGGGGGCTTTCAAAGGAAGCCCAAATATTAACCTAGGGACTTATTATTCATTTATTTATTGTGTTTTTAAGGTCACATATTTCTGCACAATGGCTAATCATGACCACAACAGTTTAACGGGTCTTGGAAGCCGGAGTACCCGGAGAGAACCAACGAGCAACAGCGAGCAACTGTCAGCTCCCCAACATACCAACTCCACACAACAGGGTTAGCACTGGTTGAAGACAGGTGCACCATTGGCGTGCAGTACGCCTTAGTGCACAGCGTCACCGTGCCCCCACATGGGGCAATGGAGGTGAAGTGTCTTTGCCCAAGGACACAACGCGGTTGCCGCAGGTGGGATTCGAACCGAGGGACCTCTCGGCTTGCAGCCTGCACCTCTACCTACTGAGTCACCATGCCCCACCTAGGGACTTGGTTTGAACAATCTTGAATCTGACCCTCATAACAATGATGTATACCAAACATTAAAAGATTCTGACTGGTGGTTCTGAAGAAGATTTTTAAAGAAGATTCCCCCATATTACCCTGTTAAAAATTTGGGCTCCTGTATTGAGCACCAATGGGCTTTATTTTAACAAACTTGCACCCCCTATGAATGCTGCATACCGAATATCAAAAGATTCTGATGATTGATTGTGGAGAAAAGATTTTTTTTAAATTTTTGCCAATATGCTGACTCAGCATTTTTGTAATTCCCATTACAGAACACCCTAACATAACCAATGGCAATGTTTTTTTACCATTCAATTTAGGGCCCTGCGAAGCTTCGAGTATTCGATTCGATGTCGACATCGCTTTGGTATTTGTATATCGATCTCGAATAGTTTGCCGATTCGTTAGTCAAACGAAGCTTCGAGGAAAATGAATCAGTGTTCGACAATGTCGACATCGGTTGAAATAAGGAGCGAACTCTTCTAGTTTTAATGTTTCTATCAGGAGATAGTCCACAGGCGCCTGGAAACTCATTATATATAGCCAAATGCTTCAAAATAGCCCTCATATATGCCAGCCCCCCAATATATATAATAACAATAGAAAGGCTGGAAACTTCAAACGCTCAAAATTTCATACCATGAAATTAAGTTACTCTCGTATCAAAGTTTTGAATCGAAAGCGGGGACACATACGTGTGTCTTCTGATACTGAATGACTATTCTTTCAGAATCCGGTGCCCTTTGTAAAATTAATTTGCGTTAATAGCTTTTTTCTCAGACGTTTTATTTGGATTTTCATGCTAAAATCTGTTTACAGCCACGCCATTGTTGGGAGTTCTCGGCAGTAAATATCAGTCAGGGATATCGAGTGTTTGACTTGTACTCTTTCTCTGGCGTCAGGTTTTTAGTCTTTGTGAAAAAAATAAACGATCGTATATTTTTTCAAAAGACTGTGTTTAATATTAATATAATATTTTTTTTACATTAATGATGCAATTGAGAATTTTAGAGAGACGTCGCTAATATTCAATATCCCTGACTGATATTCACTGCCGAGAACTCCCAACAATGGCGTGGCTGTAAACAGATTTTAGCATGAAAATCCAAATAAAACGTCTTAGAAAAAGCTCTTATGCAAATTAATTTCACAAAGGGCACCAGATTCTGAAAGAATAGTCATTTCAGCATCAGAAGACACACGTATGTGTCCCCGCTTTCGATTCAAAACTTTGATACGAGAGTAACTTAATTTCGTGGTATGAAATTTTGAGCGTCTGAAGTTTCCAGCCTTTCTATTGTTATTATATATATTAGGGGGTGGCATATATGAGGGCTATTTTTGAAGCATTTGGCTATATATAATGAGTTTCCAGGCGCCTGCGGATAGTCAAATTCGTTGCAAAATTCTGTCGTTTCACTTTCAGTTTCAGATTCCCAGAAAACCACACACCGCAAATTCGCTATTTATAGATTTCCAGGAATTCGTGTGAGAGTTATTCGCGGAATCCATACAACCGAAATATCCAGCTATGGACCTAAGGCCTGCTCCCAGTCCCGGAATCTTCTAACACAATAATGGGGACATGTCGCCTGGAGCGCTCCCATTATTATGTCAGAAAACTGTGGGAGGAAAACCTCTGTAGTTTCTTTGCATTGTTCGGAGTTGGTACTTGGAAGTTGGAATGAAGTAAAAGCAATTTGTGTGAATGAGCACTGCGTCACTATTCGAGGTAACTAATGCAGAAACTAACACAGTCTAACGCCTTCGCTGCTTTTGATGTATACTGTGTTATTGAGTTGAGAACGGACCGAAATCTACAAGACCCAAATTCTGATAATACAAAAACAACCAAACATTACAATAATGTATTTAGGCATGCTAATGTACATGAAGTAAGCGGCTGTAGCCGACTTCAACCCATGGGAGTTAATGTGCCACTTGTATTACATTTGTGCTTTTAAGTCTCATGTTTCAATTTAGTGGTTTGTCTTAAATGTCTCTGGGCAGTAACACCTTAATTTGTCCATATTTATGTCTTGAATTTATTGTCGGGCCAAGTGAACATCTGGATGGCCATTCAACGAGAAAGAAAATTAAAACAACGCCAAGTTATGTCAACTCTCTCTTCTCGCAGTGCTTTCCGGACATTTCTGCACAAGATGATGCCAGTTATAGTTATTTCTCGAGTTTATCCCGATTCGATTCGAGATTCGATTCGATGTCGACATCAGTCCCGATTCGATTCGAGATTCGATTCGAACATAAATTTCCCGATTCGCAGAGCCCTAATTCAATTCTACTTGTCCTAAGGGCTCTCTGTTCCCTGTGGTTTGGGAAATATGGGCGTTTGAAAATATTTTTATTTTTAGCTCCCAGGGTTCCCATGGGGATGCAGGAATTTTTTTTTGCCTGAGTCAAGTGCTTATGACCCAATAATACCACAAACCAAATTTGGTTCAAAGCGGACCATCGGTTCAGAAAATAGAAATTTTGGGTGGGGGCAAAAATCTTACCCCTCCCATTACAAAGCCAAATATTGCTTCACGAACTTCGTTCAAACAAACTTGATTTTAAACCTCAAAAGGAAGCTCCATAACAAATATCAAGTCACTGTACACACTGATTCATGAGATGATTTTAAAAATATTTTGGAGCATTTTCCCACACTCCCTCCCTATAGGGCTGAGCATGTCGAGTTAAACAAAATTGCAATGCCCCTTCGGGACCATCACTCACACAAACTTTCACTTGAATTAGCCCAGTGGTTTTGGAGAAGATCAAAACATGCTGTTGACAGATGACGGACAGACGGACAACGGACAGAGAGCGATGGGATTAGCTCAGCTTGACTTTGTCCAGATGAGCTAAAAATGAAAGCATTCTAACTGGAGGATCTGGACAATAAGATTTTGAATTTCCTCATATTGCACTAACTTAAAACTTGTGATACCTTAGTGCAATATGAGGAATATGAAAGGATTCTGACTGGTGGATCTGGAGAAGGTGATTTTTGAAAGAAATTCCCTCATATTGCACTCGGTTATAATTTGGGCTACCATATGGAGCCCAAATATTAACCCATGGACCAGATTTGAACAAACTAGAATCTGACCCACCTGGACAAGTATACCCAATATGAAACGATTTGAACTGGTGAATATGAAGAAGATTTTTAAAGATTATCCCCCATATTTCACTAAGTTAAACATGGGACTTCCAAAGGAAGCCCAAATAAAAACCGAGGGCCTTGATTTGAACAATCTTGAATCAGATCCTCATAACAATGATGTATACCAAACATTAAAAGATTCTCACTGGTGGTTCTGAATAAGATTTTTAAAGATTATTACCCATATTGCCTGAAGTTAAAAATTTGGGCTCCTGTATTGAACCCAAATGTGAACCCAATGGGCTTGATTTTAACAAACTTGTATCTCCAACCTACCTTTCCCTCCGCCCTCCCCCCCATTAAGGATGCTGTATACCAAATATCAAAAGATTGTGATCAGTGGTTTTGAAGAAAATTTTGTAATTTTTGCAAATATGCCGAGTCAGCATTTTTTCGATGCACAACCAATGGCAAATTTTTTTTACCATTCAATTCTTCTGGTTCTAAGGATGTTTCATATCAAATAACAGTTCTCTGTTCCGTTGGTTTGGGAAATATGTGCGTTTGAAAATATTTTTATTTTGAGCTCTTGGGGTTCCCACTTGAACACAGAAAAATTTCTTTTGCTTGAGGCAAGTAAGTACTTATGACTCAATAATACCACATACCAAATTTGGTTCAAATCGGACAGTCGGTTCAGAAAATAGAAATTTTGGGTGGGGCCAAATATTTTGCCCTTCCCATTACAAAGACAAAAATTGCTTCACGTATTTCATTTGAACAAACTTGATTCTACACCTCAAAAGGAAGTGCATACCCAATATTAAGTCATTGTACTCACCGGTTCATGAGGGGAAGATTTCAAAAAGAATTTGGAGGATTTTCCCTCACCCCCTCCCTCCCTATAGGATGAGGCAAGTTGATTTGAAAAAAAAATAATCACTTCAAATTTAACTGAAATTGGTTCAGCGGTGAAGGAGGGGCAGGACTAAACACCATGTTCAAGGATGACAGACGAGGAAGAATCACTATAGCTCATCCTGACTTTCAGTCAAGTGAGCTTATAAAAAGTTTTCCCAACCTACCGATCCTATTTTTTTTGCAGTCCATCTTTTTTCTAGGCACTGGCACTAATCCTTAACACAATTTACAGGAAGATAATGCTTCTCTTCGAGAGTTGGGAGTTAAATCCTTTCATTTCAAATGCTTTGTCCGATTTTATCAATAGTCGTCAATATATCAATATATCAGAAGTATTTAACCCTTTACCTAACATAGCGGCCAAAAACGTCCAGAAAATTAACCAGGGTAAGCCTACCACAGCCTAAAATATCTTGGAAGTTTCTCAAGAAAACCATACAAATATGGATATCATTAGAACAAGCTCAATGAGCTGGTTCCAATGAAATCCTACTTGTGTGGTTTTATTGAAAAATCAAAAAATTTGAAATTTATTTTTTCAAAAATACTAAGCTAGGTAAAGTGTTAATTCTTTTCTCGTAATTCGATCCTGGGCAAATCTTGTAACTGTTACTCGGAGCTTACTAGTAGTGTATTTAAATTGCAAGGAGCAAGAAGGACTCAATGCATGTACTTTCATCTCCTGCTGTAATTCAATAGTGGTATTACTTTATTTTTTACATAACATGTACATGGATGTTCTACAATCAAATGAAAACTTTTGAATTAAAAAAACATATGCATGTATGTACGTACTAATGGAGAATTGTAATCTATTGATAAATGTGACTATTGAGTTCTACATTAACTACTGACCTGGTGACCTAGATTGGGGGCATCATCAGTACTATGGCTGCAACAGGAAATTATCAAGTTAAGTGCATGTTGTCGACCCACTGACTAGACTTGTTAGAGCATTTTTTAATTATTTTTGATATTCTACATACACAGGTATTTCACTGTTATGGGAATATAATTAAAAATTGGTCATGGCTTTCTTCAGCTATGAAATATTAAATTAATACTGCAGATTATTAGGAGAAAATAATCAATGAAATATGAATTGGTTGATGCACCAAGAATGAAATCAATATTTTCATTACTGTAATTTTTAATACTAGAGGAAAGATTCTTGCCTTGTGTTTTGAATAGTTCAGACCAAATGATTGCAGGATTAAATGTTCAATTTTAATGACTTACAACCCATAATTGGTAGATGTATTTTAACTCTTATCCCGCTGAGTATTTTTAAGATATTTTTCAACAAATCTAGTCATGGCTGCTGGGAAGCAGCCATAACTAGATGTGACGAAAAATTAATCTAAATTTGACTCAAGAAATCATTGGTGAAATGAAAGTGTCAATGACACTGTAGCTCAACTTGTTAAGACATGTACATGTATAGTATGTGACACAGCAATGACAAACATCTAGGTAATGACCTGATAACAAAGGTACATCTGAAGTATTGAAACGGTCTGTACATAAATACTGACCGTAGCCTGTAACAAATGAAAAGGTAAAGTATTGTAAATGTGGGCGACGGTCAGATGCTAAACTAGAAAAGAAATCTTTGAGTCCCCGAGTGGGTCTGACTGAACCCAAAACTATTTGTTCTCAACAGCACAGTGAAAACAAAGGGACCTAAAAACACTTGTTCCCGTCCCAAGGTGATAACAAAGGTACCCAAGAAGTTTCATGAAGATCAGTTCATAAATACGAGCCATACAGAAGTTGACAAAAAACTGATTGGACCTAATTTTGGTACAAAATAGCCACTGGTAGTCATCTTGAATTTTGGACCGCACCCAGAAACACTCATTCTCGTCCCAAGGTGATAACAAAGGTACCAAGAAGTTTCGTGAAAATCGGTTCATAAATACAGACACTCGCACAAGCCGTATTGACATGTGCATTTACTGTGTATAAGTAGCACTGAATAAATCAAAATCCATCTAATTTGTATAATTTCTGCACAAGAAAAACCCTGTATTATATGTTATGTATTCCATGTTATTAAACATTCATACAAAAATTTATTCAAATCAGAACTTTCATACAGAAGTTCTGTACAAACAAGAGGCCCCACGGGGCCTGAAGCGTTCATCTTGTACAGAACACAATTTAAACAGAGTCCAAGAATGAGTCTACATTAAGCATGCCATCTCCATAGGCTACACTGTCAATCCTTGAGTCCCTCAGGAGTGACAAAAATAATCTAGGCATCATGCCTTTTCTTCAATTGATCATAAGTAAAATGTAGAGCTCCCCTATGAAGCCCCTTGATACAACCTATGTGGATTAATCTTAGTACCTCTAGAGGGTAGTGAATACAAAATTTTTAATTCTTCAGCAAAATGGCCAATTCCGTCTCCCATCGAGACCCCAAATATTAACCCAGGCTCTTGCTTTGAACACAGTTAAATCTGACTTCCCTAGAGATGTTGTGTACCGAATATGAAAGCATTCTGACCGTTGGATCTGAAGAAGAGAAATTGTAAAGAAATTTCTTCAAATTGCACTAAGTTCAAATTTGGGCTACCATAGCGAGCCCAAATATTGACCTATGGATCCGATTTGAACAAACTTGAATCTGACCCCCCTAGAGATGTTGTATACCAAATGTGAAAGCATTCTGACAAGTGAATCTGAAGAAGAAGATTTTTGAAGAAATTCCCTCATATTGTACCAAGTTAAATTTCATGTTCCCATATGGAGCCCAAATATTAACCTAGGCACTCGAATTGAACACCTGGAATCTGACCCCCCTAGAGATGTTGTATACCAACTATAAAAGCATTCCGACTGGTGGATCTGAAGAAGAAGATTTTTAAAGAAATTTTCTCATATTGCACTAAGTAAAAATTTGGGCTACCATAGTGAGCCCAAATATATACCTAGGGATCTGATTTGAACAAACTTGAATCTGACCCCCATAGAGATGATGCATACCAAATATCAAAGCATTCTGACTGATGGATCTGAAGAAGATTTTTTTAAATTACCCTCCATATTGAACAAAGATAAAATTTGGGCGTCCGTAGGAAGCCCAAATATTAACCTAGGGACTTGGTTTGAACAATCTAGAATCTGACCCTCATAACAATGATGTATACCAAATATTAAAAGATTCTGACTGGTGGTTCTGAAGAAGAATATTTTTAAAGAATATTCCCCATATTACCCTATGTTAAAACTTCGGGCTCCTGTAGAGAGCCCAAATATGAACCAATGAGCTTTATTTCAACAAACTTTTATCTGACCCCCCTATGAATGCTGTATACCAAATATCAAAAGATTCTGATGATTGGTTCTGGAGAAAAGATTTTTAAAAAATTTTGCAAATATGCTGACTCAGCATTTTTTCGATGCCCATTACAGAACACCCTAACATAACCGATGGCAATTTTTTTTTACCATTCAATTCTACTGGTCATAAGGATACTTCATACCAAATAAAAGCTCTCTGTTCCGTGGGGTTTGGGAAATATGGGCGTTTGAAAATATTTCTATTTTTAGCTCCCAGGGTTCCCATGGGGATGTGGGAAATTTTTTTTTTTTGCATGGGTCAAGTACTTATGACCCAATACTACCACAAACCAAATTTGGTTCATACCGGACCATCGGTTCAGAAAATAGAAATTTTGGGCGGGACCAAAAATCTTACCCCTCCTATTACAAAACCAAATATTACTTCACGAACTTCGTTTGAACAAACTTGATTCTACACCTCATATGGAAGCTGCATAGCATATATCAAGTCATTGTACACACTGGTTCTTGAGAAGAAGATTTTAAAAATATTTTGGAGCATTTTCCCCCACTCCCTCCCTATGGGGCTGGGCATGCTGAGTTGAACAAAAATGAAATGCCCCTTTGGGACCATCACTCACACAAACTTTCACTTGAATTGGCCCAGTGGCTTTGGAGGAGAAGACCAAAACATGGTGTCGACGGACGACGGACGACGGATGACAGACGACGGACGACGGATGGCAAGCGATGAGATTAGCTCAGCTTGACTTTGTCAAAAATAGCTAAAAACTGATTGCACTAATTTTGGTTCAAAATGGCTGCTGGTGGCCATCTTGAATTTCAGACCACACCCAAAAACACTCGTTCTCATCCCACGGTGATAACAAAGGTACCCAAGAAGTTTCGTAAAGATTGGTTCATAACTAGAACTATCACTGAAGGTGATTAATACCCCTGCTTTGGGTTTTTAGAGGAATGCACTTCTGATCATGTAGGCGAAGGCCATAAGGAAATGTATACATAAAGATCATTTTTTGTTGTTGAAATTTGTATTTGCATGTGGCCTTCCACAGAACAGCACTGAATACTTAAAGAGCCCACACATATATGGTTTCCATTTGGAAAAACACATTTACAATGTGCAACATGTATTCAAAATCGGTTCATTAATGTAGGAGGAGTTGCACACACAAGAATCCCATTTGAAAACCCATAATAAATCCAAGTTAAAGGGAGATAACCTGGTTAAAATTGTCGCAGATCAAAAATTTGGGAATATGCGTATGTTCACTTAGTTGTGATAATGTTTGAAAGGTTTCGTCAAAATTGATTGATAAATGTAGGAGGAGTTGCACGCACAAGAATTTCATGTAGAAACCCATAATAAATCTAAGTTAAAAGGAGATAACCTAGTTAAAATTGCCACAGCTCAAAAATTTTGGAATATGCGCATGTTTACTTAGTAGTGCTGATGTCTGTAAACTTTTGTCCAAATTGATTGATAAATGTAGGAGGAGTTGCGCACACAAGAATTTCATGCCGAAACCCATATTAAATCAAAGTTCAAGAGAGATAACCTGGTTAAAATTGTCGCAGATCAAAAAGTTTGGAATATGCACATGTTCACTTAGTAGAGATGATGTTTGAAAGGTTTCATCAAAATCGGTTCATTAATGTAGGAGAAGTTGCGCACACAAGAATTTGTTCGAACGGAAAGACATAATAAATCTAAGTCAAAGGGAGATAACCTGGTTAAAATTGTTGCAGATCAAAAATCTTGGAATATGCGCATGTTCACTTAGTAGTGATGATGTCTGAAAAGTTTTGTCCAAATTGATTGATAAATGTAGGAGTTGCACGCACAAGAATTTCATGTAGAAACCCATAATAAATCTAAGTTAAAGGGAGATAACCTAGTTAAAATTGCCACAGCTCAAAAATTTTGGAATATGCGCATGTTCACTTAGTAGTGATGATGTCTGTAAACTTTCGTCCAAATTGATTGATAAATGTAGGAGGAGTTGCGCACACAAGAATTTCATGCAGAAACCCATATTAAATCAAAGTTCAAGAGAGATAACCTGGTTAAAATTGTCACAGATCAAAAAGTTTGGAATATGCACATGTTCACTTAGTAGAGATGATGTTTGAAAGGTTTCATCAAAATCGATTCATTAATGTAGGAGGAGTTGCGCACACAAGAATTTGTTCGAACGGAAAGACATAATAAATCTAAGTCAAAGGGAGATAACCTGGTTAAAATTGTCGCAGATCAAAAATCTTGGAATATGCGCATGTTCACTTAGTAGTGATGATGTCTGAAAAGTTTTGTCCAAATTGATTGATAAATGTAGGAGGAGTTGCGCACACAAGAATTTCATGTAGAAACCCATAATAAATCTAAGTTAAAGGGAGATAACCTAGTTAAAATTGCCACAGCTCAAAAATTTTGGAATATGCGCATGTTCACTTAGTAGTGATGATGTCTGTAAACTTTCGTCCAAATTGATTGATAAATGTAGGAGGAGTTGCGCACACAAGAATTTCATGCCAAAACCCATATTAAATCAAAGTTCAAGAGAGATAACCTGGTTAAAATTGTCGCAGATCAAAAAGTTTGGAATATGCACATGTTCACTTAGTAGAGATGATGTTTGAAAGGTTTCATCAAAATCGGTTCATTAATGTAGGAGTTACGCACACAAGAAGTTGTTCGAACGGAAAGACACAATAAATCTAAGTCAAAGGGAGATAACCTGGTTAAAATTGTCACAGATCAAAAATCTTGGAATATGCGCATGTTTACTTAGTAGTGATGATGTCCGAAAAGTTTTGTCCAAATTGATTGATAAATGTAGGAGGAGTTGCGCAAACAAGAATTTCATGTCCGGAAAGACGTACGGACGGACGGACGGATGGATGGACGGACGGACGAACGGACGGACGGACGTACGGACGTACAGGGCGATTCCTATATAGCCCCCACTTCTTCAAAGCGGGGGTATAAATATAGCCTCTAGCCTGAGTCGTATAGAAGTTGTGTACAAAAAACTGATTAGACCGAATTTCGGTACAAAATGGCCACTGGCAGCCATCTTGAATTTTGGACCACACCCAGAAACACTCGTTCTCATCCCAAGGTGATAACAAAGGTACCCAAGACGTTTCATGAAGATCGGTTCACAAATACAGCCCCTGGCCCGAGCCGTATTGACATGTGTACTTTCTGTATATTATAAGTAGCACTGAAAAAATCAAAGTTCATCTAATTTGCATAATTTCTGCATGAGAAAAAAACCTGTATTATATGTGATGTATCCCATGGTACTAAACATTCACACACAAAAATTATTCAAATAAACGCTTACATATGGAAGTTCTGCGCAAAAATCTGATTGCACCGATTTTGTGCAAAATGGCTGCCATGTTTGTTGGTGGTTAACGTCACATATTTATGTACCATGGCTAATCGTGACACAACATGGAGATGAAGTCAAGTTTAGTCAATCGTTGATCAACATGTTGCCCATTTTAGAGGACTTTCACCCCAAGCATTGGTGACTGGGTCCTATTTTACTAGTAAAGCGGAACTGGTTTACCACAGTAAACAAGTGCTGCTTACTTCCCGGGGTTCCCACGGGGAAAAATGGCTGCCATCGGCCATTTTGAATTTCGGACCGGACCCCAAAACACTTGTTCTCATCCCACAGTGATACCAAAGGTACCCAAGAAGTTTCGTAAAGATCGGTTCACAAATACACCCTCTAGCCCGAGCCGTATTGGCATTTGCATTTGCAGTGCTGAAAGTAACACCAAATACATCAAAGTTAGTCTAATTTGCATAATTGACGCACAAGAAAAAAAAACATACTATATGTGATGTATCCCATGGTACTAAACATTCATACAAAAAAATTTTCAAATCAGAGCTTTCACATGGAAGTTCTCCACAAAAATCTGATCGCACCTAATTTCGTACAAAATGGCTGCCAGCAGCCAACCTGAATTTCAGACCGTTCTTGTCCCACGGTGATAACAAAGGTACCCGAGAAGTTTTGTAAAGATTGGTTCATAAATACGGCCTCTAACCCGAGCCGTATTGAATTGTTGATGGACAGACTGACAGGACAGACAGCCAGACAGACAAAGGGCGACTGGCCATGGCATAAGCAAAAATTTGACTTACGTCAAAGTTGAGCTAAAAGTCCATTCGATTTACAGGGTTGGAATTGGATTAAATATGCATAAATTATACATATTTCAGTGGCAAGAAAATATCTGTCCTGAACGGTGGCTTGAAGGAAAGGTACAGGAAATAAGAGGTCCAAGAGGACCTTAAATCACTCACCTGACAAAGCAGTTCAAAGGAGCATTTTAGGTCATATTCAGCTAGTCATGGCTTATCAACACTATAGAGAAATAAAGTCATGAAATTATTCATAGGTCCTGCTGACTGGGTCCAATTCCACCAGCTGTAGACAAGCACTGTCATAATCCAAGGGTTGTTTTGTCACTGCAGTTTGAAAAAGCATATTTGAAGTAAAAATACTGAGGAATAAATTTTTAAAACAAGAGGCCCCACGGGGCCTGAAGCGCTCATCTTGTACAGAACACAATTTAAACAGAGTCCAAGAATGAGTCTACATTAAGCAAGCCATCTCCATAGGCTACACTGTCAATCCTTGAGTCCCTCAGGAGTGACAAAAATAATCTAGGCATCATGCCTTTTCTTCAGTTGATCATAAGTAAAATGTAGAGCTCCCCTATGACGCCCCTTGATACAACCTATGTGGATTAATCTTAGTACCTCTAGAGGGTACTGAATACAAAATTTTTAATTCTTCAGCAAAATGGCCAATTCCGGCTCCCATAGAGACCCCAAATATTAACCCAGGCTCTTGATTTGAACACAGTTAAATCTGACTTCCCTAGAGATGTTGCGTACCGAATATGAAAGCATTCTGACTGTTGGATCTGAAGAAGAGAAATTGTAAAGAAATTTCTTCGAATTGCACTAAGTTCAAATTTGAGCTACCATAGCGAGCCCAAATATTGACCTATGGATCCGATTTGAACAAACTTGAATCTGACCCCCCTAGAGATGTTGTATACCAAATGTGAAAGCAATCTGACAAGTGAATCTGAAGAAGAAGATTTTTGAAGAAATTCCCTCATATTGTACCAAGTTAAATTTCAGGTTCCCACATGGAGCCCAAATATTAACCCAGGCACTCAAATTGAACAACCTGGAATCTGACCCCCCTAGAGATGTTGTATACCAAATGTGAAAGCATTCTGACAAGTGAATCTGAAGAAGAAGATTTTTGAAGAAATTCCCTCATATTGTACCAAGTTAAATTTCATGTTCCCATATGGAGCCCAAATATTTACCTAGGCACTCGAATTGAACAACCTGGAATCTGACCACCCTAGAGATGTTGTATACCAAATATAAAAGCATTCCGACTGGTGGATCTGAAGAAGATTTTTAAAGAAATTTTCTCATTGCACTAAGTAAAAATTTGGGCTACCATAGTGAGCCCAAATATATACCTAGGGATCTGATTTGAACAAACTTGAATCTGACCCCCATAGAGATGTTGCATACCAAATATCAAAGCATTCTGACTGATGGATCTGAAGAAGAAGATTTTTTTAAATTACCCTCCATATTGAACAAAGATAAAATTTGGGCTTCCATAGGAAGCCCAAATATTACCCTAGGGACTTGGTTTGAACAATCTAGAATCTGACCCTCATAACAATGATGTATACCAAATATTAAAAGATTCTGACTGGTGGTTCTGAAGAAGATTTTTAAAGAATATTCCCCATATTACCCAATGTTAAAACTTCGGGCTCCTGTAGAGAGCCCAAATATGAACCAATGAGCTTTATTTCAACAAACTTTTATCTGACCCCCTTATGAATGCTGTATACCAAATATCAAGATTCTGATGATTGGTTCTGGAGAAAAGATTTTTTAAAATTTTTGCAAATATGCTGACTCAGCATTTTTTCGATGCCCATTACAGAACACCCTAACATAACCGATGGCAATTTTTTTTTACCATTCAATTCTACTGGTCATAAGGATACTTCATACCAAATAAAAGCTCTCTGTTCCGTGGGGTTTGGGAAATATGGGCGTTTGAAAATACTTCTATTTTTAGCTCCCACGGTTCCCATGGGGATGCGGGAATTTCGGTTCAGAAAATAGAAATTTGGGGCGGGCCAAAAATCTTACCCCTCCTATTACAAAGCCAAATATTACTTCACGAACTTCATTTGAACAAACTTGATTCTACACCTCATATGGAAGCTGCATAGCATATATCAAGTCATTGTACACACTGGTTCTTGAGAAGAAGATTTTAAAAATATTTTGGAGCATTTTCCCCCACTCCCTCCCTATGGGGCTGGGCATGCTGAGTTGAACAAAAATGAAATGCCCCTTTGGGACCATCACTCACACAAACTTTCACTTGAATTGGCCCAGTGGCTTTGGAGGAGAAGACCAAAACATGGTGTTGACGGACGACGGACGACGGACGACGGACGGGAAGCGATGAGATTAGCTCAGCTTGACTTTGTCAAGATGAGCTAAAAACTTGAATCTGCTCCTCATCCCCCTCCCCTCTTAAGGAAGTTGCATACCAAAATATCAAAAGATTTTGACTGGTTCACCTTAAGAAACTGATTTGACAGAATTCTTTTTAATGGAGACTAGGTGCTGAAAACAAAATACCAAAGGATTTTGACTGCTCAAACTGGAAAAGGAGCTTTTCAAAAGCTTTTACTCATATTGCACCAAGTTGAAATTTGGGCTTTCATAAGCAGCCTAAACCTGACCCCAAGAGATGTTGTATACCAAATATCAAAGGATTTCAACTGGTGGATCTGAAGAAGATTTTTAAAGAATATTCCACATATTGCACCAAGTTAAAATTCAGGCTCCAATAGAGCCCAAATATTAACCCAGGGATTTGACTTGAACAAACATGAATCTGATCCCCCTACATGTAGAAATGGCGTATACCAAGTATGAAACAATTCTGACCGGTGGATCTGAAGATGATTTTTAAAGAGCATTCCTTGTATTGCACTAAGTTAAACTTTGGGCTCCAGTAGCAAGTGTCAGGATTTCACGGTAACGATCGTTACCGGTAGCGTGTCGGTACCGTGGTCAAAAAATGACGGAACCGAAATATCGTTACCCACTCAATCTGTCACTAAAGACATTGAAACATTTGTTGTTGAAAGAAATGCTCATAAGAGCTGCTCGTTGGTGAACAATCATCACTGTGATAGAAACAAAATGCTGTTTACATCGAATACAGAAACAAGTTGAAGTGGGAAAAACATGTGTGTACTGTTTGCACACGTTAGACATTTCAACCAATAACATTTTCGGAATGAGTAAAGTGTGGGACCCTTTTGCTGAAGTGAATGTGATTGGCTCATTCTGTAAACATCTTGACGTTTTTTTCGTCAGTAACATTATCACAAGTAATTTCATTGTGTGTCAGATAATTGTTTTAAGTATGATAAAATAACAAGCGCCTGTGTTCAATATATGTTGAAAACTGAAAAGCAGTTTTTTGAACAAAGGTATCCTGCACAGGTTTACTGGCGTTATAATATCTAAAACAATAAATATGTATTAAAAAATCAACATCCCAATAACCTCTGTTTGGTATCTATCGTGCCGGGGGGTAATTCCCTTCACTCCGGACTGTTAATATAGGAGGCCGAAACGTCTCGGGGCCGAAACGTCACAATATCATTTCACATATAACTTACAAGTATATCAATGTATGCAGGCAGTTTCATCTGGGATGGAAATGTGTCTGAAATCTAAAAAGCTACGAATCATATAAAATTCCCTCGATTCGGAAAAACTTCAAAAAGGTTCCCATAACTGCTCACAGACGGTACCTAAATTTTGTTACCGACGGGTTCCGTGTCTCTTAAACCACGAAAACGATTTTTCGGTTCCATTAACGTCTGAAATCCCGATACTTGAGTAGGGAGCCCAAATATTAAACCAGGGACTCAATTTGAACAAATTAGAATGGGACCCCCCCCCCCCTGTGCCCCCCCCCCCCCCCCCGCACGCCTCCCCCCCCCCCCCCCCCCCCCCTTGAGATGTTGTATACCAAATATGACAGCATTCTGACTGGTGGATCTGAAGATTTTTAAAAGAAATTTCCTCATATTGCACCAAGTCAAATTTGGGCTACCTTAGGGAGCCCAAATATTAACCCAAGCACTCGATTTGAACAAACTTGCCCCTCCCCCTCCGAGATGTTGTATACCAAATATGAAATCATTCTGACTGGTGGAGTGAGAAGAAGATTTTTAAAGATCATTCCACATATTATCCAAAGTAAAAAATTGCGACATCAACGCCGTAGCTGCGACAGGTGGTGCAATCTCACAAAATTCTAAGTTCATCAAGGGCCATAACTCCAAGAAAAATATTTGGAACAACACATGTATTGAACAGCGGTTAGACATCAATAAGATACACTTACATGCCAAATATAAAGTCATTCCGTCAAGTATTTCAAAAGTTATTGAGTTTTGAAACTCGTTGGTCACAGACAGACCGACGATCGACAGACCGACCGACCGACATTGCCACTTATAGAGCTGCTAGTTGCAGCTAAAAATCTGGGCCCCTGTACTGAGCCCAAATATGGACCAAGGGGCTTCATGTCAACACACTTGTATCTGACTCCCCTATGGATGCTGTATACCAAATATCAAATGATTCTGATCAGTGATTGTGGAGATTTTTTTTTTTTTTGCTAATATGATGACTCTGCATTTTTTAAACAAATAACAGTTCTCTGTTCCATGTAGTTTGGGAAATATAGGCATTTGAAAATATTTCTATTTTTAGCTCCTGGGGTTCCCACGCGGACACAGGAATTTTTTTTTTTTTTGGCATGAATCAAGTACTTATGACTGAATAATACCACATATCAAATTTGGTTCAAATTGGACCATCGGTTCAGATAACAGAAATTTTGGGCGGGACCAAAAATCTTTCTCCCCCACCCCCCAATTAAAGGCAAATATTGATTCACAAACTTTGTTTAAACAAACTTGATTCTGCACCTCAAAAGGAAGCGCTATACCAAATATCAAGTCACTGTACACACTGGTTCAGAAGATTTTTAAAGAATTTTGGTGGATTTTCTCCCACCCTCTCCCTATGAGGTTGGGCAAGTTGATTTGAAAAATGAAAGTGTCGATGACATGCAGCTTAACTTGACTGTGTTGTATTTTATAAAAAGGATAATGTTCAATGTTTATGAAAGGATTATGAAATAAGACAAAAATTGTGACAATTGAGAATATGTTAATTTCTGTTTCCATGTGTTCAATAAAAATAATTTGAAGTGTAGACTGTACTAAAGAATTGAGGGTGGGGTTAATGTGGCCCTCACAGTTAATCTATGTCAACCAAAGTTACCAAGTTACAGGGAAATTATTCCAAAATGAGTCATCCTACCAAGTTACAATAAAATCCCTTCATAAATATGGCCTGAAAAAGGTGCTAAAGGTTTTCGGGCTTCTGGCCTGTATAGCCATCATGGTTGACCCATCGCAACCAAAAGGGGACAGACCTCATCTAGACATTATACTGAGTCATCCTTCAAAATTACAATGAAATCCCTTCATAAATATGACCTGTAGTCTGTGCTAATGGTTTTCGGATTTTGGGCTCGGGCAGCCATCACGGTAGAACAATCGCGACCAAAAAGGGACATTCGCATCTAGACATTATCTGGAGTCATCCAAATAAGTAACATTGAAATCTATTCATAAATACGACCTGTAGACTATGCTGAATATTTTCGGGCTTCAGGCAACCCATAGCCATCACAGTTGAGTGATTGCGACCACAAGGGGACATTTTCATCTAAACATTATATGGAGTCATCCTACCAAGTTACGATGAAATCCCTTCATAAATACAACCTGTAGGCTGTGCTAAAGGTTTGGGGGTTTTGGGCTCAGGCAGCCATCACGGTTGACAGATCATGACCAAATGGGGAAGTTCTAATCTAGACATCATAGAGTCATTCTACCAAGTAACAATGGAATCCCTCCATATTAAATACGACCTGTAGACTGTACTAAATGTTTTTGGGTTTCGGGCTTTGACAATCATCAGGGTTGACAAATCATGACCAAAAGGGGACATTCTCATCTGGACATTATACAGTCATCCTACCAACTTTCAATGAAATTCCTTCATAAATACGACCTGTAGATTGTTCTAAATGTTTTCGGGTTTTGGGCTCTGGAAGACATCACGGTTGACTGATTGCGACCAAAAGGGGACGTTCTCATCTAGGCATGACGTCAAACCTGCATATGAAATTTTGTGATGATCAGACAAGAACTACAGGATGTAGTCTGTGCTAAAGGAAAATGTGAACAGACAGAGAGGTAACAGATTTCCGAACATGTGATGGCAATAGCTTATCTTGACTTTGTCAAGTGAAGCTAAAAACAAAAGAGGATGTCAGAACAACCAATAACGTCAGTTATAACTAAAATTGGTTCAGTGGTTTAGGAGGGGCAAGTGCAAAAAGCATATTCATGGATGACGGGCGGTGAGTGATCACTATCGATCATCCTGACTTTCAGTCAGGTGAGCTAAAAACGGTGATGAGTGCCGAAAATTTTGGATCTTTCGGACTCAAAATTGCTGAAAAAATAATTATGCCTATACGACTGTTATGGCCTAGTGTTATAATATCAGAATTCATATGTCTTGGTTAGTAATTATACACAATTTATTTTTTCTAAGATCATTTTTTTTAATTAGAACTAGAGGCTCTAAAGACTCTGTAATCGCTCACCTGGAACTATTTATTTATTTATTTATTTATTGGTGTTTAAGGTCACATACTTATGCACAATGGCTAATCGTGACCATGACAGTTTTACGGGTGGAGGAAGCCGGAGTACCCGGAGAGAACCACCGAGCAACGACGAGCAGCTGTCAGCTCTCCAACATCGTAACTCTGAACTCTGCACCGCAGCACAGGCAGGGTTAGATTGGTTGAAGACATGCGCACCATCGACGTGCAGTACGCCTCAGTACACAGCGTCATCGTGCCCCCATGTAGGCAATTGGGGTGAAGTGTCTTGCCCAAGGACACAACGCGGTTGCCGCAGGTGGGATTCGAACCGAGGACCTCTCGGCTTGCAGCCTGCACCTCTACCAACTGAGCCAACGCGCCCCCCACCTGGAACTACATATAAAAATGTGATTTCCAATCTAGGCTTTCCATGGTAACTATGAGCTGCAATTGTGGCCATGTTAGCAACATTACATCAACATTATATGAGGATCATTGGTACATGTAGGTGTCCCAGTCCTCAATCATGTGAAGTTTCAAAACATTTGACTTTGTTGTTTCAGAAGGGAAGATTTTTGCAAAATCCATCAATCAATATCAGAGAATGTCTCTGGTGGCCATATTTTCCAACGGCAACAAAAAGAAGACAGTTTGTAAAGGGCCTCCTATAGACCATTCCTGCGAAGTTTGGTTCATGTTGACTCAGTAGTTCCAGAGAAGATGAAAATGTGATTTCCCATAGGGTTTCTTTCGTAACTATAAGCTGCAATTGCAGCTATGTTTGCAACACGATCAACATTAAATGAGGATCGTTGGTCAAGGGTGTCTCAGTCATCAACCATGCAAAGTGTCAAAACATTTGGCCCTGTAGTTTCAGAGGAGAAGATTTTTCAAAATCCACCAATCAGAATCAAATGAAAGTGTCAATGACACTGTAGCTCAACTTGTTAAAGACATGCACATGTATAGTATGTGACACAGCAATGACAAACATCTAGGTAATAACTGTAGACTGTACAAATGTATAGGTAAAGTATTGTAAAGGTGGGTGACAGTCAGATGCTAAACTAGAAAAGAAATTTTTGAGTCCCAGGGTGGGTCTGACTGAACCCCAAAATATTTGTTCTCATGGCACAGTAATAACAAAGGCACCCCAAAACACACTCGTTCCTGTCCCAAGGTGAAAACAAAGGGACCCAAGAAGTTTCGTGAAGATCAGTTCATAAATACGAGCTGTAAAGAAGTTGTGACAAAAAACTGATTGGACCTAATTTCGGTACAAAATGGCCCCTGGCAGCCATCTTGAATTTTGGACCACACCAGAAACACTTGTTCTCGTCCCAAGGTGATAACAAAGGTACCCAAGAAGTTTCATGAAGATCGGTTCATAAATACAGCCTCTAGCCCGAGCCGTATTGACATGCGCACTTACAGTGTATAAGTGGCACTGAATAAATCAAAGTTTATCTAATTTGCATAATTTCTGCACAAGAAAAAACCCCGTATCATATGTGATGTATTCCATGTTACTAATCATTCATACAAAAATTTATTCAAATCAGAACTTTCATACAACTCCTGTTGTTATACATCGTTTGTTGTCCTATCTGATCGACTCAGTTACCAAATGCAAGCTCAAACTCAGTACGTGGATAGTGGATGCATTTGGAAATGCCCACCGAGTGGAAATTCAACTCGGGATAACCCAAGTACTGTGAAACTACGCATAAAGTTCATGTATCTGTGGGTCTGATGTGTTTGCCCGGCCGACTTTGTTTAACTATGTCTGTAATGTGTATCGAATAGTAAGTGTCAAACTGTATAAGGTTACTTATTTTCAATAATTGTAAGGTTTGAACTCTCTGTGCTGTTAATAAGGCCAAAAGAACAACTAACTTAATGATTAACAATTTTAGCGATGTGCTGTCAGTAATAGTGATTGATTGTATCCAGTTCAAAATGGGTTGTACGTGACAGACCCAATTTTGGGGGGAATAGCTGGCCCGAGTTGGAAAACTCCACAAAGAAAACACATAACTAAAGGGTGAATGCCAACAGTTTTCCCTCATCAGTAAGTACAAAAGCTGACAGTGCGCTGCAAGCTGTATTAATTGCACTATATTGCAAACCTTTGTCAAATAATACATTAAGAAATTCAAAGACCACACCTATAGGTGGTAACAGTGTATTGACACCTCTTTCACCACAAAACTTTTGCCACTGACTGATGTTAGTTTGATACTGGTTCTTTGTTGAGTGTCGCCATGACAACATGAGGATGTCAGCAGCTCGTGTCAAAATCTTCTTACTTCAGAGGGTTTTCCTGACAATCAGCAGGCCATCAGCTGCATCTTCGTTAATTGGTGACATTTGTTCTTGTAGGGCAGTGCCAATGTGTATTTTCCCCTAGGTAAAAGAAAAGGGCAGTCTATAAATTTTCTGGTGAGTTTTGAGAACCACGATTGTGTGGTCCAAAAAGGGGCTATCACCAAAGCCTCCGTTTCATCCCAGTCGATTGTTTGCAAAATTTTTCCCAACAAGTTAAATGGTGGAAAGATGTAGACCAATGTGTGATACCATGGGAAGGAAAATGCATCAATGGCAACTGCCCCTGGGTCTGGCTGCCAGGCAGCAGATTGTGTGCCACTTGATAATTTAGTCTGGATGCAAAAAAGGTCAATCTCGGGGATGCCCCATATTAGAGTAAGTTTGCGAAAATGAGTGGATCTAATTTCCGTTCAGTATTATTATGAAGTCGACTTTGGTGATCTGCATCGACATTAAGAGCACTTGGGATATGAGTCGCCAATAACCACACTTTTCTATTCAAAGCTCAGTACCATATTTTTTGAGCCAAACAATTACAAGTATGTTTGGTTCCACCAATGTTATTGATATATGCTACTGTGGTTGTGATGTCACTCTGAATTTGAATATGCTTGTTGGTGAGCATGTTGCAGAATGATTACAAAATTAGCCAAACTGCTAAAAGCTCTTTAACATTTATGTAGAGGTCTGCTTCCTCTTCTGACAAACTCCCCCATTATTTGTGTTCCAAAAACACCACCCCATGCAAGGTTTGAAGCATCAGATTGCAGAATGATCTCAGGGTTGCCATTAGAAACAGGGGAATTGGATTTTGTTATATGGTCTATCCAGTATCTCAAGTCATCTTGGAATGCTGCCGAGATGCTCATTAATTGGCTGAAATTACCACGTGCTTGTTTTAGGGCATGAGGTTTAGCATTGTCTAAGTTACGATAAAAATGTTTTCCGAACTGAAACCCTCAAAAACTTGCAATCATTTTGCCTACCAATTCAGCTACATTCTGAATTGTAGCCTTATCCCTGCATAATAACTGGATGCATAACGTTTGTCAGTAGCTTTCTCAGGTGTCAGTGAGAGTCATCGTAGTGGAATCCAAATCCAAAATGAACCCCAAGTATATAAGTGTATGTGAGGGTTCCAGATGAGATTTTTCAGGGTGAATTACAAATCCGGCTTCGAGGCCCAGATTATCAGTGACCCGAATGTTACTGCAACAATCTTCATAATCTTTACCCACCAGACAGGAGTCGTCTATGTAAGATGCATTTAAATGACCAAGAGATCGAATATGAGCATAAAACACATTAGAAATTTTTGTGAAAATAAGAGGTCCTGAAGAGAACCCACTTGGGAGAACACAAAATTGTTATTTTCTTCCTTCCCCAAAAAATCTCAAAACATTTCAGTGACTATCCTTTATTGGTAAAGAATAATAGGCGTCTTTCCAACTGACAGATGCCATGTGACAGCCCGGTGTCATGAGACTGAGGGCAGATTGTAGACTTTGTTTTTGAAATGTCTCTTGTCAACATGTTCATTAAATTGTTTCAAGTTCAAAATGAGTCTCAATGACCCATCCTTTTTAGGTTGAATAAAGACAGTTGAAATATATTCTCCAATGCAATCGGACGTTGCTGATTTTATAACACCTATCGCCAAAAGTTTGTTAATCTTTTGAGAAATCATTTCATGTTCTTGAAGACTGAAGTTAATCCTGCGTGGTGGAGAGCACTGTTGGTTGGCCCGACAACTCAATGTTAATGCCTGCAATATTGTTCAATAACCAATGGTCAGTTGTGATTTTCCTCCAATTGTGGACAAGGAACTTAAACTGACCGGCCCTGAAATTATTCACTAGGTCCTGAAACTTGGATTTGAGACCACTGAGAAATAAAGACCAGGGAAGGAAATTGGTGCTTACCTGTTCTGTTGGTGCCCTGTGTGTTGTCCAGTTGGCGGGTGAAGTTGTCGTCGAGGTGGGAGAACTGGTACAGGCATGTGGCTTGCTTAATAGTGTTTGTCAGCTTTGTGGTAAGGCTTTTTGCGGTTGGTGTTGTGGCTGGCCTTCCGAAAAAAATGAGCTTTACCTTTTCCAGCGAATTTGCTGTTGCCTTTGAAGTGGAAACTGCTGCCTTTGTGATAGCGGTTTGTGACGTCACTACCAACTTTGTCTATCTCATTAATGTCTATGATGGACTTTGCCAGATCTTCACCAAACAACATCTGTGAGTCATTGTTGGACACCGAAGAAAGTGGAGTATACCGACTATTCAAATCTGGCTTGAAGAATTCTTTTCTTCGCATAGACATCTCATGGTGTGCAGCTATGGACAGGCTGACAGAGTCCACCAACATTTTAATGTTTTTTTCAGTGTCCAGTGGTGACTGTTGAGATTTCCCCTTCACCAAATTATTAAGAACTTGAAGAGTTGCATAAGTGCCCTGCATCAATTTTAAATGGGCCCTCTGAAGCTTCACGTCCCTGGAGCATGTTGATGATTTCACCTTGCTCCAAATTTCTCTATTAACTTTGGGAACCAGAAGATTGTTGACGTTTTGAGGTCGGGTATACCATTGTTGAACAGTTTTCATCAAACGGTTTTCACTGAGGCTTTGTCAGACTGTTGGTAATTTTCGCCAGTTTAGCATCCAGAGCTGGCCCAGCCTCCTCCTCAAACTCTATTTTCTTGTAAATCGATGAAAGATAGCGGTCTTGGTTGGCCAGTGATTCTGATTGGATATCCGAACTTCTGTCCCGGTGCCGTTTCGTAATTTTGCTGGAGTGCAGAAGTTCATCGATCCGCTCCTCCGCCAGGCTTTCTTCCCCTGAATCTGATGCCGCTGTAAACATATGCACCTCATCATCTCCAAGCCGCAATCATTTTGTCGAAGATAGTCCCATAATAGCAGGAGACAATGTATCAAACTTGGTTGTAAAAGTTTGTTGCAGTCACGAAATTGCTTGAGTAAGCTGCGATAAAATGGCGCTGTCCTGGAATCCCTTTGTCTGGAAAAACGGTGCCGGTGCCATGGGGTGCTTATCTTGGTGCAGTTGCGCATCTGATACCTCGACCCTGCATTCTCAATTTTCCACTGTCAGAGACAAGATGTTGTGTTCACCTGATTACGAGTTGTTGAACATAGATGAAGTCTAGAATTCTGATTGCAGACTCCTGGACAATGGCAAAATTCCTGATTGCAGGTCGACAGAGTCGGACGGCAAATTCTTTTTCCTCACCAGTTCTCCGAACAAATTCTGCCCTTCCAGTGTATCTTCCGTGTGATGACGATCGTCCATAGAATATAATTTGAAATTCGTTTGTATGAATAATAACAGATTTAAAAGATGACCTAAATCTTTTGTGTGCAGTGTAGAAGAAGGTGAACTAACACATGACCCCCCTCGGTGAACTTGTGCAATCTCATGGAATCCCGTACTGAGATGGGAGAAGACAGAATCGTGTACATACGTGTATGTAGGCCTGCATTGTACATAGCAGAATTATCATAACGCCGATTTTATCACGATAGTCAATCTTGAATACTGTGTTGATAATGCTTATTAAGAAATTAATCCTGTCTGCTCATTCTGCCAATGTGTCCAATCGAATGATGACACTTGGTAATTTGCTTAATCCTGTCCACTCAGCGAGCCAGTGGCAGAGACTTCTGATAACCCTCAATAATTTGTACCACTGTGGACCTTTAATCTCCTCCACCTAACGTCCACCGACAACGTGGCGGATGGATGAGTACCAATGCTCTCTGTTTGTACTGTAAGCAAATTCACCTCCCCTTCTCATCTTCCTTCTAGTGATGAACTGATTATCAAAATTTGCTATCAACTGATTACCGATTATTTCTCTGCCTATTATGCCAATTCCGATTCCAATGGTTGAAAAACGACACAGAACAAAATCTGTTGGTGCCTGTTATACTACAGAATTTCATTGATAAATCATCAATTTATGAAAGCTTAATACCACATTCTCAGAGTATCCATATTGAGTGCTGGGCAATATTAGCCAAAATAATACTTGCACTTTGGTTGGGGTGTGGGGAAAAGATTGTTATTAAGGATACAATCACACGACATTGTTCTTGTGAAAATTGTGTTTTATTCCGGTAAATAGTGTTAATACAGTTTTGTGTAAGGAAAACGATACAATTGGTTGTATTAATCAGGAATATACTGAGCACACATACTTTGTGTCTTAAATGAATAATTATGATGTTAATGTGTGTTGTGAAGTCGTAAGACGCATGGTTTACACGTATGTCAGAATGTATTATTCAATGTTCTTTTGTCAACTAGGTTACCTCCCTTGATGTGTTTCTCCAATGTTTATATGAACTCGACAATCTGCAGGAAATGGTGGCGATCTCATACCGATTGCAGTTGGTAAATTCCGTAATATCTCTGCTCTGCAAATACCTAAATTTTCTGCTATGCACTACACACGTGGGGAAACTTTATTGAAATAGCCAGATATCAAAGGTATTTTTAATAGTCAGTGTCAAATATAGAATAACGGGAAACTGACGGTTTTTAACTGCCGGTTGTCATAATCGGCCGATGCCCCATAACCGGCCGGTTCCAATTGCCGATTCTGATAATTGGTTCATCACTACTTCCTTCCCCTCACACTGTCTCTTGCTTTGTCTGGGACAATTTAGGGGTAACTCTCAAACTCCACAATTACAAACACAGCACTCCAGGCAACACCTTCTTTCTACGACTAACGCCCAAAATCCCTCCTCTTCCCTGTCCAGTGGTAGCACTGGCCAGCTACAACTAGGTGCATCCTTTGTCTGGGACAACTTAGGGGTAACTCTCAAACTCCACAATTACAAACACAAACTCCAGGCAACACCTTCTTTCTTCGACTAACGCCCAAAATCCCTCCTCTTCCCTGTCCAGTGGTAGCACTGGCCAGCTCCAACTAGGTGCATCCTTTGTCTGGGACAACTTAGGGGTAACTCTCAAACTCCACAATTACAAACACACACTCCAGGCAACGCCTTCTTTCTTCGACTAACGCCCAAAATCCCTCCTCTTCCCTGTCCAGTGGTAGCACTGGCCAGCTGCAACTAGGTGCATCCTGCGACAATGTCCTATTTTGCCACACAGTCAGGCATCCCAATCACTCGCACATAGTTTTCTTCTGCGCTTCGCAGGTGTCTTGCATTTTATGGTCTGAATACTTCCTTCTACAAAACTCATAGTTTCAGGATCAGGGGGAGGGGGATGGGGGGGCATCCTATTTAGCCAAAAATGGTTTCTCAGATGCCTAGATTTGGCAAATTGGGTGCTGGTCATCAGATGCTTTTCGGTTGTACTTACGGAATGTTCCCAGCATGTAAGGGAAAGGGGTATTTTTTCCTGGGGATGTGAGTGGCGCAGGGAGCCAGTCCCTGGAAGCCGATGGCAATATATGTGCCCCTTCAGCAAAATTCACCCAAACTTCATTTCATTTCTAACTGTTTTCTTGAGTTCTGTGGCATCACATGGCTGCAGATCTCATTATTAAATCATCATTGATACTTCTTTCAATAAACCGGCCACCTTGAGGGTGGTCCATTATCATCATCAAACAATTTGCTGTGGTTTTTGCCAAACAACGCTTCTCCCCAGGTAGGCAGGGTAAGAGTTATTTCATCAGATGGGTGGTCTACCATAAAGGATATTTAGGCCCTAGCATGAATTGTTTTATGGGGAACACCCTTGTCATTTTGTTTAGGGGACACCTGTAATTTCAGCCTGTTTCTGGCAGCGGCTTTCATGACACTGACCTCAAGCTGACCTGTTGCAATAGCATTTGCATGCTCTATTTCTAAAACCAAATTCCTGATAATTTCTTAGTAACTTTCATCTGCCCTTACATAATCTGGCACTTCCCAAGAGCAGACTATATATTCTCTTTGTTTCAAAACATGCAATCCCAGAATACTTGCAGAACATTCCATTGGTAGAACAAATTTTCGTGCAACAGGTTAACATCACTTCGGGACATTTCAACTTTCCCATTGGAACTTGGATGCAGCAAGTGGTATAATCTTTCCCACCACCTCCCCTCTCACCACCACCTTTCTCAAATTTCTTACTCTGTGTGGGTCAGTCGTCCTCTCCAACCTACTATCCTTCTTTCCTCTTCTCCAACTCTAATAGTCATTTTCATTTCGGATGCAGTGGAGGATAAACACGAGGCACACACTATGATACATCTCCAAGGATTTAAAGGATTTTCACGCCATAACAACTTACATTGGCTACCACATGACAACAGTGATGGAACTCTACTACAACTACCAGCTACAGTATGATCTGTCCAACACTCGATCTTACAAGTCTCTGTTATAGGAACATGTTATCCCTGGATTATATGCCGGAGAACAGTTAATTCCAACCATTATAAGGCCAAGGGCATGTGATCTTATACAATGCCTGTCCCTGCTTTACAGGCTGGGATCCTGGCACTGTCAAACTTTTTTCTGCAGTTTGTTCCAGTGTTTTTCATTGCTTATTATTCTTCTCGGGATAGTGCAGTGTTATATAGCCCCATATTATATCGAGATCGATATATCCTTAGTGGATAATTACATTGAGATTGATATTTTTTCCCTATTTTCTGACTGGTCTCACTTATTTGCACTGAGTGACCTTTGTTTACATCTTTGTTACACTAATATATTGTACATATAGCTGTTGATTGTCTAAGTGGGTCAAGGACCTTGTTTACTTGAACTATGACGGAATCACCTAGAAACTGTTAGAACTTTGTAGAATTTTCATCTTCTGGAACATTCCATCTGGTTACTATATAAAGGTTTGTCAACAGAATTCAGTGCTTCTTTGTGAATTTGGAAGATTGATTCCAAAAAGAGAATTTTGAAGAGAATCTATTCGTCTTGGAAAAGAGAATTTATACTTTATGTGAACCAGAATAATATTTTGTGAAAAGCCAGGATTCTACTGGATTATTTGGAAATTACCTGTGGCACCAACACTTCTTGGATTTTTACTCCATTTGAATTTTGCAGAGCATTTTATTATATTTCATTGGAGACTGCTGAAATTTCCAAGTGATAAATTTATTACAAATCTACTGGATACTGTTTCTGAAGAGACGTTCTTGGATTTAATACTACCAGCTGGTAACTTTCTTCACAAGATTCTTCACCACTTGATTACTGGATTCTGTCAAACTATACTTTGGACTAATTGAATAATTGATAAGTACCACTGTTTTTATTTTCTGTAAACCAATTAGTGTAAAAGATCTTTTTTTTTATTAATTTTTTTTAAATTAAATTTCAGAATAGTTAAATTCATAGTTATTGTTGCTGATTCTCAGAGAAAGTATTACGTACCAAAATTTGACCAAATCCATTGATATTTATTCAAGTCACTGTGCTTACGAACTGAAAACAGCCAAAAATTAACTAATTAAGGGACATAACTCGGCACAGTATGGCCGAACCATACTAGTTTTTAAACTCATTCAAGACATTAAGAAAGATATTTACAGAATCCACTGATATTTGTTAAAGTTATCACGTTAATGAGAAAGATTATGCCCACTTGCCACCTGTTACGGTATGAAAATATCATTGATATTGGTAACAGAAAGAAATGTGAGAATTAGCAACAAGAACTATGAATATAACTATTCTGAAATTTAATTAAAAAAATTAATATAAACCAAAAAAACGATACAAAGATCTTTTACACTAATTGGTTCACAGAAAATAAGAACAGTGGTACTTACCAATTATAGAAGTAGTCCAAAATACAGTTTGACAGAATCCAGTAAACCAGTGGTGGAGAATCTTGTGAAGAAAGTTACCAGCTGATAATTAAATCCAAGAATGTCTCTTCAGAAACAGTATCCCATAGATTTGTAATAAAATTTTCACTTAGAAATTTCAGCAGTCTCAAATAAAATATAATGAAAGTGTCAATGACACCTTAGCTCAACTTGACAAACTTGAACTTGGTAAGTTACTAATGAAATGGCAAAATTGAAGATCATTGGTACCAGTGTTATTTGATGAAATTTCAACATAACAGCATTATGTGTGCACAAATCCATGCATTTTTAAATGTAAACTGTAAGACTGGCTAAAAGAAGAATGTTGAAACACAATTGCAGTTTGTTCAGAGGTTACTGTAAATGGCAACTTTTTTCACAGAAATGAATGCTAATCAATAGCCCTTATCTAAAGGTCTTGCCTAATGAGCGCACCAAGTTCAAAAACAATCCTATGATAAATGTGGCCTGTAGGCCATGTCAAAGAATTTTGATGCACAAATGCAATAAATTCAAAGATTGCTGCTAACAGCAACAGTTTTTGATGGAAATGAAAAGAAAATCAATAGCTCCTATCTTTGTCACTCTGCATAAGCTTATTAAGTTTCAAAACAACAACCTGATAACGAATGTGCCCTCTGAGGCATGCCAAAGGAAGATGTTAATGCACAAATGCACTGCACTAAGTAGAATGTCATTGCCTGCGGCAATTTTTTTTTTTTTTAGGGGGGGGGGGGGGGGGGGGGGGGTTGGGGGGAGGCATGGAAATTCATAAATATACCCTGCAGAGAGTGCAAAAGGGAGAAATTGATGCACAAATGCAGTTAAGTTTAAAGGCTGGTGATAATGACTAATTTTTTATGGAAATGAAAAAACAATAGCTCACATCTAGAGGTCACCCAGAACACATTTACCAAGTTTCAAAGTGATCCAATCATAAATGTGCCCTGAAGGGTGTGTTAAAGTGAAATATTGTGGTCTAACTAAACTAAGTTCAAAGGTCAGCGGCCACATTTTTTTACAGAAATGGAAGAAAATCGACAGCTCACCCCCACACAAGCACACCAAGTTTGCAAGCGATCCAATCATAAATGTGCCCTGCAGGGAGTGTCAAAGGGAAGTATTGATGCTTAACTGCACTAAGTTTTTACTAAGCTCATCGAAGGTCATTGCCAGTGGCAACATTTTTTGACGGAAATCAAAAGAAAATCGATAACTCCCATCTAGAGGTAACCCCAAACAAGCATACAAAGTTTCAAACCGATCTGATCATAAATGTGTCCTGTAGGGCATGCCAAAGGAATCCACTTATGCCTGTCAAAACTAAGTTCAAAGATCGTTGCCAGCAGCAACATTTTTCGACAGACTGAAATAGAAGAAAATTGACAGCTCCCATCTAGAGGTCACCCCAAACAAGAATACCAGGTTTCAAAGCAATCCGATCATAAATGTGACCTGTTGGGTGTGCCAAAGGGAAATACTGACTAAACTAAGTTCTAAGAACGTTGGCCGTGGCAAGATTTTTTGACGGAAATGGAAGAAAATCGATAGCTCCCATATAGAGGTCACCCCAAACAAGCATACCATATTTCAAAGCAATCCGAACATAAATGTGCCCTGTAGGGTGTGTCAAAGGGAAATATTGTGGTCTGACTAAACTAAGTTCTAAGAATGTTGGCTGCAGCAACATTTTTTTACGGAAATTGAAGAAAATCGATAGCTCTCATCTAGAGGACACCCCAAACAAGCATGCCAGGTTTCAAATCAATACGATCATAAATGTGCCCTGTATGGTGTGCCAAAGGGAAATATTGAGGTCTTCTGACTAAACTTAGTTCTATGAACATGGCCCCGGCAACATTTTTTGACGGAAATTGAAGAAAATCAATAGCTCCCATCTAGAGGTCTCCCCAAACAAGCATATCAGGTTTCAAAGCAATCTGACCATAAATGTACCCTGCAGGGTGTGCCAAAGGGAAATATTGAGGTTTGACTAAACTAAGTTCTAAGAACGTTGGCCGCGGCAACATATTTTTACGGAAATTAAAGAAAATGGATAGCTCCCATCTAGAGATCACCCCAAACAAGCATACCAAGTTTCAAAGCAATCTGACTATAAATGCGACCTGTGAGGTGTGACAAAGGAAATTGTGGACGTACGTACTGACGTACGAACATACTAATGCACGTACGTACGTACGTACGTATGCGCCGACAGACGAGAAGTGATGGCAATAGCTCAGCTTGACTTCAAGTTGAGCTAATAAAATGCTCCGCAAAATTCAAATGGAGTAAAAATCCAAGAAGTATTGGCGCCACAGGTAATTTCCAAATAATCCAGTAGAATCCTGGCTTTTCACAAAATAATATTCTGTTTCACAGAAAGTATAAATTCTCTTTTCCAAGACGAATAGATTCTCTTTTCGAATCAATCTTCCAAATTCACAAATAAGCACTGCTTCTATAATAAATGCACTGTCCTAGAACAATAATAATCTCCAATGGAAACAACTGCTCAACTCAAGTGAGTCTTTCTGAAATGGCTTTCTAAAGATAAGTTTCTGAATTCTGTTGACAAACCTTTATATAGTAACCAGATAGAATGTTCCAGAAGATGAAAATTAGTATCTAGGTGATTCTGTCATAGTTCAAGTAAACAAGGTCCTTGACCTACTTAAACAATCAACAGCAAAATGTACAATAGATCAGTGTAACAAAGATGCAAATAAAGGTCACTCAGTGCAAATGAGTCAGAACAGTCAGAAAATGCCAAAAAAAATATATCAATCTTGTAAAATTATCAACTAAGGATATATCAATCTCAATATAATATGGGGCCATATAACACACCCGCCGACATGTCTTCACCAAACTATAGGTAGAGATTTCAAAAAAAAAAAAAAAAAATCAACTAAAACTTTCACATTGGAATCTGATCAGCATTTCTACAGATATGGCCATACCCCAAATATGTATTGACTATGACTGAAGTTACTGTCCAGAAACGTAACATCATGAAAGTTTTATGAAAATAATGGGCAAAAACAAAAGAATGTCACACAAACATCATAATCAACTAGAACTATCACTGAAGGTGATTAATACCCCCGCTTCGGGTTTTTAGAGGAATGCAATTCTGATCATGTAGGCGAAGGCCATAAGGAAATTGATTGATAAATGTAGGAGTAGTTGCGCACACAAGAATTTCATGTAGAAACCCATATTAAATCAAAGTTCAAGAGAGATAACCTGGCTAAAATTGTCGCAGATCAAAACTTTTGGGATATGCACATGTTCACTTAGTAGTGATGATGTTTGAAAGGTTTCTTCAAAATCGGTTCTTTAATGTAGGAGGAGTTGCGCACACAAGAATTTGTTCGGACGGAAAGACGTACGTACGTACGTACGTACGTACGTACGGACGGACGTACGGGACAATTCCTATATAGCCCCCACTTCTTTGAAGCGGGGGTATAACTAGAAATATCACTGAAGGTGAGATTAATACCCCCTTTCCAGCTTACTAGAATGCACCTCTGAATGTTGAGCTTGAAAAATCAAGCATAAATCCAAGTTCAGGGGAGATAACTTGGTTATAATTGTCGCAGATAAAAAAATTTGGAATATGTGCATATTCACTTGCTAGTCATAATGTTTGAGAAATTTCATCAAAATCAGTTCTATAAAGTAGGAGTTGCACACACAAGAATCTCATTTGGAAATCCATAATAAATCTAAATTCTGGGGACATAACCCCCCAATCCACAAAATTTGCATCAAAAACCGAAAAATACATGTCCTATATGGTCCTCCATACATTTACTCCTCTGCACATGCGCAGTGTCAAGGAGGTCCCGAAATTGGCGCCAATTATCATTCTTACAACCAGTGCCTGGTAAGCGTTATGTACTCAGTGGGGAGGTATGAGTTCCCAACTCCTGGGAGGGCCATCCCCATCTGGGTCATTGGTAAGTATAAAAAATATATAAATTACTATAAATTTTTTAACATTTTTATACTGTACCAATGACCCAGACTTAGCTGAATAGTAAATAGGCTGGAGGGCCTAGGGCATAAAGAAAAATCCAATAAGCTCAATTATGTATAATAGAATATCCTCTCCAGGAGAAAAGAGAAAGGCTTTACATGTATCTTTCTTATTTATATTAAAGAAGAAAGACACAATACCGATCAGTAATTGAGCATAATAATCAATGATCTCTATTAACATCCAGTATAACCCTTTATACTAATATTTTTAAAGGTAAGCCAATAAATAAAGGAAGTCCAGAGAAATGAGACTCTTTATATTCATTAAAAGTGTCCGAGGATTGTAAATTAACGCTCGTTTGACACATGACATATACAAATGCTTCACACCGAGCTACACTTTAAAAATATTACATGGATGATTAAACATTATCTTTACACTTTAAAACCATCCAGGTACCGACTGAGAATTACTGACTCTGGGGGAGGTATTCCCTTGCTTTTCACTATAAAGCAGGTGACCTAAGGGAACACCCGCCCCCCCCCCCCTCCCCTTGCCCTGGGTCAAATACCCCAGAGCGAAGAGGGCAGCAGGACAGAGTCACTGCCGGAACAGAAAGCCTACATAACTATAGTTGCAACTGTTTAGTGGATGATCTTCTGAGCAACTGATAACCGACCTAAACAATGGAGGTCTCCAGAAATGGACTCAATATTTCTGAGATAAAAATTAGTGAATGTGGAAGGTTGAGACCAATATGCAGCCTTCATTAGATCAGTAATAGCAATACAATTAGCATAGGCCCAAGAAGTAGAAAGAGCTCTTACTTCATGAGCTGAGATCTTGAGTGTCGACTGCTGAGAAGATAATTTTTCATAAGCAGTACGAATAGTTAATTGAATCCATCCAGCAATAGAATGAACCATAATATCCTTTCTATTAGGCATCAAAGACAGAAAGAAACGCTTACGTAAATTTCTGATGAACTCAGATCTACGTTTGTAAATATGTATTGCTCTAACAGGACACAGAAGAGGCCTACGCCCATCAGATGATGGAAGGGCCTTAATAATAATAGGTTCGGGATACTTATTAGGAGCCTGATTCTTAGCCAAAAATCCAACATTGGTGGTAAAGGTAATAGTATTACCGATACTACGGTAGTGAGAATCCTCCACAGACAGTGCATGAAACTCACTAACTCTTCTAGCAAAAGAGAAAGCTAAGAGAAAAGCTGTCAATTATGTTAAGAATTTGAAGTCAACTGTGTCAAGAGGCTCAAAAGGCTCTTCTTTTAGCTTAAGAAGAACCCAGGCCAAATTCCACTTCGGAATTAATCTAAGGGTTCTAGGTCTATTTATCGAAAAATTTCTAACTAAAAGTGCTGCCGCAGTTAAGACTTTTTTCTGACCGGTTAACCAGCGTGTTTGACCATGGTTAACCGTGGTTAACCGCATTTAAGGTACCTATATTTGTAGTGTGTTCTTGCTTCAACTGTAAATATTATATCGGGCCGGCCAATGTTATTTACATTGACCATAAATAATAAAGAAGTATTCTATTTAGTCATTGTTGTTCAATCGCCCATGTGTTTACATCAGTGCGTGTAAATCAACAGGTTTGTGGGGCCAATATGGATGAAACCATAAAAAATACAAAATAACAACGAAAAAATAAATAATAACACATTAAATGTTTGCCAGCAATACCTGGAGACGCGTATTTATTTATTCCATGAACTCCAATTCACTGATGTGTAATGTCCGGTTATAAATTACGCACACGTGCACCAGGTAAAGTTAGTTTCAATAGCACCAACAATGCTTAAGTGGGTCAACAATTTGAAAACAATTTGTGCTGTAACCTGCGCATTTGTTGTATTTTTATTGTTTTTTCCGGAACAATCTCGCGTTCCGGAAAAAACAACTTAATCACAACAACTGCGCAGGTTACGGTGCAAATGGTGCTCTGATTCTGAAACTATGAACTTTCAGTCACAAACGAGCGTTGGATTTTCTTGACGGGGATGAAGAAAGACATTGGGGTGATAAACAAACAACGAAAAACAATTAAATGCGAGTATTTTTTAAATCTTTAGTAATAATTTTCCTTTATTCTTTTATCTTATTCACCACGTGGTAACTCGTCAAAACTTACCTATTTCCGTTGCATCCCAAACTGCCCCAAATTGGCAAAACGTAACTTGCAACTAATTCTTTTTGACTGCATATATTTAAAACTGGGGAGGGGGGGGGGGGGGGACTTATACATGGGCTTTAGGCAAAGGGGAGGAATTCCAGGTGGGGGGGGGGGGGTGCGACAGGACACAGAAGAGGCCTACGCCCATCAGATGATGGAAGGGCCTTAATAATAATAGGTTCGGGATACTTATTAGGAGCCTGATTCTTAGCCAAAAATCCAACATTGGTGGTAAAGGTAATAGTATTACCGATACTACGGTAGTGAGAATCCTCCACAGACAGTGCATGAAGCTCACGAACTCTTCTAGCAAAAGAGAAAGCTAAGAGAAAAGCTGTCTTATATGTTAAGAATTTGAAGTCAACTGTGTCAAGAGGCTCAAAAGGCTCTTCTTTTAGCTTAAGAAGAACCCAGGCCAAATTCCACTTCGGAATTAATCTAAGGGTTCTAGGTCTATTTATCGAAAAATTTCTAACTAAAAGAATTTCAGGTGGGGGGGGAAAAATTTCTAACTAAAAGAATTTCAGGTGGGGGGGGGGGGGGGGGGGGGTGTGCGACTTATACATGGGCTTTAGGCAAAGGAGAGGAATTACAGGTGTGAGTTTGAGGTGCGACTTATACACAGACATATACGGTGAGTATAGTGAATGTAAGGTTAACCGGTTAAACCATTTTCTTGACCGGTCAAAGTTTTAACCACAGGTTAACCGGTTATCCGGATAACCGCGGCAGCACTACAACTAACTTAGATAAAGAGACATTAGTTCCAATCATCAAGCTATCATGATGTGCATAGGTATCGGATAGCATAGACCTATAACCCTTAATGGTGATAGGCTGCAGATTAATCTCATCAAACAAGTATACTAGAAAGTTTGCTATGTCTGGAATGGAGGAATCATAAATAACTACGGAATGATCCTCACACCACTGACAAAAGACCCTCCACTTAGCAGCATAGTTTAGCAAAGAGGAGGTCCTCCTTCAGTTAGAAATCGCGTCCACTGCTCGTCCTGTAAAATGTTTTCCGTGCAAGAAGGACCGCACAACGGAAATACGTGAAGGTTTAGACCTTGCAGATTGTGATGGAGGATGCACGATTTCCCTTGCGAAAGAAGATTTTCCTGTTGAGGAAGCTTCCTTGGCATGTCCCACAACAGATACCTGAGTAGATTTATCCACGGTCTCTGTGGAGACAGAGATGCTACCAACAGAATCTTGTATTGCGATTGTTCTATCTTGAGCAATATCTGCTGAATCAACGGCACTGGAAGATACGCATATCCTATCATTCTGTCCCAAGAGATCGAGAGAGCGTCTACTGCAAACGCTCAAGCATCCGGACAAGGTGACACATACGTCTGCAACTGATTGTTGAGATGTGTCGCAAATAAATCTATCATTGGCCGTTCCCATTGGTAGCAAATCTGATTGAATACTTGCTTGTTGAGAGTCCATTCTGACGGCAACAGGCGACCCCTCCGTGAAAGGGAGTCTGCCAAGACATTCAGATGACACGGAATATGACGGACGGAGAGAAGAATCTGATGTTCTAGGACAAACAGAAGAATTCTTTCCGTTAGATTGAGCAACGGAATGGAATGAGTGCCACCCTGGTTCCGAATATACACAACTACTGTCGTATTGTCGGACATAATTTGCACGTGTGCATTCTGAGTAACGTCTATCCAATGACGCAGAGCAAGCCAAATCGACATCATCTCTTTGATGTTGATGTGCTTGCTTAGAAACTGTGGATCCCAAAAACCCTGGCACTTCAAATCCGATGGGCTCAGTGTCGTGCCCCAGCCTGTTTGACTGGCATCCGTCATAATCGTAAAACTCGGATCTGGCAACTGCAGTGGAACTCCCTGAGTTAACCACTGTATGTCTGCCCAAGTCTGAATCTCTTGTTTCACTTGGCTTGACAAGAGGATGTCCATCACGAGCGAATGAATCTCCACTCTCCAATTCTGAGTCAGATAGACCTGGAGAGGACGAGAGGACGAGTGCGGAGCCGGCCTATCAGAATGAGATCCGCGGCAGCTCCGCAAAGACCTATTAGTCTCATGAATTCCCTCGCTGACACTTTGTCTGAGTGAAGACAATAGCGAGCGTAACAACTGACTAATTTCGCTCTGGTTAACGGCAGACGAACGAGATTTGTGTGCATCTCGAAGCTCATTCCCAGGTGGGTGAATGACTTGGACGGCACCAGATCCGACTTCTCTTTGTTAACTATGAAACCGAAACGTCGGAGCAATAGAAGCAGATTGTGCATGTCGTTCTGAAGCATTAACTCGTTGCCGTATCTCTGAACAATATCGTCCAGGTAAGCCAATGTTACTGCAGACGAATGAGCTCGGAAATGAGTCATTACCGAGTTCATTACTCGAGTGAATGCCCAGGGCGCTAGATTCAGACCAAAGCACATCGCTCGGAACTGATAAACAACACCTAGGACAGCGAAGTGAAGAGACTTCCTGAATGCCGGATGTACCATGACGTGAAAGTACGCATTCTTGAGGTCTATGCTCGCAGCATAGTCGTTCACTCAAATGCTTGCTCTGACCGATCGAATGGTCTCCAAATAAAACTTTGGAGCCACGATCAGCTTGTTTATCCAGCTTAAGTCGATCACTGGATGGAACGAGCCGTCGGGCTTCGGAACCAGAAAAAGGTGGCTGTAAAAACCTGGAGATTCCTGGTTTTCTACGACCTCTATCGCGTTCTTCGTTAAAAGAGACTGGACTTCTGATAGAAGTGCCATTCTTTTCTGACAAATTGACAGAAGCTGAGTCCATCTTGGACTTCGAGTTAATGGAGGTTTGCCTTTGAAGGACAGTTTTGGTCCTTCCGGAATAACCCCTCGAACCCAAAGGTCCTCCGTAATTGATTCCCAATTGCTTCAGAAACTCGACAGTCTTCCGCCCACCGGAATGTGACAGAGGTCTAGACCATCACCTCCTGGATCCGCGAGGTTTGCGGTAGAAGAATCTACGTCCTCCACGACCCCCACCTCGCCCCGTCGGCCTAAAGGCATCTGACCGGTTATTTCGGCCAGCGTAACGGCCCCTAGTCGAGTCGCTACTCTGCCGGTCTCTAGAGTAAGACCTAGAGGACGCATAGGAACCTCTATAGGAACTTCCCCTGGACGAACTTGTCCCGGAAGTGCCTGGCCTACTCCTGTCTGCTGGTTCCGATTTCTTGGAAGCAGACTTAAACAGCAGAGAGTCCAAAGCTTTCTTTGTTAATTTATCATATATATCAGAAAGCTTGCCAATGAAGAGAAACTCTCCAGAGACCGGAGCGAGTTTTTCACCTTACTGTCCACGCATGTGGAAGTAGCTAGGGCCGTGTCACGTCTAGCTAACTCCAGATTTGCCACTGAAAGGGCGGAGTTATAAGTGGAAAAAGCTATGGCCCTGGATAGAACTCTTAAAGACGTTTGTACGTCTTGAAATTCTGGTCCTTCAAAGTGTAATGACAACGCACTAGTAAGGTGATCTGCGTAGGAAAGAGCGTCTAAACTAGCTCTGTTAGACGATATCGTTGTTTCCATCGTAGACGACGGAAGTGACATAGACGACGGCATGGATATATCAAGGTCTTCAGCCTGGTCGTCTAAACGCAGAGGAACTCTCTGGATGCCCTGACCTGCCGTATCAAACTTGTTCCTTTGATTAATAAACGGCAGCTGTAGAGCAGATGCCGGTAGGAAGGCTGACCTGCCCGTCTTGTTGGCAAGTTTATCAATAGCGTCATTCAATACTTCAAAAATCCGAGAGACATTCTTGGATTGTGACGGAAATTCCGGGACAATGTCCCTAAACCGATTAAAAAAATTGGTGTCCAGTGGCGCTATCACACTCCTATCCGGCTGCGCAGCATTTTGGTCCGGCGGAACTACTTCTGGAAGGTAATGCCGGATGAATTCTACGGCTATTTTATGTTGTTGCGAAAGGGAAATATCTAATTCATCAGAATCCCTTTCGCCATCTTGCCGGACCTCATGTAAATCATGTAAATATCGGTCGTCCGCACCCGATCCAGCGGCAGAACCTACCGACCCAGCATCTTCTGACATTTCATGTTCCGACAGAGGCTCTTCCGGTTGCTGAGATACTGCGATTAACTTTGCTATCTGTGATAACACATCTGTTACGGAGGCCTGGGGAGCGGTAGTCTTACTGTATTTAGCCGCCGGAAGCTCCCTGGACGTTGCATCCTGCATACATCTTTTATGCGAACGTTCGGATGAAGAAGGCCTCGTATCCCTGGCTATCGGATGGCGTGACCTGGTCGCCGTGGAATCCCTGGTCAGCGAAGCTGACTGTAATTCACTGGTCACGTAGCCAAGGTGCAGTCGAGTGTGCTGCTGAGAGGATAAGGAAGCCCTATAGGTAGCCTCGCCGGACTGCCTATAAACCGGAGCGTCCCGGGCGACGGACGTACGCTCCGACTGCGTAACACTACGGACTACAACATCTGGTCCCAGATGCTGCTGTATGAGAGAGGGACCTCTCTCGCTTGCAGCCCGTGCCGAGCTGGACAAACTAAACACCGGACTGTCAGGCTTCCTCCGATCCATCCACCTTTCCGTCGTCACTGGGTGTGCACGTGGATGTTTTATAGTGCTTGCAACACCCAACTCTCTCTGCTGGACCGCAACGGCTGAACCCGGGTGCTGCCCCATTCGGTGAATGGACGCAACCCCGGTCAAGCTAGCGGATGTCAACCCTTTCAGGTTCATTTCAGGTAATTGACGAATCTCCATGAGCACTTTTGCCGCTAGCTCTTCGCTTGTATGTGACGACGGAGGCACACTTCTGGACAACATCACGGAAACATCACCCTGTTCTTGTTCCTCTGAAAAAGAGAGTGGAATACAAGAGTGACTCTAGAGGAGAAAGAACCGGAATGAACCTTTCTCCAGGAACAACATACCGTGACACACGTTTCCAACGTTTTTCATCCCATTTGAAACACACAGAACAAAGATCAGTGCGAGTACATAGAGAACAATTAATACAGAGATCATGAGAATCATAGGAAGATTTCCTCCTATTACAATTTGAACAATAATCATTCATTGTGAAATGTAAACAATCAAAGTACTCGCACTAATCCTTGAAAATAAAGATACATAATACAACAATCCATTATATTCATTAATAAATAATGATTTGAAAAGAAAAAAAATTTTCAAAAAAAAAAACAATTTTTTCAGAAGAGCCCAAGTTCCCAAAGGGAACCCTGAGCCCAATGGATCCCAAAAAAGCTTAAGAGTGGACAAAAATTTAAATTCATTTTGAAAAAATTAATGAGACACTTACGGACAATAATAATGTATCTTATTATGAATAAGAGATGCAGAAGACAAATAATCACTGTCAGCAGTAACTGTTGTCAACCTGAGCAAAAGTGTCAACAAACCGGAAATATGACTCCAGGCACTCACTGAAACAAATATGGCCCGAAATCAGTCACCAATTAAAACGCTATCTGATGCAAAACAGAGGCTTCCAGAGAAGAAACTGTAGAACATCAGATGGTAGATGCAGACCAAAATGCCTAAACACCCCTAGGGTGAGCACGTAAACATGGGGAAAAAACAGAAATAAATCTGTTACCAAGCCAAAACTCCCAAGAAATTGTAGTAATAAACATTACAAAAATTAAGCCAAAACATGGGAGAATAGCTAGGGGGGAATAAAGAAGGTAGAGAGGAAACACTGATCAAACAATGGTACTTCATAGCAAGAATGACAACATCAGGGCTATGCCTTGAAAAAAGGCAACTAGAAATAATTTCATAAAATAATTATAAGTTACAGCCCTGAACATTTTATTGCACTAAATTTTTTCCTCTCCTCCTTATATATCCTCTTTATTTCCACCATTTCTCTCATCAAAATGTGTCTGGCATCATGAAAACTGAGATTTGGAAGCACAAATAACAGTGAAGTGTAACTGTTTTGAGGGCCAAACAAAGAATGATAATTGGCACCAATTTCGGGACCTCCTTGACACTGCGCATGCGCAGAGGAGTAAATGTATGGAGGACCATATAGGACATGTATTTTTCAGTTTTTGATGCAAATTTTGGGGATGGGGGGGGGGGGGGGGCAAAATTTGTGTTTGGCCCTGAATTAAGGAGATTTGCACCAGCTAAGTCTGGGTCATTGGTACAATATAAAAATATGTGCATGTTCACTTACTAGTTATAATGTTTGAGAAATTTCATCAAAATCAGTTCTATTATGTAGGAGGAAGTTGCACACACAGGAATCTAATTTGAAACTAGAGAAACAGAATTTACTGCCACCAGTAAATCCAAGTTTGTGTGAAAAGGGCTAAAGTATCAGGAATAAACTATAAAGAAAGAGAATTCATGGAGGCTTATTTTTCAGGAGTAAAATATTTTTTAACAAATCAGAAATGGGTTTTTATTAGCAGCATTTACAGATATTCATACAGGAATCAGAACATTTTTATAAGAAACCAGAATGTATATATGTATATATGTGACCAGCATTCAAAGGGTTTGATACACAAATCAGAAATGGACATTTTTGGCCCTGCTCAGTAATTTGAGTGATGAAATACATTCATAAACTTTAGAAATGCATTAAGGTGTAATAAAATGCATTTCCCAGTTTTTCTGAATAATGCCCCATATTAAGATCTTCAGAGGGTTAAAATATTTAAATACTCAATTTTAATTCTTTAAATAGGGGCGGAGTGGCTCAGTTGGCAGAGATGCAGGCTGCAAGGCGTGAGGTCCGCATTCTGTCCTTGGGCAAGACACTTCACCCCATAGCCCACGTGGGTGCATGGTGGCGCTGTGTACTAAAGCGTACTGCACATCGATGGTGCACCCATCTTCAACCAATGCTAACCCTGCTTGTGTGGAGTCAGTATGTGGGGGATCTGACAGATGCTCGTTGTTGCCTGGTGGTTCTTCCCGGGTACTCCGATTTCCTCCACCTGAAAAACTGTTGTGGTCATGATTAGCCACTGTGCAGAAATATGTGACATTAAACACCAATGAATAAATAATCCTCTAAAAAATGAGCTCAATCCAATAAAGGGTCATAAGCTATGTTTTTCAAGCAAAATGAAAAGGTAATTAAAACTGCATAGACGTTTTCGAGAATAATATTAACGGTTTTCGCCGTTATGATGGCTAAAGGGTTAAGAATCCCTAACTTTGGAAGGCACACTGAAAGGGTGTCCCATTCCACATAGAATTAAATGTTAAGAAAATAAAGCGAAAAACATTTTAGTTTCTCAGCTGACAGTACCTGCTTTTGCACTCCGGAGGGATAGAACGGCACAAATCAGATTCTCTTAATGGCACTTTGGCACCAACGGTTTCTGCACTCTCGGTGAGACCGAGCCGAGCGCAGTGAAAGACTATAGAACTCCTCTAACAAATGAGTTTTAAACAGTCATAGCACTAACACAGTTAACAGTACAGTCAACCATGTCAGTATTGCATTGTTACAGTCCTTCACGTGAGACGGGCGCTATTGTGCTCGCGCTCGCAAACGCCCGTAATTTAAAAAAGACGAGCGCAAAAAATCGCACCCGTCATCAAACAGTTCAACTTCACTTAAATTGCACTCAACTCACAAGCATTGCCACGCTTCAAGTCAGAATGGACATCTATTTTGTTATTGTCCATTAGTTAATGGTAAAACAAAAACAAAATTAAAACTGCTGTTATATCCCCCCCCCCCCCCCCTCCCTCCACCTTCATACCACCATCCACTCCGCAAGAGGTCCGAATCGATATTGTCAGTGAAAACTGAAACATTTCCAGTTTCCTTTACTCACTGCGCATGTCATTATACATCCCCATTCATCCAGTAAACGAAACCGAAAGTACAATGCTAATTTAATCAGAATTTGCTTCAAAAATTCTCATAATTATCTTGTACATGCGTTTCATTTTCAGATTTCGGGTTTTAATTCTAAATTTAATGAATAAAACAAACAGAAAGCAATGCGGTGTTGTTTTCATTTTTTGTACAAGTTACTCTCGAAGCTATAAATGGACGTAAGTTAAGTATGTCAATCAACTCTGCAAACCACCCCCTTGAAAACAGACAAACGTAGTCTTTTAAAAATGGCTGTTTTTTTTAAATATGTACATTTATTACGAATAAACAAAATATAGCTTCACACAAAATCAATAAAAAAAATCATAATATGAAGACCAGATAAAATTTACACAGCAGAATATGAATAACAAAATAGTTGCCTCCCTTGGGAACATTCAAAAAATTGATTTTACACTGAAAGTCATAACTTCACATGTTGCAGAGCATGATGAAATGATAAATGAGCATGTTTTATTGAACCAATAAGTCATACATCATATCGCTGGTTAAATTGTTATATAATTCTCAAATACCAGAGTTGTAATTATTTTTTATTTTTAATTTCCACTTTCTCATTAATTTCTGAACACCCGTTTTCACAGTGAGTTGTGCACGCTCGAAAAAGGCAGTGTTCTTTCACAATGAGTTGTGCACCGCTCAAAAGTGGCAGTGTCCAATCAGTATCTTTGTGATGATGTTCAACCACTGTCAAAACTATATGTTATGGGTGTGTTTCAGACAACTATTGACAGCAGTCTGCACACTTATTTGAAACAAGTCACAGCTTACAAAGCGAGGTCGACAAAAAAAAAAAAACAAGTCAATTTTGCTTGGGATAGATAATTTTTTAATAAAGTCTTGTTACACTGAACAGTGACATAATGTATTACACAAAAGACGAATTTAACAACACAAAAACCTCAACTCCCAAAAATATACATAATACAGTATTACAGTTCTATTTGATACCGGGGTAAGTACAGTGTTGCAACAAGTCACCTGTTTTTCCATTTGATGCCTGTAAATTTGACGTCTCAAACAACTTTCGTCCAATTTGAAACTTGGCGGGGAAGGGAGGGGGGGGGGGGGGCTTTGACTCGAGTAGGGTACCCTGGTTCATAAATCTGAAAAAGCGAGGGTGGGCTTAATCACAAATAATATGGGCTTCAACACGGGTGAGTACGGTACCTGTGACATGTGTTTAAACACATCTGTCTCAAACATGCATAGTTGTGAAACTTTGGGGAATTTTGCGAGTGCGATTTGCACAAAATCGCACTCGCAACACAATTTGCGAGTGCACTTTTTTGCACCCGTAAAATTTACTCACACGAAGGACTGATTGTTACCGGCATCCTGTCTGACAGTTTTGATAGGTTTCAACAATTATTCAGTGCAGTTTTATGGAAAGGGTTAACTTTATTCTGCCTGAAATAAAATATGTGCAATCCACATTGAAGTCTTGAGAGGGTTAAAAGCATTGAACTGAATAAGATAGGTTTCAACAAATTTTACAATTATTCAGTGCAGTTTTATGGAAAGGGTTAACTTTATTCTGCCTGAAATAAAATATGTGCAATCCACATTGAAGTCTTGAGAGGGTTAAAAGCATTGAACTGAATAAAATAGGTTTCAATAAATTTTACAATTATTCAGTGCAGTTTTATGGAAAGGGTTAACTTTATTCTGCCTGAAACAAAATATGTGCAATCCACATTGATGTCTTGAGAGAGTAAAAAGCATTGAACTGAATAATTTATAATCTATTTCCTTGCAAGGTAAAGGGTTTCTCTCAACTGAGTTCCAGAAACTTACATCCCATTATCATAACAAGGTTAGTAGATTACATTTCATTTTTTGACAGCTGACTCCACTGGTGTTTACATTATCTCCAGTGTGAATAACATAGCATCAGGCTTGGGGAGAAATTACTGTATCAGGAAATTGGAGGCTGTGAAAGGCTCTAGCGACCTGAAAAACATAGGTGGCTGAGAACTTTGGACTGTCCACCAGTATGCCAAAAATCAGCGAGATAGGACGATTCATTTTCGAGTTATCGTGAGGACAGGGAAGTGCATAGAAGACAGAAGACAGGAGAATAAGAAAAAGAAGAAAAAAAACAAAACAGAAACCGTACAAAAACAATAGTCTGTGTGTTTCACACAGACTAAATACATAATAAATCCAAGTTCAGGGTGGATAACCTGGTTAGAATTGTGACAGATGAAAAACTTCGGAACATGCGCATGTTTACTTGCTAGTCATGTTTGAAAAGTTTCATCGAAATCGGATCGCTTCAATAATATACATGTAGGAAGAGTTGTGCACAAGAATCTCATTTGAAGATGCATAATAATAAGTTCAGGCGAGATAACCTAGTTACAATTGTCGCAGAGAAAAATTTAGGAATATGCACATGTTCACTTGATCAGGCCCCGAAATAAGAGGTGAACGCTCGTACCGTTCGCCTATCGGTTACGCAGATTTGTTTTCAGGCAAACGCTCAATCGGTTAACCAAAAATCATGCCGATGCCCGATGAAATTAGTTGTTACAGGATGAGAAAAGTTTTCAATGTTTTTCCTCCCACTGGTTAAAACAAGCCAAGACCAATACCGGGTCTGGACCTGCGTCGTTGCATGCAATTGAATCGGCAAACAGGAAGTGGTTGCACGGCAGATCTGAAAATTGCATACACGATACAAGTGATCATTATCAGGCTCCAGATGAAATATAAAATCAATCCCTTGCATAGAAGCCGAGAAAAGTTTGCCGAAAAATTTAAATGTTCAGTGGGTACAGTAAGATTTCAAAGTATCGGCAAACAGGAAGTGGCTGCACGGCAGATCTGAAAATTGCTTACACGATACAACTCATCATTATGAAGCAGCAGACCAAATATAAAATCAATCCCTTGCATAGAAGCCGAGAAAACCGTGACGGAAAATTTCAATGTTCAGTGGGTACAGTAAAATTTCAAAGTATCGGCAAACAGGAAGTGGCTGCACGGCAGATCTGAAAATTGCCTACACGATACAACTCATCATTATGAAGCAGCAGACCAAATATAAAATCATTCCCTTTCATAGAAGCCAAGAAAACTTTGACGCAAGAAGTGTTTCGGAAGGACTGACGGACGGACGGACGGATTCGAGCAGTTACTAGACCTGCTCTGCCGCAGGTAAAAAAGCACTGCAGTGAACAAAACAAGAACAAAATGCTCATGTGGTTATCATACAGCGTGTTTTAATCATTACTGTACTTGTGGGGGGGGTACAAATCTATAGTATTAGCGGTACTGAAGATCGGCAGTACCAACTCGCGGCACCCTCTGGCTCTCGAAACAATTAATTTGTTTTGATTCTGAGAAAGACGATTGTCTGTTACAGCTAAAGGGAGCTAACTGCTTTGTTAATACATTTATCGCACGTAAGGTATTAACTCTCGCACTGCGCGAAGCTGAAAATAAGTCTTCGATACAATAAAAAGGAGACATATTGAAAATCAAAAGAGCTGTTGTTAATTATTTGCATTCCGCCCCTTTTTACCCTACCAATCCATGAGAAAAATTTTCGAACACATTATGGAAAGGTCTTATTCACCAATGCTGACTTCTTATTTACGTGCTTATTTCATTTGAATAAACAGTCAGCATGGGTGTGAACATGGGTTTTTCCAAATGATTTTGAACATTGTGGCACAAATAAAGTTTTAGTTTGGAACTTTGGATTACATTCTCCAGATTCTGAAATGTAGGGGGAGGTAGATACGATTTACAATTGTTTCTTTTCCAATGTTAATCAGAGACTGCCAATGCAACTCCCATGCCCTAAAGTTCAATGTATTTGTAATGCAGACGTCCATCGACGGTATTTGACCCCACAGGCTTGGCAATTTCAGGAGAGCGATTTTTTAGCTCTCCTTACTGCCCTCCTGAAAGAATTAATGAGAGCGAAAAATTGCCCTCCTAAATATTTTGGTCTGGGATGATTGAGATTACATGTATTATGCTCACATTAAATTTTTGTTGTAAAGCAAAAATGTAATTTAACTTCGAAGTCACATAACATCACGTAATTTCATTTTGAAAGTGGTTTAGTGGTAAAAGGTCATGGCTGCAACCATACCCAAACACAGTCGCAATCATTTGAAGCAAAATGGGTCACAGCAATAATTTTTTTTCTGTCAGTTTCAAGTTCAACAACTGACATCACAGTTTGAGGGGTAATTATTCAAGGAATATTGACACTATAATATACTACCATTACTACTATCCTGTCACTTGAAGCACTTGCACCAGGATATGACTGTAGATTCAAGCAGACCTGTTGTCCAAGAAAGTCATACGCCTACCACTACCACCTTCAACCCCATTAGGGGGTTGAAGGTGGTAGTGGTAGGTGTATGACTTTCTTGGACAACAGGTCTGGGTACACACACAGGTCTTGTCAAGTGTGTGTTCAGTTGTTGAGTGAGACATCTAGATGTCTAAGAGATTTCGCTTTACCTTAGTAAAGTTAATAAAATCACTGATGTAGTCTGTTGGTTTCAGTTTCAATGAGTTCGTTCAACTGGATACTTAAAATGCTGTGTAAAGCTAATTGCTCTCCTAAGCTGATTGAGGAGAGCGATTTTTTGCCCTCCTGCATTTTTTAGAATGCCAGGCCTGCCAAAATTAGAAATTTGCGTAACCTGAAAATGGGTTGCGCAAAAATATTTTGCGAAAGCTTTTTTGTTTTTTGCATAGCCCATTTTCATTGGTTTGTGCATATCTAAGACGTTTTTGCGGGGAGTGAAAAATGGGTCCCGCAGAATGGATGCCTCAGGAGTTTTGCGTAACCTGAAAGATCACTCTCGCAACTTTGGCAGGCCTGCGTCCCCACACAATTGCCCAATTCCCACTCCCTGTTTGAGACAAATGTGTTTGGGTTTCTGAAATAATAAGCCACACAGCAAAACAATTAAAATTCTTGAATTTTTATTAGACACAAAAATCATATAAAGCAAAGAACAACAAATGTTAATGCGTGCATACGTGAATGTGCGTGTGTATGTGTGTGTGTGGGGGGGGGGGGGGGGGGGGAGGGGTGTATGTACCTGTTTAGTACTGCAGCTGCCTTGGGTTCCTTGTGTCCAACCGCCAAACTAATTTGGGAGGAACTGTAGTTGGGTATGTCAGAAGCTTTGTCAGTATTAATACTTTTAATGCAATGGTGAAAAAAATCTAGGTAACCGATCAACAGGTTAACCATTGTCAAATGAGGCAACCTGCTGGAAGGTTTATCAAAATCTTGTTATTTCGAGGCCTGCTTGATTGTTATAATGTTTGAGGAGTTTCATCAAAATCAGTTCAATAATGTAGGAGTTGCACACACAAGTTCAGATGGACGGACATACGGACAGATGTTTTGGGCAATGACTAAACAGCCCCACTTCTCTGAAATGGGGTATAAAAATGTTCTGCATTCAGTCAGTAAGGTTGTTTGCCACTATGGATTGTATACGTTATTATCTGGAATTATCACATGGAAAATTTTAATTTGATCTCCTTTTTCTCTGGATGGGGCCATATATGGCCATGTACCAAATATGTATGAACTGTATCAAATATGGCTTGAGTTATAATCCACAAACCTAAAATCCTGACCTGGAAATTTCAAGAAAATAAAGGGCAATAAATCTAACATAGAATGTCGAACAAACGTCAAACTTGATCTGCCTTTTTCTTGAGTAAAGATGTATGCCATAAATGTATTGGCAATGTCAAATATTGCCAAAAATCATTCAGTGATGTTGAGTATAGACCAGTTATTTGAAGGTTTGTTTAGTGTTGATCACCACGTTTGTTGTTTACCCAACAAAATTGCATATTATAAGTACCATGTTGCTTTACCAGCTGGCATATAACAGGCATGCAAATTTCAGAAATTCAAGGAACCTGAAAACAGGTTCCATGTATACCATTCAGTAGGGGATATCCAAACTGATGTTGATATTTTTGGAAGATGGTATTGGATACGCATGATTGGATATATCAATATGTTACCAGGTTTAGTGTGGATCCTGAATGTCATCAGCCCATGATAAACTTCATGCAGGTTTTTCACATGAGGGTCGCGTTAATGTCTGTGGGGTACGTTTTTAAATTTTGATTTGTACTGGACGGGCTTTTCCAGAGGTCTCATCGTTCTTTTCTTGGTATAAACTCATTTATCAATAGTTTCAGAAATGTAACTTTTGAGGTATATGAAAGTTTACGTGCCATTGGCATGTTGGAATCTGGCAAAAGACTCAAATTCTCAACATTACTCAATCGGTGATTAGCAGGTTGTGGTCACGCCACTATCAGACAGGCAATGTTGATGACAGACGTTGGTCAGGTCGTCCAAGGGTGACAACTGCTAACCAGGATCGTTTCACATGAACCACAGATTACGTAACCACCATCAAAGTGCCTCAGAAATTGGCCATAGCTGCACCAAGCAACAGATGTGCGAGTCAGTGAGCAGACTATCCGAAATTGCCTACACGGCTAGAATTTGTACGCTCGATGACCTCGAATAATTCCACGTTTGACTGAACATTAGAGCTGTGCGGTTATGGAATTTTGCCTCTGTTTCGGTTCAGTTTTTACAAAAATAGTTGAGTATTTGTTTCAGTTTTTTGGGGGCGTATTGATTTAAAGGCCGAAAATGAACAAATATAAGGGGTTCTGACCAGTGAATAAGCCACAGGTGTGCGTAAAGTAAAAGAGTGGTAAAGGTATAGGTGTTGGATTGATATTTTCGGGACGTTGAACCTGAACACAGTATCAGAATTCGGACGCAAACTTCAGTTGATACGAGGTTAGGTGAGCTTTTCCGACCCGGTGGTCAGTGATGGTACCGGTGTACTACGATATCTTTCCCCCCTGTACAACTTGTCCCCCTTCTGGTTTATCTCCCCCCCCCCCCCCCCACCCCCACCTGAATTTTTTTACCATTCAGATTTTCACCAGATCTTTTTTTAGAATTTGCTTGTTCACATGTGTGTGATATTAAAAAAGCATCAAGTGAGCAATGAAAAACTCATTGGTCAGTATGTGAGAGAGCTAGATGCCCAAAAGAAAAAAAAACATTTTAGCCCAAATTAGCATCGTGAGTGGAATATTATACAAATTTCCATTTTCAAGACTCATTTGAATATGTTGTTAATAAAAGAAAATTGCACAAGAAGAACTTGCGTTTTTTTCTCAAAATATCCCCTGGGATATATGCAAAAACATTTTTTAAACATGTCGCCCGATGTCGCTAATTTTTTTTTATTTTCACTTAAACTACTATTTTGAAGAGAATTTCACCTGTATTTTTCAATTTTAAGATTTATTTGCTAAAGATGTGACAAAGAGAATAATTTCAGTTGTAGAGGGTTGGGGGGGGGGGAGATATCATGACCAATTTATCTTTCCCCCACCTGACACTCAAAGTTACCCCCAATTTTTTTTTTTTACCTCAAATCACTATTTTGAAGAGAATTTCAACTGTATTGTCTATTTTAAGATTCATGTGCTCAAGCTGTTAGAATGGAAAAATTTTTGGTGGGTGGGGGGAAGATATAGTGACCAGTTTATCTTACCCCCCACCCAACATTCAAAGTTACACAAAAATTGTTTTTAGCTCAAACCACTATTTTGAAGATAATCTGATCTGTATTTTTTATTTTTATGATTCACATACTTAAGCTGTTAGAAGGGAACAATTTTCAGGTGGGGAAAAATATTGTGGACCAGTTTATCTTACTTACCCCCCACCAACACTCTTGACAAAGTCCTGATTTTTGTGTGTGCTCAAAACACAATTTTAAAGAGAATTTCATCTGTATTGTCTATTTTTAAGATTCATATGCTTAAGCTGTTAGAAAGGAAAAATTTCAGAGGTGGGTCATGTTGGGGGGGTGGGGGAGGTATCGTGACAAGTTTATCTTACCCCCACCTGACACTTGAAATCGCCAAATGTCTTTTTTTTAGGGCAAACCACCATTTTGTAGAGAATTTAATCTTATATTAAGATTCATATTTCCCACTTGTTAGTTTGTGTTTCAGTTTCCAGTGTCATGTGGGAGGTGAGATAAACTGGTCACAGTATCGTCTACCCTAGACAAAATTTTTCTATTTTAACAACTTAAAAATGTGAGTATAACGATTCCTGTCTAAGTTGTTGAAAAAGAAAAACATTCAGGTTATTGTTTTCCGATTCATATGTCTTAAGTTGGAAGAGAAAAAAATTCAGGTTGTTGTGAGTAGGGGGGGGGGGGGTGGGGGGGGGGGGGGGGGGGGGAGATGTTGTGACCAGTTTATCTTACCCCCCACCTGACACTTGAAATTGACAAATGTCTTTTTTTTAGGGCAAACCACCATTTTGTAGAGAATTTAATCTTACATTAAGATTCATAGTTCCCACTTGTAAGTTTGTTTTACTGCTCATATCATTTTGAAGAGAAATTCATTGAGGGCTTTGATGACTCTTTCAAGTGCTAGATATTTCGTTTGAATTTGATGCTGTAGTTTACATAGTTTTTATTGCTATAATAAAAGTTCTCAACCGAAAGATGTTTTTTTTTATTTACTCAGAAATTATCTTATCCACCCCACACCTGAGTCACAAAACGTTGGTTTTCTTCTGATTTTTTGCTACATTTTTCCATTCTCAAGATTCCTGTGCTTAAGTTGCAAAAAGTGACAAATATTCTGATGGGGTGGGGAGGAGGAGGGGGGGTCATGGTTAGGTTATGACTCCCCCTTCCCCCCCAACTGACATTCAAAGTTTTTAAATTATTTTTTTGGCTCACACAACGATACTGATGAGAATTTTATTCATATTTTCAAATAAAAAAACATATCAAAGTATAAGGTTTGTTGCCGCACTCTCAAGGCCAGACTAACAAGTTTTCAAATTGCCCCTCATGCTTTTTAATATAACAGAGGGGTACTAAAGCAAATTCTTTAAAAGTTCTGTGATTAAATTGAAAGATAAAATGAAAGAGTCAATGACTCTGTAGCTCAACTTGGATATGACAGGAATTAGTACTTGCTGTGACCAAGACAACTGAATAATGAATATGACAGGAATTAGTATTTGTTTTGGCCCAGTCAACAATAATAAAAGAATTACAAGGTGACTGTAATGGACTACAGATTAAGACCAATCATTGTAGATTATTATTTTTGTGTGGAAATTTTCAGTCCCAAACAAAATATTTTCAGACTAAAATTTTTTCTTCTTCTTCTTAAAATTGACCAAAATGCATCAAAACACAAAAAACTAATTTCCGGATTTTGGTCCAAAATTTTCTAAGTCCCACCCGGACCCCAAATTTTCAGTGTAAAAAAAATTTTTTTTTTTTGTCTTAAAATTGACCAAAACGCATAAAAAACCAAAAAACTAATTTCCGGATTTTGGTCCAAAATTTTCTAAGTCCCACCCGGACCCCTAATTTGCATAATTTATTCACGAGAAAAACTCTGTATTATATCTAATGTATCCCATGGTACTAAACATTCATACAAAAATTTATTCAAATCAGATCTTTCATTTGGAAGTTCTGTGCAAAAATCTGATTGCCCCTAATTTTGTACAAAATGGCTGCCAGCGGCCATCTTGAATTTCCAACCAGACCCCAAAACAATCGTTCTCGTCTCACAGTGATAACAAAGGTACCCATGATGTTTCGTAAAGATCGGTTCATAAATACGGCCTCTAGCCCGAGCCGTATAGGGATTTGCACTTACAGTGCTGAAAGTAACACTAAATAAATCAAAGTTAGTCTAATTTGCATAATATAAGCACGAGAAAAAAAAACCCATATGATATGTAATGTATCTCATGGTAATAAACATTCATACGAAAAATTATTCAAATCAGAGCTTTCATATAGAAGTTCTGTACAAAAAAAAAATTTCTGCATCGTCGGTACAAAATGGCTGCTGGCAGCCATCTTGAATTTCGGACTGCACCCCAAAACACTCGTTCTTATCCCACGGTCATAACAAAGGTACCCAAGAAGTTTCGTAAAGATTGGTTCATAAATACGGCCTCTAGCCCGAGCCATAGCAGCTTGGCACTTACAGCTCTGAAAGTAACACTAAATAAATCAAAGTCAGTCTAATTTGCATAATTTACGCACGAGAAAAAACCCGTATTATATGTGATGTATCCCATGGTACTAAACATTTATACAAAACTTTATTCAAATCAGAACTTTCATACAGAAGTTCTGTACAAAAAAACTGATTTTTGCATCATCGGTACAAAATGGCCACTGGCAGCCATCTTGAATTTCCGACCACACCTAAAAACACTCGTTCCCATCCCAGGGTCATAACAAAGGTACACAAGAAGTTTCGTAAAGATCGGTTCATAAATACGACCTCTAGCCCGAGCCATAGCCAATTGTTGACGTACGGACAGATGGACAGACAGACGACGGGCCATGACAATAGCTCAAATTTGACTTCGTCAAAGTTGAGCTAAAAATTCAGGTTGGGGGGGGGGGGGAGATAAACCAGTGGTGGTGGGGGGGGGGGGAGATATACAGGGGGTGGGGGAAGATAAACTGTTACACCGGTAAGAAATTTTTTGCAAAAAAAAACCCCAAAGAATAATACATACTGGGGAGTATATTGGAAGAATTGTTTCTCAATGAGACATATTTTGATATGCCGTCATTTCATAAACGTTTCCAAAAACGGGAGGATAAAGACCAGAAGGCAAACCTGGTATCAGCTGTTCAAAATATCTGCTGCACATCAAGGGAGAGTACTCAAAACACACGTGGGGGGAAATGATGTGACACACTGCAAACAAAAACAAGATTTTTTGCAAAGCTGTTGAACTCAATTTAATATAAATAGCCTATCGATTTTAACTGGGGTTGTGAGCGATGTCGTCTCAAGCTCTGTTGACATGTTGGAGCTGATAAATATTTATCGCCTGCTGTCCACTGTGGTATTTTGTGTGAGGCAGGTGATTTGGGTCCGTAGGAATCGCTTGCCTCAAAATGAAAAGCCTGTACTCCAATCAGAAATTCTCCGCCGTGTTGAACAATGTTGACGCAATGGAAATAGTTTATAAAAAGGTTCAAAAGTCTTCAGAAAGTTAGAACAAAAAACACCGTCCACATACCGAATGTCGGTACTCGGAGGAAAAGTCGGTCGGTTATTTAAAAAAACAAAAACGGTCGAATTTCGGTTAACCGCACAGCACTACTGAACATCACATCGCAGCAAGACGCAATTGGTATGGATCACCACAGCTCTGGGACAATCGTTGGTGGTGCAACGTCATGTTTTCCAATGATTCAAGGTTCACTCTCAACTTGCACGACAAGCGAAACAGAGTGTGGCGACAGTGGAACGAACAATACCATGACATAACCGTTAGCCAGCACAATTGTTTGGGTGGTCGATCGGTTATGGTATGGGGAGGCATAACCATGACAAGCAGAACAGGTGATGTTGAATATTTTTCCAATTTCAGACATGTGATGTCAGCGATATCTCTGAAAAGGCAATGGGTCAGTGGGCTCTGACAATGTTTCAATGCTAAACTTGCAAATGTGTGAATACAATACAGAGTAATCTCTAATGTTTTTTTGCTTTCATTATTATGCCAGATCATGCAGCTAACAAACTAATCACACATTCTATGTGAACACCATAGGTAAAATATTAGTCATGAACATTGAGAAGAATGGAATATGGTTTCTCTCAGAACTGTGTGTTCGATTTTCATTGTGATAATTAATCCACTTCACACACGTGTGTAAGTCATTACATTTATATACTGACAGTGCAAAAGCAGCGGTGCGACGATTTACCACACAGAAGCACAAAGAAGCACACAGAAGTGTAAGAAGGCACCTTGGCACAATATGATCGACGTACGCAGAAAAAAGGGCTCTGACAAGAGGTGCCGGTGACCGTAAAAGCAGCCCCACCTTCGATTGGAACCGAAGCACAAAGAAGCACACACAGGCGCAAAGAAGCACACAGAGGCCCATAGAACCCCACAGAAGTGTATGAAAGTACCTCAGCACAATATGATCGACGTGCGCAGAAAAAAGGGCTCGAACAAGAGCCACCGGTGACCGTAAAAGTATCCCAGTATCGGAACAGGCGCTATCTGTTTGCCGATTTGTACAATGGGCTTGTAGAGACTCGTCAAATACAATGGTGTTTTAACGCTGAAGGCATTTTTTACCCACTTCCATGACACTGTGTCCTAATATTTTATTTTACAAATTACTGTTATGTTTTAGCGGTCGAGTGCAATGTTCATCAATTTGGTATGATTTCATGTGGATGCATTGCCTGTTCCGGACTTCTGCTGCCCTTTTCATACAGGAGACAGGGTATGTTAAAACAAATTGAACTTACACGCCAGTATGGGTTCCGAATTGTGTGAGAAAATATGTGTGTTGCAGCCCTGTTGAAGAGTAAATTTATTCAGTTAGTTATCAGTAGTAGCATTCGAGGTTATTTCAGTTTGTGACTGTTTGATGTCTTTGGTGCTTTCATCTTACAAGCTGCCCTTAGAATTTAAGACACCTGTTGTCTGTCAGGACTTCTAAGTGCACATACCATGAACATTGTAATAAAAACACTCACATCTGTGATTTTCACCTGAAGTCACCTCTGTAATGTGTGTTTTGATAACTGTAGATGTTAACTTTCTTTCATCCATTGTACTCTATAGACAACAGGGCAGATTGTTGTCCAAACAGTGTTTCAAAGAATTAACAGCACAACTAACAGTACCCAATAGAATTGTTTCTGACATGAAGCCACATATTTCTTGACCATTATAAAAAGCTGTCCACCACTTTTTCTAGTTTTTTTTTTGGCACAACGGAATGCGCTACTTTGGCACAACGGAATGCGCTACAAATTATCAAAAATGAGACTCCCCATGAAACTGCTCAGATTACTATCCTCTTTCTTAAATGACCGTGAAATTAAAGTCAGAGTGAACAATGAAATGTCCGACAGTGTCCCCCTTGAAGCAGGCACCCCCAAGGGTCCGTCCTAAGCCCCCTCCTTTACATCTTCTATGTAAATGACCTTAACTTCTCCGAGGATTGTGTTCAAGTCTCCCAATTTGCAGATGATAAGGGCCCTCTGGGACTCAAATAATATGGCCAATCTGCCCCAAAAACCCCTGCAAAGCGCTCTCGATGACCTAGAACAATGGTGTGCCAAATGGAGAATTAGGCTAAACGCCAATAAAACCCAACGAATCACCTTTACTCGCAAGACAAATAAACTTGATTTTGACCTAAAACTGATGGATAACACCCTCCCATGGTCAATTGATTAGCTCAACTTGGGTTTATATCTGTGTTGCAGTCATAATTAGCCATTGTACAGAAATATATAAATTCATTCATTCATTCATTCATTCATTCATTCATTCATTCATTATGTGTTTATCTATTTGTTCATTCTGTGTTTATCTATTTGTTCATTCTGTTATTATTTATCTATTTGTTTACCATTATTGTTAATTTGTTGTTTTTTTTCCACTTTTTGGTTTCTAATAAATCGTATAAATATGAATTTGATGCTCGTTGTTATTTTTAATCTACCGACAGAACCCAAACGCCGGGAAACTCAAACATAAATCATCAGCAAAATCATTCTGCTAAGTTGCCTTCAAGTGTTTGTGATACAATAATATAAGTCGATGACTGGTTACGATTTTCTGATATTTGACATGTCGTATTGTCAGATAATGCGACATACCAAATATCATAAAATGATAAGTTTGAAGCACGGACCGACGCTAAAATTAATTTGAATGACCACTGCTTTTTGGGAAATTACTTACGCAACACACATATTTTCTCACACAATTCGGAACCCATACTCGCGTGTCAGTTCAATTTTTTTTAACATACCCCGTCTACTGTATGAAAAGGGCAGCGGAAGTCCAGGACAGGCAATGAATCCACGTGAAATCATACCAGATTGTGGAACACTGAATCGGCCGCTAAAACATCACAGTAATTTGTAAAATAAAATATTAGGACCTAGTGTCATGGAAGTGGGTAAAAAAATGCATTCAGCATTAAAACACCATTGAATTTGACGAGTCTCTGCAAGCCCATTGTACAAATCGGCAAACAGATAATGCCGGTTCCGATCGAAGGTGGGATACTTTTACGGTCACTGGCGGCTCTTGTTCGAGCCCTTTTTCTACGTATGTCGATTATATTCTGCCGAGGTGCCTTCATACACTTCTGTGGGTTCTATGGGCCTCTGTGTGCTTCTGTGTGGTAAATCGTCGCACCCCAAAAGCAGTAAGAATTTCCAATTCCTTTTTTCATCACGATTCCAATTCTAAACAGTAATGGCAACACATAAGTAAACAGTCATACTGTTCACCTCATAATACACAAACAAAATCTGATTCAGTCTAAAAGTCACTATCATAATGTGAATGCCAGTGGGTAAGAGGGGCATGCGAATGATGCGATCAATAATATTTCTTATTTTCATGGCCAGAATCTGAACATAGACAAGTAGCCACTACGTTCAGATCGCTGAGTTCCAGTACTTGCCCCAGCCCTGACTTTTAGAGATATTTTTTCAACATCATTCAACAGAAGATTGATTTTCGGTTGAGTTATATCTAGATGTAGTCTTCCTGAATGTGCACTGCTAGTGCAACCAAAATGTGATAAAAAAAAAGACCACTTTCAGTCCTCGGAATTAGCGACGGCATTCGGCAATGCCATTGCAAACACCGCCGCCATGGGGCATGACGGCAGCATTTTCTTGCCGACGCAAATTGGCAGCCATAATATTTTTTTACTTGACCCAATCACCTGAAGTCTGTCAGACTGATCATCCAACCCTACATAACATATGTTTTATAGGCATAACTGGTGTATAACATCAATATTTGTGGAAATATCTAATATTAATTAATTTGAAAGCAAGTTTGTACAAAATGTATGTGGTTGAAAAACTGTTCATAACCAGTTGTTTTTCGTTTGTGTTTTTTCGAAAGAACCCCCTTGTTGATTGTGATGCATGTTTAAAATAACCCGGGAATTCCTGGGCAATTCCCTTTTGACGTCACACCTTACATAAATACAACCAATTGAATTCTTCGTTTCATGAAAGTATGCTAAATTGGTGTTCTGGGACAATGCGGCAGTTCTATTGGTCACTGATGTAATCTCAACAGAGTACGTGGTCATGTTCCATTTTAATTTTAGCATTCTCCACTTGTGGCATAATGTAAGCTGTGCAATCTCAAACAAACTGAATTGGAAAACAATCGGTTCAATAAAAAAATAAACACATTGAGCACAAAACAAGGGTGAGTTGGAAAATGATTCTTGTTGTGTTTATCGGGTCAGAGTCAACTTGCCCCGGGTTGATGCGCAATGCAAATATTTCTGTCTCCAACAGTTACTGTCAAAACCGATAGGCTAATAATGCATGGATGCGAGTTACAACCAGACCCTAAAATTAGGGCAACCTGTCAGTCAATTGATCACTTAATCGAACTACAGCTTTCCAACTGACCATCCGCCAGTGATCTCTTGTCCATTCGAAGTCAGCTGTTGTGATTAATGATTATTATTCACTTAGTGTCATAATACTGTCATCCAATCAATTAAATTCAAACATGCGGTCGCTGATAAAAATTTGCCGTCGCAGAATTTTTGGCGGTGGCAATGTTGTGCCGTCGCAATATTTTCCTAATTATTCTGAGGACTGCCACTTTTGTATTAAGAACTGCAACAGCAAACACACAAGAAAAAAAATTCTTCCTAAAATTATTTTTATCAACAGAAGTCAAAATTTTCAAAAACCATGGAGGCTGAAAAGAAAATGATTGATTTTTAAATAATCCTTTCCATAAGCAAATAGTTGAATGAAGTACTCACACAGCTTAATTGTAATACTGTGCACACTCGATGCAAATGTACCCACATCATTTCATTGCTTGGTACAAGATATACAAGGTCAAGGCCATCCCACCTAACAAAAATACAACCACTGCTGAATTTACGAAGTGACTGAACCGACATATTTTTCTTATCTTTCGGGTTTTTGAGACAATTATATTTTTAAAATTTGGGACACGCTTCTTCCTAACCTTCACAAGATCCTGCCGAAATAATTCAACATGGAGGATGAATGCTGCTGAAAAACTGGGCAGAACCAAAACAAACACTTGACAGAGGTGCACCTCTTGGTAACCCTGACAAAATACCGATATGTGAAGGAGTTGCACCTATATTAATCGGCACATTGGCCCATTGGGGACCTGTAATTAAAAATTAAACAGTTCTACTAACGCATAATCAGACCGTGATCTAAAATTACTTATAATACAATCAAATCGAGATAATCATCAGTTGATAAAACAATTCGATCCTCGCCATGTTGAATTTCAACTGACCGGCAAAAATGTATACCACATAGGTAAAAATGTGTATTTCCTCAAATTCGTCGTTTATGACACAGTAACGAGAAGTTCGTAATGAAAAATGACGTCCACCACAGCGAACACAGAATGACACTTCATATTATTGTCTGAAAAAAAGATTTAATATCGGGATACTGTGACCAGGTCATTGGACGATACCAGGAAAAATATGGACACCCGTGTGAAAAATATAAAATGCTTCGTCAGCAGTTGCCAGTATTAAACTTAAAAGTTAGCTGAACGACATAACAACATTTCAACAACGCCATTAATATGTTTACAAGATACCTCTAGGAGTAGCCTGCTGCAGCTCATCCACACTCTCACGATCCGACGACATGGTGCAACCCTTCCTGTGCAGCTCTGAGCCTCCTTCTAATCCTACTACATGTAATTAATTATTCATGAGGTCACGGGACATGGTTATCTCCCTTCATCTAATCCTTTTGTTGGGAGGCTATTTGATGCATTTGGAGTTAAAAATTTGAACTATTCGAGTCTTTTAAAGCTTTTTTCTCGCGTGAAATTAATTTTGTTGCTTATGCCCCTGCGTTAGAACTTGTTTTACTGGTATAAGTTGATGCATCAGTCAAAACAAACTGGTGAAATGCGAAATCCACTTGTTATGTAAACTCATGTTCATGATATAAATATCACCGGTAATAAATGCAACGACATGGCGCACTCAAGAACTCTCGCCTGACGCGAATCCTTCAATTCGCACAATTGGTCAAAGTAATTCCTAATTTCTGGTTTGTTCGACACGCCAAACTGCAGCAATGATTCCGATCAGTTTTTAATGAAATATCGATAGTTTGATGAAAATAATAAATTTATATCGTTCAATGTTTTCATGTTGGATTGTTCAATAAAATCTTTCCATCAGAACTTGTACTCTTTCAGTTCATGCGACCCAGCATTTCTACCTTTAATTAAATTGATGTCACCTGATATTGTGTTTTGGTTTGTGTATTTCCATATAGTTATCTAGAGTGGCAAAGGTAATCTCTAGTAAGGTAATTAATGTGAACAGAAACAGAAGTTTGTCACATGTATACATGCATATTTTGTTAATGAATGATCGATACTGGTTAACTTACAGTGAGCCAATGTCAAAATTTCATCGTTTTCAGCAGTAAACTTCATCCATGAATTCAAAATGAAACTGGGAATCTCATCAATCATATTTACTTTAACCTAGCTCATCGTGGAAGAATATATATTCCTGGTCTCATTCTCAGTCTTATCTGGGCAGAATAAAATCATCAGCTTTATTCCCTACTCAAGTGCTAGGAGTTAAGGAATCGGTGATATGTGATTCTCTTAAATATCTGTTTTTTGTTGTTTTTTTTTTTTGTTGTTGTTTTTTTTTTTGGGGGGGGGGGGGGATATATCATGATCATAACTCAAGTATAAAGTCAAGTTTATTAACCAATCTTTTATACCTATATGTTGCCCACTTTAGAGGACTCCCGCCATTGATACTAGAGTAAAAAAGCACTATTCCACCCCAGAGTTCCACGAGTATATTTCTTCAGTATGTTTTCTCATAATTAACAAAAATGGCAGCATTTGAAATAAATGAATATTTCATTGGGAGAGGATGTACAAATTGTATCTGTTCTGTTGTCTTGATGGATCTGGATCTTGATTCGTAAGTGATCTAAAACGATGATCTGATCAGATCCAGATCCGAACAAATCTGATCAGATCCAGTACTAACACAAATAGACCAGGTTTTCATTCTTAGAATTCATTTTTCTTTCATAAGCTGCAAGCCTATCTTAGTTTTGTAATGATTTAGAACCAACGAAAAGAAAACATTCGAACCAACGGTTAAACTATGTATTTATAGCATGTGTGCGTGCGTGCGTGCGTGTGATGGTAGTATGAGATTGTTCGTTTGTTTATTAGGGTTTGACCCTTTCAACAGCATGGGTCATTTTATGTCGTATAGTTTGTATGAGCGGAAAATGCCAGAGAGAACAACCGAACAGCAGCGAGCAACTGTCAGACTCCCCAACTTACCCGACACATACAGGGATAGCATCGACCGAAGGCGCGTGGGACATGGACGTGTAGTAGAGCTTAGCACACCGCGCCACCATTTGCGAAACTGGGACTCGATAAGTAGGTTAGGTTTCTAAGAACACAACGCAGATCACGCTGGCTAGGATCAAACTTACCACCTTTCAATCTTAAGTCCAGTGCGCCAACCAATGACCAAGCCACAGCAGTGGTTGAAGGCAGATACACCATCAACGTACAGTACGCCTTAGTACGGAGTGCCACCGTTCTCCCCACGTGGACATTCTGGATGAAGTGTCTTGCTCAAGGACACGACGCAGGTGGCGAGTGTCAGGATCGAACCGTCTATCTTTCGGCTTTAAGTTCAATGTTCTCACCAATGAGGCACCAAGCTCCCGAAAGTGTGAGATGGTACTCTTGTGATCCAAATAATAGTATGGGGCAGAATGAGAGTACATGGTGTAAAATTTGTGAAATAGAATAAAGGTATGGGGTGGAATAATAGTAGGCAATCATGGCGGAATATTATTGCCAAATACGTAGGTTTTAAACTTTTCGGTACGCTACAACCTGGATAAATTACCTAAAATTCTTAAGTAATTCCAACTTTGTACAGTAAAGGCAACATTTTAAGAATTTTGTCCAAAATAGTGCATTCTGCATGATGATCCGATGAAAATTATTAAACATCGTCCCAAATAAGAATCGTATGAGGAGGACAAAACCTAAAAACTAATATAATAGTACGGGTATGATCATTTAGAACAGATTACAAGAACATTGTGTGGTGATTGTGTGGGTATTTGAAGAGTACCCGTCTAAACTCGTCTAACCAATATGAGTTTTTAATGTTTGATACACCATATTCCATACAACATTATTAAAATACTATATATAGCTCTACTGCTGTTGCTGCTGCTCACGCCGCCAGGGACGTGGCTAGAGGTTTCCGATTGGAGGGGTGTAGGATAGTGAATTTCCATCTAGGAGAAGGGACCGGGAGGGGATACCCCCTCTCGGCCCCTCCCCATAGTTAAAAATTCACTAGCGAGAAACATTTTGAAAATGAAGCCATGAAAGGGGGCATAAAATTGATTCTAGTAACTGAAATGCCAACACATTTATGATAAAATTATCAGGCTATTATTATTTGGTATTATTCTGTGAATTGAGTATGTGCTAAACAAATGCTCAAGCTTAGAACTTTGAGTAATTCACTCTGTCCTAACATTAAATCAGATCTTATGCAGGAATGATCAATTTTCGATGTTTCATCATTTTGTAACTGTGAATGATGGAATTAACTCAGGATAACGATTTTGCATGACGCGATTTTCCTGAAGTGCATTTCGGGAATTTGTTTTATTACGATAAGTAAATGTGCTCTAGAAATCTCGTACCGATTGACATCATGCATACGTATGAAGCTCGATACTGCGTACACTATAGTTGTAAATAGTATACAGTTGGAATTTTTGCCGATTTGAAACCGAGTTGGAGTTTTGGGAAGTAAAAGAGACATCAGCATCACCACAGAAGTTCTAAAATCAAGATAGATGGAATTTCCATTTCCAACTACTCATAACTTGCCCTACGAATTTCCAACTGTAGGAAATTTAGGCCAGAATGGTGGTTGGGGGGGGGGGGGGGGTGAGACACGTCCCTGCACGTCGCCTCGACTACTGCTAGCGATGGCTCCGATGAACACGTCGAACTTCAAATCAATAGGTTGTGAGTTCGAATCTCGCCGCTGTCATGGCATTGTGTTTTTGAGCAAGACACTTTCAGACCTGACTTGGCCTCGATGGAGCCCCTTGGCGTGATCCGTCAAGACATGTGGCACGTTACTGGAAGGCCTACACATGAACATGATGATGCAATCAATGCGAATCGTAAACTAACTCCCCTGGTGATGAGCTGTTAGGCCAAATAGTTGTGACAAATACATGCCCCTGTTTTGTGGTTTCCACCTGCCGTTTCTTCGTCACCAGTGAAACTAACTGTTATACAGCCCCCATATTATACTGAGATTGATATATATATCCTTAATTGATAATACTATGAGACTGATATTTTTTTCTGCATTTTCTGACTGGTCTGACTCATTTGCACTGAGTGACCTTTGTTTACATCTTTGTTACACTGATCTATTGTACATATAGCTGTTGATTGTTCAAGTAGGTCAAGGACCTTGTTTACTTGAACTATGACAGAATCACATAGAAGCTGTTAGAATTTTGTAGAATTTCCATCTTCTGGAACATTCTATCTGGTTACTATATAAAGGTTTGTCAACAGAATTCAACAACTCATCTTTAGAAAGCCATTTCAGAAAGACTCACTTGAGTTGAGCAGTTGGACCGCGACAAATCAGCGGCTGGCCAAAGAGTTATTATTATTAGTTGTTTCCATTGGAGATTATTATTGTTCTAGGACAGTGCATTTATTATAGAAGCAGTGCTTCTTTGTGAATTTAGAAGATTGATTCCAAAAGAGAATTTTGAAGAGAATTTGTTCATCTTGGAAAAGAGAATTTATACTTTCTGTGAAACAGAATAATATTATTTTGTGAAAAGCCAGGATTCTACTGGATTATTTGGAAATTACCTGTGGCACCAATACTTCTTGGATTCTTACTCCATTTGAATTTTGCAGAGAATTTTATTATATTTTATTGGAGACTCCTGAAATTTCTAAGTGAAATTTTTTTTACAAATCTACGGGATACTGCTTCTGAAGAGACATTCTTGGATTTAATACTACCAGCTGGTAACTTTCTTCAAAAGATTCTTCACCACTGGATTACTGGATTCTGTCAAACTGTACTTTGAACTAATTCAGTAATTGATAAGTACCACTGTTTTTATTTTCTGTAAACCAATTAGTGTCAAAGATCATTGTATCGTTTTTTTAATATTAATTTTTTTTAAATTAAATTTCAGATTAGTTAAATTCATAGTTATTGTTGCTGATTCTCAGATTTCTTTCTGTTACCAATATCAATAACATTTCCACACCGTAACAATAACCGACACTGATTCTGTTCGTTGAAAGTGTCGTTAAAACGCTAAGATATAAGGAAAATACAGCTAATAGTGGCGTTAACCCTTTACCTAACACGAAAGGCACACAACACTTGCAAATAAAATTCTTGCATAACTATTTTTTTCATTTTTTTTTGCCTCAAAAACATAACTTATGACCCTCATTGGAACGAGCTCGTTCCAATGGGGGTCATAAGCTATGTTTTTGAGACAAAAATGAAGAATATAATGAAAACTGAATGATGATTTTTGTGAATAGCGTTGGTCAGTTTTGGGCGTTACGTTGGGTAAAGGATTGCTTTAAATAAAATAAATAAATTAAAATGTATAAATCCGCGTCCTCATCCTACTATACTGTTAGTAACTGTTTTTTCTTCCACGCCCTTTTAGTGCAATGTTAAGGAAAAGGTCCCCAACAAACACTCAGGTTGATCACATTAAGTTGCGTAATATAACTGTAGTTACAGAATTTAATTGTAATTAGTGGGTTCCCGTAACTCGTACTTTTTATAATCCTTTGATGAATATCCTAGTAATCGTAGGTATGTGCAGCTGGCCTTAATCGTTTGACACATTAATGAGAAAATTAATCTTTTTGAAAAGCTAATATTTTTTTACTTCGAAATTCATCTTTTTTAATTTAATTTGAAGGAAATTTTTAGCCACAGCAATTGAATTCTATTTTTGCATCTTCCAAGGAAGGTAAGGGGATTTTCTTTTAATTAGAGAATTTTAGTTGTTATTTTTTTCAAACATGTTTACAAAAATTTTGAAAATGTATTTGTTTCAAATTTCGAATTTCATGGAATAAATATTCTCACCTTTTTTCTCATACGGTGTCCAGAATCACACTTTGACTCTTTCGCGACGACTGTCTGTGGGCAAAATAATTTTCGCGAGGTGTACTCAATAAGAAAAGGTTTCAGAAATTACACTTTTCCGGATCCGGATTTCACCAATAATTCTGGATCCGTAAGAAGATTTAAATAATGAGCGAACCCGCCCCTGACCCGAAAGATGTGGGCTCTAGTTTTTGCTCTTTTTCTTGTGTCTGTGAACATTCACCATTCATAGGTCAGACAAACCTGGAGTAACCGTGGTGTTAATAATGCTTTCTGCAAATCACCCCAAAAATGGCAGCTCGTAAAAGTAAAAAAATGCATTGTTAATACAAACCTATAATAATAATAATAACACTTTGGCCAGCCGCTGATTTGTCGCGGTTCTCGGACGAGAAGGCCATGGTTACCCCTGTACTCCCAACTGCCTCCCTATTCCCACGCTTCTCCTCTCCTCCCAACACTCGGAGACGAACTGCTTGATGATATCCCTTGTCCCATTCTTCCCAATCTCTCCGATTAGCATATTAACCCTCTCCTTTGAGTCTCCCCCTAACCACATGTCCTTCATTCTCCCATCCCACTTCCCCATTATACTCCCAGTGAATCTCATTCTTTTAGGCTGATACTTTGGGCATTCTAGAAGAAAGTGTTCCAGGGTCTCCACCATGTCCAAGTTACACATCTGGCACTCCCTTTCACCGTCTTTCCCAATTTTTCCCCTCAGCTCCAGGGATCGCGACCTCAGCTTGAACAACAGTGACCCCCAAAGGTGCCATCAAGGTACTCTTCAAAACCTGGCTTCTCTTTATCACGCAGGCCACCCAGAGACCTCTTTGATTTGACCCCCTCTCGCCAATTACGGTTACAATCCTCCATGACCCTTTCTCTGACGATTTTTTTACCCTGGTTTGCCCCAACGTCCAGGTCCGAGATCTCCAATGAGTAGTTCTCTACTAGCTCCCTCATTTGGACCATCCACCCCGTTTTGATATTTGAGTTGAAAATTCTCAGGAACATTACTTTACACCATCGGCTGTCGGGGAGATTTACCAAATAATTAAGATAACCGAGCTTCAACAGGTCTATCCTGTCCTTGATCCTCATCCACCCAAGCTCACCCCTGATTGCTTCTAGCGCTGCGGCATTACTCGACCCCGTTATCCATCGGCCTGCATCGTTCTGCAGGATTTCCAAGCTCTTTACGGCCGTCTGGTTTAGGGGTACCACTTCCGTACCGTATGTTATACTTGGCAGCCCCACCATTTCCCAAATGGTTTTCCCCACGAAAACCTTATTGAAACTGTTTCTCCCTATAAGTTTCATTTGGTTAAGGATTCGCTTCCCCTTCAGAATCAATTTATTTGTGTGGTTCCGGTAGATGCCTCTTCCTGTAATGTTTATATTTACCCCAAATACTCGTAATCACCCGTCTCTCCCACACTGAGAAGTTTGCTGCTCCCTTCCGGAATGCAGAACTCACCCACTCTCCACCTTCGAGTGGTGTCCACTTTGCAGCCCACAGGTATAACTTTGCTCTTGCTTTCATTAAGTTCGAGTCTCCATTTGCTCCCATATTTCCCAACAATTCCCAGCATTTTCGTTAGCCCCTCTTCGCTTTCTGACACTAGAACCATATCGTCTGCAAAAAATAGCCCTGGGATCTTCAAGTCGCCAACTGCTACCCCCTCCTCGCTACGCAGGAGTTCATCTCCTAAACCTTTGATGTACAATGCAAACAGGATCGGCGAAAGGATACACCCCTGTTTTAGGCCTATCTCCATAGGCACACGTTTCGTTGTAATGTTTCCCAGGCTAAGTTCACTCTCTACATCTTTATATAATGCTTTCATAATTCCAACAAACTCGCCTCCTAAGCCCATATCCTCCAGCTTGCGCCACATACCTTCCCTCCATACTCTATCGTATGCCTTCTTGATATCCAAAAAGGCCATAAACATCTTTTTCTTTTTTGCTTTCGCGGATTCTATCATTTGGGATAGTGTGAAAAGATGGTCAGTAACTCTCCTTCCCTTCCTGAAGCCATTCTGGATTTCTCCCAAAAAACCCTTCTCCTCAATTACCTCCTCTAGTCTCCCATAAAGGACTTTACAGAACACCTTTCCAATGTTGCTACTGACAGAGATCCCTCGATAGTTATCCAAAACTTCTTTTTCCCCCTTTTTGTGAATAAATGTCACTTTGCTTTCCCTCCACTCCTTTGGGACCTCTTGTTTTTCTATGGTTAAATTGAATAGGGCAGTTAGGCTTTCCAAGAGTTCCTCTCCCCCTTTTTTGATAAACTCGTTAGGAATTTCGTCCACCCCTCCCGCTTTTCCATTCCTCAATTTTGAGATCACCCTTCGCACCTCCTCAGTTTTGATTTCGCTGCACACGAAGTCCGAGAGATTTTCCTCGACCTGGTTCGGACACTCCGGTGGGTTCCCCATGCCCCATCGCTTATCGTTTACCTTTTCCCAGTGCTTGACTAGTTCTAATGCGATTTGATCTCGCTCTTCTGTAACTCTGCCATCTACTTTAATGCTCTGTTGGTTATTCCCTTTGTTACGTTTGTTCACCCATTTCCAAAATACGCTCGAACTCGACCCCCCTGTCGTTCTTATCGTCCTAATAAGACTGCTATTTCGCACTCTCCGGTTGTCGTCTTTTATCTTGTTTACTTTATTTCGTGCTTGTTGGTATTCTTCCTTTGCTACCATGGCCTCATTGCTTTCCACCCCCTTAAGTTTTCTACTTCTCCTGTATGCAGCACATTTAGCTTTTCTAACCCTTATGGCCCTTTTCAGTTCTTCGTTCACTCTGTACCCAAGTTCCCGTGTTGGCACCCTAATCTTTCCTACACTTTCCTTCCCTGCCTCCACTAGGCTCGCAACTATGGCGTCGGCCATCTTCTGGACACTACCCCCCTTGTGTACGGCTGCAAGCTTTGGTTTCAGTTTTTCTTCGAACTTCACCCAGTCGGCATCCTTTTTGAGTTCCCAAATATCCTTGAAGCTTCCTTTCCTTTTCTCTAGGTTTTTGGCCCTCATCGTCACTGTAATCAAGTTGTGATCACTATCCAACTCCATTTTCCCCTCATCATCCACTTCTACCCTTATCACCTCCCTCCATAAATTCATATCTATGAGAAAGTAGTCAATTATTGATTTTCTGTCGTTTCTCTCCCAGGTCCATTTCCCCTTACATCTAGCGTCCCTGTTCAGAATCTTCAGACCGAGCTCATTTGTGAAGTTCAACAGCTTCCTTCCATTCCTGTTGACTTTCTTGTCCCCACCCTCTATGCCTTCTTCCTTGTCACCTATGTGTCCATTAAAGTCGCCCATCAGAATTATACCGAGCCCCCTGTTTTCTAGTTCAGTGATATTGGACCTTAGTGTAGAGTATATCGAGTCATTCCACTCGGGTTTACTTCCCTCCACCGCACAGTACACAATCCCAAGGGCAATACTTTTGTTTCTTAGACTGATCTTTACCCATCCAATTTCTTTTGACACATCAGCCGAGGTGATGATATCTTCCAGATCTGTAATCAGTGACGGTTTTAAATCCTCTTTAATGTACATGCCTACCCCTCCCCCCTTTTTCTGGCCTTCCGTTCGCCCTACACCTATCCACACACACCCGCTTACTTGGTCTACCCGTTCCTCGTGTCTTACCCACGTCTCGCTTAAGCCCATGACATCAAACTCCTCTGCCTCGATCAATGTAGCAATTTCACTTACTTTCCGGTGGAGACCCTGGATGTTGCTATAACCCACTTTCAGGGTACCGAGGTTCATTGCCTTCCGCCTATTGGGCCCATTGTTTTCTGGTGCTAGTCTTGGTAAACTTATTCTGTCCCCCTCACTCTTGTTCACCCCACCTATGTCCACTCTCGTTATACTTGCCTCCGACCTCCCACCCCGCTCCTCTCCAAAAAAGGCTCTGCTACCCGTAGAATTTTATCCCCTAATACCCGTTTCCCCGCCCTGCTAAGATGCAGCCCGTCACGCCCGTACATGCTCCCATTGCCCCAAAACGTGTCCCAATGGTCGATAAAGGGAATTCCCAGATCAACACAGTAGTCCTCTAACTCTTCATTTAGCGCCAAAATCCTTGAGTTCCGTTCGTCACCACCTCCAAGGACAGGAAGGACCCCGGATACGACTACTCTTGCATTCCTACTTAGCAGTTTGCCGACTAAGCCTCTATACGACTCCACCAAACTTACTGACCTTCTCTCCCTGATATTGTTGGTCCCCACATGGACCACCACTACCGGTTCCGGTCCTGACCCTGCCACAATGCCATCTACCCGGTCCCTGAGATCCTTCACCTTCGCCCCCGGAAAGCACAAGACTGTTCGATTGGAACTATCAGGACCACAAACTACATTGTCAATCCCACGTACAATGCTGCTCCCCGCTACCACTAATTTTCTTCTTCTGGCCCCAGTTCCTATATCATCTGCACCTCCTCTCGTTTTGCAAGCTCCTGGCCCCCTCTTTCTCTTGACCGCCCTCCTTACCCCGACTGACCTATCTTCATCAACAACCATCTCACCCCCCACACTTTCCCCCTCACTCTCGTCCCCAGGGGTATCAGAGTCTAAAACACTAAACCTGTTTTCTAAACACCGCCTAGCAACCTTGGCAGCCTTACGCCGACTCTGGCTTCCGGACTCGACGCAGCCCTGACCTGACGCCACCTTCCGAATTTTCCTACTAGAACCCCCCTCCTCAGTTACACCCCCCACATCAAGCATTATTCCCACACGTTTCCTGCTTCCCAGTTTCCTCCTTGAGTCCACAACGACCTTCCACCCACCTTCCACCTCACCATCGTAGGTAACCTTCAACGGGGTAACTCCAGATACACCGGCCCTCCCCAACCTCCCTCTCAGCTCTGCAATCTCCCGCTCGAATCCAACACACTTCTCTAACAACTGTAAAATATCCCTGCAATTCGCACATATCCCACTACTCTCCATTGACCGACCACCACCATACCTCATATTACACTGTCTGCATGCCTCCGGATCCTCACTCTCCCCCACCTGCACCCCTCGACTCACCTCCCTCAGAACTCCCTTAACACCCATACTTACCTCCGTCTGAACACCCGTCGTGCACTTACCATTCATGATTACAAATAATTACAAAGCCAAAATTACAAAGAGGAACTAAAAATTTGAGAAAGCGGTCGAAAACGTAAACACAACAAAACAAAACACCGAAAATGACCCGCGCGAAGATAGGGAACACGCCACTAAAATCCGACAGAGAAACTAAACTAAACACTAATATAACTATCTTTTATTACAAATCACACCTATACAACACTAACACACTATATCGATCAGCATAAACACCTGGAAGAAAAGTATGCGATTATTAAAGCTAACTTTTGACAACTGAAATGGCTATACTCCCTGTTGGTTTCCGAGAGGGACACTCGATGCTGATGCCATCAAAAGAGTATTTATGGCTTCACTTCAGCCATTTAATTAAATAACTGTCAAAAAATCTGAGACAAACCTTTTGTTTTTAAATAGAGTATATGTAGACCAAGTCTGGTTGTTTTGTCAACAATGGGGAGCGTAAATCGTAATCTGTGTGTGAAGAGGAGGCAGGGTGCTATCTCACCAAAATCCTTAATCTGATTGGGCAGAATCAGTGGCAGTGCTACGGGGAGGGAAGCATTGCCCCAACCATCTACCGTACAAAAACCTATCCACCGTTACACACACGCCTCATGACCATATTCTTCACACACACACACCATCACTCTTTGTCTCTCTTTACTTTTATTTTCTTGGATGCCGAAAACGAAGAAGCCCGGGAACTCGCGCTTCTTCATCTTCGACGTAAAAAAGGGGAGATTTACCCTAAAATGTCACCAAGAGGCTTCATTTGAACACAATTGTAATTTTCTCAGGCAGGAGACACCACCATCCACCCCTCCCCCTCGAAACAACAGCCAAAACAACCCTCCTGTGATTGCTCGTGCCTTAGGCACCCGCACAGATGTCTACGGTATCTGAATGCAATGCTATGATCCTTGAAGACCACTTACGGACTTTGCCCCCTTCGTGAGGAACCTGCCACCACCCCCACCCTCGTGAAACATTTTCTGACGTCGCCTCTGTGCAGCGTACAAATACCCGATAGAACATAACTTAAAGGCATAATAGTGTAGTCGTAGAACAATTCTGCCCGGAAGAAATTTGTAAAAAACGATTTCGGTGCCATTTGACGAGGGAAGCTCTCGGGAATAACATATCCAAGATCCATCTTGGGGAAAGTTTTCTTCAAGCATTTGAAATGGGGGCTGTTTTTGGACGGAAAATGTCGATTTTGCCGATGATACCACGTATTCGTGTGGTTATTGTTTTGTTTATCAGACAATATGCACCAGGCCACATTATTCTTTTTCATTGAGATCACTGAAAAGCTTTTTATTGTTTTACTTGGAATATATTGACACTCAACCTTACACTCCAAGCATTTTAACACCAACCCTCACCCCACATCCTACCCTGTATGGTCAACTTTAACTAGGCCTATAAGATAAGATAAGATTTACACAGCAAATACACCAGAACAAAGGCAGATTGCTATGTACATGCACAATCAACATAAACAGAGTCATAAAACATATTAATTCTAAATGACAGGCATAAATCAAACTACAGATAAGTCTCTCTTGTGAAGGAAGAGCTGGACCATATTACAAATAACATTGCAAAGCACTGGATTATCAGTAGTCATTATCACCTTAAATTTGCCAGTTATATCAGGGAAGTCAATTGTTTCGTCAGAAATTGCGCGAAATAATTTTTCTTTCAGAGGTGCATAAAGCGCGTTGTGAAATGCCATACCGATAATAATATGCTTCGCATATTCTGTGTTCCATCGGACGAGGAGGTTGTAAATGTCTTCTGCGTTCGATCCACAGTTTAGGGTTGATGATGCGTAATCGCGTGAAATTGTTTCTAGCTTCAATGGAAGAGGCGTGAATGAGATACGATTCCATTTGATAATCTACTTTGAATAGTCGATAAGTCCTAAGTTTGTTTTCGTCCTATTCTCTTATTATCACTTTGTATATCTTTTTTCAGTAATTTAATATGGTCCGATTCAAGTTTGAACTTTGGCTGCAATGTAGGGTGGAGTAATATATCTTAATATTACTCCACCCTACATTGCAGACAAAGTCCCGCCGCCTGTTTCGTCTACCGCTGTTCGTCACAGTCTGTGATCTTCCAGAACCACCGAATTCCGTTCTGCCGCACTAATTTGTACCAAAGGTCATTCATTCCTAGTACTACTAGTCAATGGAATAATTTGCCTCTATCTATCCCGTAACAATTCATCGATAAGCAATTTTAAATGTTTCCTTAATAGCGGCAACACACGGCCACCTCATTTCTATAGTAGCAATAGATCTCGTGTAGCCCAAGTTTACCACTGTAGGTTGCGTCTGCGTTGTAGTAACCTAAATGCTCATTTATTCGATAACCATTTATCAATCACCCCCTTTCTGCCAATGTGGAGAAGTTGAGACAACTGATCACTTTCTCTTATATTGTCCCCGCCACCTGAATGCTCGTATTCACTCAATTAGTGCTCTGCCATTTGTTTTCGATTCTCCAACTCTTCTGTTCGGCTCGAACTTACTTGGCAATACCGAGAACCGTCGTATTTTTGAAGTGCAGAAATTTATTTTGATAAGTGGGCGCTTCGGGTAGTACAGGACCTTAGTGATCTATGTTGCTTAAGTTACTATCGTCGACGCTCTCCCCAAAATAATTTATTCATTATACAGCTAAATAAAGGTATCCAGTCCTTATAATTTTAGCATATTGCTTGCTGGTATCCGTGTTGGTCCAACTGGACTACGGGTCGCCCTGGGCTGAGCTGCGCTGCACCGGGTAGCCCCAATTTGAGTACGAAGTGATTTATTGTTCCTAAATGGGGTCGTATACACGGAAGACATCCGGGTATGGCGTGGCGCTGCTCGGTGCGCCCCGGGGCTTACTCGGACTCTTCTGTATTATATTATCATTATTCAAGTTGGCTTACTACTGTAACCCCCACCACTTCTATTCATTTTTTAAAAAAATTTCTTCCTTTTTTACCACCTCTCTTCTGAAATGTAGGACTATAAGTTCGTAGACCTTACTACGAAGAAACCCATTGTCTGAAAGTAAGGCAAAACTCCATTTATGCATACAGAGATGACATTCCATTTCATCCATGCCGGCTTCTATCCCAACGTAAAAGTTGGCATGGATGAAGTGGAGTGATGTTTGTCTACTGGCGTTACTTGTGTCCGATGTGCAAGTGATCTGCATGACGTGTTTCTCTCTATCCCATCTTTCGACAGTTGTTAGTTCTTGTTATCTCTCCCTCTTTCTCCCCTCTCTCTCTCTCTCTCTCTCTCTCTCTCTCTCTCTCTCCCGCTCTGTCTCTCTCTCTCTCCCACTCTGTCTCTCTCTCTCCCGCTCTGTCTCTCTGTCTCTGTCTCTCTCTCCCCCCTCTCTCTCTCTCCCTCTCTCTCTCTCTCTTTCTCTCTCTCTCCCGCTCTCTCTCTCTCTCCCGCTCTGCCTCTCTGTCTCTCTGTCTCTGTCTCTGTCTCTCTCTCTCTCTCTCTCTCTCTCTCTCTCTCTCTCTCTCTCTGTTCATTTTAGTTCACTTTAGTTTGAACAATTTCCTTTAAAAGCTCATTTGTGTACATATTTCATTGATTGGGAAACGACCATTAATAAGCTTTAAACTTTCTGTCGAATCCCATCCTTAATTTGTGTCCTTGCCTCCTGTTATATTGTATAGCCATTATTATGTGTATTGTTCTTTATATCTCATATCTCAAATTTTGTATACATATAACGTGTTGACTTGAATAAAACTATTGTTTAAACTAAGTTTGAACTTCAGAAGATTAATTTTACTTTTTGAAATTTCAGCTTCGTTCAAACTGTTAAATCAAAGTCCTTTATACTTTTCACTTACTGAATCAGTGAGTTTACATTTCGTAGCTTCTACAAAGCATCGTTCAGAAGAGTATCCGGGGAAGTAGTAAGCAATTTATCAGAATAATTTGAGAATCGTCACTAAAAAAGCATCCAATGTTATTGGATCTCGACCAAGCCTCGCGTGTACCGCATGGTTTGAGGAATGTTTACCAAAGTATCAGTCTAAAAGAATGAGATTCACTGGGAGTCTAATGGGGAAGTGGGATGGGAGAATGAAGGACATGTGGTCAGGGGGAGACTCAAAGGAGAGGGTTAATATGCTAATCGGAGAGATTGGGAAGAATGGGACAAAGGATATCATCAAGCAGTTCGTCTCCGAGTGTTGGGAGGAGAGGAGAAGCGTGGGAATAGGGAGGCAGTTGGGAGTACAGGGGTAACCATGGCCTTCTCGTCCGAGAACCGCGACAAATCAGCGGCTGGCCAAAGTGTTATTATTATTACCTTCATTTAAGATCAGTTTGCAGAACTTGATATGAGCCCTTTCACTCGGCGCGGTATCTCTATATTCAGCGCCATTGACCATATTTCACTGCGGTATAATAATATCGGCTTAATTAGTTTATCAAACGGCTTAGAAAAGACAACCATGGTTGGTGTGCATTTCTTTTTGAACGACCTGTGTAAACAGTACATAGCCATGAGCCCCGTTAGACTTAGTTCAGACGGTGCATGTTTCAGGGCGCCATTTTCTGATTTTAACCTCAGATATGTGTATTCCAGTTCTGAAAATTTTGGGATATATTATCTTTATTTTTTCGGGCCTTAAAAATCATATATTTCGTCTTGTCTATGTTTATCAGCAGTTGTTTTGCTTGAATTACACCCAAACCGTCCTCTGGCCAAACCGTCCTCTGCAATTTGATCCAAACCGTCCGCTACATTTTGACCCAAACCGTCCGCTAATACACCCAAACCGTCCTCCAGTGAAACTAAGTAGAAAATGAAAAAAAATTAATGTTTCTATAATTTTTTTAATATGTTGAATAAACTTTGAAACTATTATTGTGAGAACATGTTTTTTAGTTTACATTTGATTATATTTTAGTAGAAGTTCTTTGATTTTTGATAGTGAAAACACAAGTTGAGTTTAGTTAATAAATGGTCACTCACTGTTTGTTATTTTAATTATTACTAATTATAGTAATTACAAAGATTGTACCGGTGTTGTTGTTTTTAGGCAATGTTTCCTTTTGGAAGACAATGATAGTTGCCCAATTAGTGTTTCGTTCCTGAATGATTGTAATTTAAAACAGTTCAAGTTGTACAGTACATAAATGGTACTTTTCGCATTGTTAGAACACCCTTTGTGCAACTATATACAATTCACTATTTTATACTGTCAGAAACTGGTGAGATGAAACAGGTACCAGCTGTGTTCATTTTTATGTCTAGAAGGTGACTATGTGACTATAAAGCAGTTTTTGAATGTTTGTTGGAAAAATGGGAGTAGGTAATAAATGCGGATTCAGTATCACTTGTACACGATTTCGTACATGTACACGTACATCGATGTACACCTCCATAGGATTTAGTGTTAAAATCGTGTACAGGTACACGATTTGTCGTTTTTTATGGTGATACAGAATCCGCTTGCGGATTCTATATCACTGGATTCTGTATACACATCGCTCAACAGTGAAAAAAATGTATGAAATTTTAAGAAAAATAAGGTGTACTGTCTGATACAGAATCCGCAAATGGGTTCTCCCCATAGGATTCAGTGTTAAAATCGCGAGCAAAAAACGTGTTGCGGATTCTGTATCGGCATCAAAAAGGTGGTTTGCGGATTCTGTATCATCTGTATCTGTACACGATTTTAACACCGAATCCCTATGGAGGCGTACACGGAAACCCATTTGCGGATTCTACACCAGAAATCGACTTATGTACAGCACATGGTGTAGCATAGGGGTTAATACCTGGGCCACAACGTTTTTGTAAGCTATGGTCTAGTTACCCGAAGGAGGACTGTTGTGTACCCCAAGACAAGAGTCTTAGAGCCGCGACTTTTCTTACCAGGTTCTTCTCTACAGGAACAGAAAAATAAGACAATAAGATATGTTTAAATTTCTTTTATATACTTTAAGATATGCAAATGAAAATTAATTACAAAGAATTTCTCAATTACAAGACTTTCTTGTCAATAACAATACCGAGAATAAGAGATAAATCTTAAGTTTATATGTAAGATAAGATTAACACTGACCTTTACTTGTCTAACTGGCACAGCCCCTTGTTACCCATGGACGCGGCGAGAAGGACCCATACCTAAGTTTCCATTAAGAAATAAGTCTTACCTTCTATATGGTCTAATAGTCTAAGAGTATTGGACTGGAATAAGTACGCTACTTAGTTGCGTTAGTTATCGCTGCTTGGCTGCGAATGAGGTGCCGCGTCCGCTGCACACTGCCTGATCTGGTCCAAAACTCCTGCTTATATACAATTTCAGAGAGTATTTCAACCAATAGAAAAATTCCAATTAATTTACCTCCAAAACACCATACTCAGTGTTCTGACCGCTTGAACTAACACTCAGTTACAATAAAACAAAACAATGGAGGAATTAACACTGATGTTTATAGATATAATTTATAAACACCAGTGTCACTGTAGTGCACTTCTAAACTATGCACAATTTATTGCTTAATTTTATACATTAAAATGTTCTCTCTGATTTCTCTTCAATTCAAATTCAATAATTCACTAAATTATTTTCTCTATTTTCTCTATTAAGTAAAAGTAGGTATCCAAGTCTGTCCTTCCATCTAGCCGCTTGTTGTTTCACTATTCAGTGTTCAACTTTACTAATTTCCTTAGCTCAAAAGTGAGTTACTAATTTCAAGCCTGGTTTTCCATGCCTTAGCTCAAAAGTGAGCAACACAAGTCAATAGAAGTCAGTAGGGGACATTTCGCTACACTCGTCCCTCACCCAAAAGATTTTCCACAAGGAAAATCTCATGAGAAAAGGAGGATGCAAGCAAAATGTCCACTGACTTTAAACAGATTTAAAATCGCATGGAAGGCAAAATCAAAATCGCAAGTCGGAAGCTGTGCCGTAAAAAAAAATCGAATCGATTCCCACGCCCCACAACACAAGAAATTTAACGAAGGAAAATTTCAAAAACAAAAGAATATACACAAATATACAAGGAAGGAGAAATAAGTGTCCACAAGAGAACGTGGTCAATGTCAATCATTGGTGACCGCGCCACGAGGAACATCAGCATGGGAGTCAGGAGGGGATGCAAGAATGTCGGAAACAATCGGTCCACGAGAATGAGCGGCCCCAGTAGGCTGTTCAATATCAATCGACTGCGTAAGCGGATGAAAAGAAACACGGGGATAAAGAGAAGGTCGGGAAGTAGAGGTAAACGACGGTAGGGAGAAATCAACAGGACTGGCAGGAGGGGAATGATCGGTAAGTTGCTCATGTTTACGTGACCGAAGTTTCCGTAGCACAAAATTGCGAAAAACAATATGTTTTTGCTGTCGAAAACAACGGATAACATATAGGAGAAAAACAATTAAAATGATAGCACCAAAAGCATAAAGCCATTTAGGAATAGTAAAAGACATAGGTGGACCATCCATCCGATCAAGTTCGGCCACAAGGGAATCCATAGGAAGGCGCGCAACTTCCCGTAGATTCGAAGGCAGTGTTTGATCATGAAGGATATGTATTTTATGAAGAACGGGTTGCCAAAGTGCTCGAGATATATTCGGAAAAGGTATTAAAAGATTGGAATTTAAGATATGATGATAATTTGAGTCGACACCGTGATAATAACTATTAAGTTGCAAACTGCCACTGGATGCGATACACAGGGGTCGTAAAGAGAGAAACCCAATGGGCGGATGAACACGTTTGGTAAAAGAATGCCTACGATTAGGACATGTCACAGTAAAACAAAGAGGCTTTGTAGTACTAACATACCAGATGCCGTGCCCAATATACGTCGCATGAGGCAACGTTAGCTGGGTCAAGACTTCTCGTTGACATACATCAGGTAGGTGAGCTCGATCGCGAACAAATAATGCAATTAGGCAGTTATCATTTGGGTGTATAGTTCGAATGGCACCTACAAGGGGGCAAAACAAACGAGGATCATCAACACACTGTGTGTGTCCAACACTCGGTACAAATTTAGTACGATCTTTTGTTATGATCAGCACATCGGACTCCAATTTATATGTAACCATGAGATGAGGAGAATGGGTAGTAGCATTCATAAGCGGAACCAGTAATGACAAAACGGTATATATCTCGAACTGCAATTGAACATTTACTAATGGTACCTTAACCAAAATAACAAGAGCATGTGTACTTAGAATAGCTGTAGTATTTAACAAATGATAATACTGCCAAATATCTTCCCGAGGATCCAACGGTAACCTCGTAAAGTGATCAAGATGATCACCTAACTCAAGCAAAATCGAAGTTAACTGTTTGGGTCCAACTATATCGGGTGTTAAACGTAAATCAGATAGAGTATTGATTTGAGAATGAAGTTGCAATAAATAACGTTGAGCATCATGTAGCATTAAACGCACCTGAGTTAATAATAAATCAATCTCACTATAGAGAGATACATACAATTCAAGATAGGTGATACGTTTTTCATGATTATTCAATACTGTATCAAGTCGTTTTGCCAATTGAGACACTGTCTCAATTAGGGAAAGGATTGAATGTCTATTTTCTTGTACATGAGTCTGTGTAATATTAATAATAGTAAAACTCTCTTTAAGCACATGCTGTAATTTAGCTTGGTTGCGAAAAAGCCTTCCAACATTACTACGGATAGTTTCCAAATCAGACTCAGAGACTGTACCAAAAAGAAAGCTCCAATAAAAGGTAGCACAGACCGACGTGCTCGGATACCATTTAAGTGTTTATAATCAACATAATCCGCAAATATACTATGAGTAGTATTCAGAACAAAGTCGATTTCTGTGGATAATTTGTCCAAAATGGTCATCACATTCCATTGTATACTATTATGTTGGGTGGGTGCGGCTGCACCATCAAGAAGCAAGTCTTGCATCACACCAAGATCAGATTTTAAAAACTGAATTTGATCAAAAATATATTGGAGGTATGTATCAAAGGGTTGCAAGTCAATCACAAAACTAATGGTCCAGTCGGATTTGACCATATAAATATCTTTGACTTTTGTAAAGATCACATTATCATTTATGGTAACTTTCCCAGCGGGTGCACCGCTCACCAGGAACAAGATAACTAGCATGGTGAAAATCATGGCTCCTGAAAAAGAAAAATGAATCGGGTGTGAGTGATATATTCAAATAATTTTGAATGTTTTGCATGGCAGAGCCTGGCCAGAGCCTACCAAACAAATAGACATATGCATCCAGGGATTCCAGTGTTAGTCGTGTTAAGTAAAATCCGGAATCCATGGAGACAAACAACACTAATAAAATCGTAGGTATCCTACAGAAAAGCATCACTCCACATCACTCGACCCAAATTTCAAACAGGAGTCAATTATCTTGGGGTTCAAGCAATTTTGGAAAACGTACTAATCGTTCGGGTTACTAAAACCACAACCCAAGAGAAAATTAAAAATTTTGCCCTACAACCCACACTAACAAAAAAAACAAGGAGAGACCATTAATTAATCGAAACATTTAAAGTGTGAAAAATCCTGATTTTGTACTCTGTATTCTCTAGCCGGTCCGGCACTTCCCGGCAACCACGTAGCTTCAGTGTGAGTTACTACTCTGACATCATCGTTATCCACCATGACTGTCATAACTTCATCACGTGGATTGGTGATACCCGGCCTCTCTGGTATGGGATTAATGGCTCTCCTTTTGGCTTGAGCTTCCTCTCGAGCCCTCAAGCGACCTCCAGCAACCTCTTTGGTGGGTAACATAGCCCCACCAGGGTGGATAAATTTGGTATTAACCACCCTTTGAGTGGTCAATTGTGAGCATTGTGACTCAGCAGTATGACCATGACGCTCCCGCTGATGTCTGTACGCCACTGTACGCCTAGTAAATCGGCGTTTACAGTGTATACAGCAATACAAATCGATATGCTGTTCATGGAACTTATTCCAATGCTCTTTAAGGTGGCTATGGCCTGAAAACTTCTTTGAGGACGGACATGTGGTAACAGGACAGGCCATGCCACCTTGTATCCACCTTAAATCCACCGCATCCGACTCCAAATTACCTTCTCCTGTACTGAGCCCAGATGTCGAGGGCTGTGGCCTCTCCACTGCACTTGGCTGTGGTTGATCCACCGGTTCCTCTGCTGGACCCAAGTCTAACATCTCCATCTCTGAATCGGATACGGTTAGTGTAATCTCTGCCATATTCCTGAAATTAAAGTAATCATTGTGAGCTGGACGAATGTCATATAGCTACTTAAAAAGTTGCTTTTTAACAATTCCTGCTATGTGATTACTTAGTCTGTGTCATTGGCATTAAGAGTGGTTCTGATAGTAGCAAGTAGCCTCATTATGTCCTGTTTAGCAGTGGAGTGCGGATACTGGACTACAGAATCCACATGCATCTCCTCATCAGATTCAACTGTTTTATCTAACCGCTCCGCCTCCCGAAGACGACCTCTTAGTTCAGCCAAGGGTATATCGTCTTCCGAGGAGGAGTTCAAGCGGACATGGCGTTTACTTTTGATGAAAGTTGCAAGTGGCTCGTCATCCTCCGAGTCCCAACTTGAACTTTCACTACTGCCGTCATGTGTCTCATTAGGCACTGCAAGCACAGTATTTCTCAATTGTCTATCAATCTCTGGCACCTCCCAATCTTGGGGTGCCAACCTCAAATTTTCAGCATGAGCTTTAATTAACCTGCCTGTTAATTGGTCACGAATTTTGTAACTAACGGGACCCGTCTTTTCAAATATTTTGTAAGGGTATTCCCATTTTCTTTCTAATTTACCCTTCTTTGTTCCATCCTTATAAAAGACTGTGTCTCCTACCTTATAGTCTGTCTGTTTGCACTTTTTATCATTTAGACGCTGCTGTTTAGCTGCTCTTTTTGCCTGTTTTGCTTGTTGGGCCCGAAAGGCCTTATGCATCTCTTGAAGTGCAATCTTATGTGGTTCTTCCCCAAGATACTTTCTCCTTGGTCTTAGGATGTTGTCCAAGGGAAGAACTGCTTCTCTGGCATGCACAAGATAATATGGCGAGAATCCTGTGGATTCATTACCATGAAACCTTATGGCAGCCAGGGCCTGATTTATAAATAAATCCCATGTGTCTAAATCTTTGCCCGATAATTTAGATAGAATGTCGTGGAGTGTTCTATGAAAACGTTCTACTTTACCATTTGCTTGAGGATGGTAGTATGATGTTGTGATGTGCTGAATGTTCAGTTCTTTCAACAAATCCTTCATTACTGCATTAACATTTTCACTGCCATTATCAGTTAATAAGGCTAAGGGACATCCAAAACGGGTAATAATTTGATCAAGCAACAGGTTTGCTACAGTTTGGGCTGATTTATCACTAGTTGGAAATGCTTCAGGCCAGCCACTGTACATGTCGATAAAAGTAATAATGTATTTATTTCCTGACAGACTAGTTGGATAGGGACCACTTACATCAAGAGCAACCTTAGCAAAAGGATAGGGAGGCATATCCATCTCTTGAACTGGCAGGTGTAATTTCTTTAAATTTCTGGATTTACAATCTAAACATTTATCAATGTATGCATATATATCCTTATACAAATTACTCCAAAAGTACTTTCGACTTATGCTATTGTATACTTTATCAATCCCCATGTGACCTAATTTATCATGATATTGTTTTAATACTTCTGTTTTTAAGTGTTCGGGGATATACAATCTGACACGAGGTTCACCATTTGAGTCACTTATATAATACAATATCTCATTTATCATTAAATATTTACTACTAATGCTCACTGGCGTATCTTTTCCCTTATATTTCTTTATAATATCTTGTATTTTGGTATCTTTCTTTTGTTCCTCTATCACATTAAACCCAGGTAACCCAATCGCCTGTATCTCAGAGTTCTTTTCCTTGAATTTTCGAACATCCACAAACTCTCTGGGACTAAATTTATTACTATTTAAGACTCCAACTTGGTAGGTCTTATCTGTAATATCTACTTCCGACTCACTATCTTGGTGGGTCATGCAGTGCTCGGAGTGAGGCAATCTTGACAGTAAGTCAGCGCAGGTATTACTATGCCAGGAAGGTATTCAATTTTACAATTATAACCTGACATATTTAAAGCCCATCTTTGGACCGTTTTGTTTTGCATAGGAGCATCAAAAATATATTGCAATGGTTTATGGTCAGTTTTAATTTTGAAATTTGCTCCCTGCAAATAATGATTCAACTTTTCCAGAGAGTAATTAATGGCATATGCTTCTTTTTCAATTACAGACCATCTTGTCTGTGTGTCACTCAATTTATGGGATAAGAACATAATGGGTTTTTCATCAGGGATGCCTTCTAATTGACCTTCCCCTCTACATGGTTGTACCAAAATGGCAACTATACATGAGTTACTGGCATCTGTGTATAATATGTACTCCTCGTTTGGGTTTGGATATGAAAGATGAGCGACCACTGCAAGGCTTTCCTTGAGATACTCAAAACTCCTTTGGCACTCATCTGACCAAATAAACCTTGAGTATTTTCTTGTTAGATTTACAATCGGTTCAGCTATTTCACTGAAATTTGGTATCAAGCGTCGATAGTACGAGATCATGCCTACAAAGCTTCGGACTTCTTTGACAGAGGTTGGTGGCTCAATTTGTCTGATTGTTTCCACCTTTTGAGAATCTGGCTTTATTCCATCTTTTGAAATAGTGAAACCAAGATAGTTGGTTTCATTTTGAAAGAAAGAGCACTTCTTCAGCTTCAACTTCAAACGATGCTCTCTTAGACGATTAAAAATATTTTCAAGATGTTGTTTATGTTCTGCTTCACTTTTACTAAAAATCAAAATATCGTCTAAATATGCCAGGGAGTAGTCGCTCATGCCTTCTAAGACTATATTCATGAGGTTTTGAAAATGAGAAGGTGCATTTACCAAACCAAACGGCATTACATTGAACTCAAACAATCCCTTATGACAGGTAAAAGCTGTCTTAGGTTTGTCTGCTTCATCAATGGGCATTTGCCAGTAACCACTCTTAAGATCTAAGATTGTAAAGTATCTTGCCCCATTCAGCAACGTAAACACATCATCTATCAAAGGTAACGGAAAAGATACTAGCTTGGTTACCTGGTTTAATTTACGAAAATCGACACAGAAGCGTTTCGAACCATCTTTCTTATCGACAAGAAGGCACGGAAAGCTCCAAGATGACTGAGATTTTCGAATAATGCCTGCCTTGAGCATATCATCAATTGCATCGTCCATTATTTTACATTTCAACAATGGAACCCTATAGCCTCTCGTTTTAATTGGCTTACTATTTCCAGTATCTATATTCATCTTAGTTGTATTTGTTGATGTTAAATCTTTATCAGTTTTAGCAAATAAGTCTTTATGTTTAGTCAATATCTTTTTAACTACATCTTATTTATCATCAGGAACATCAATATTTTCAGTGTTTAAATCAATTCTATCTTTATCTGTTTTTGAACTTTTAAACACTTCTTCCACAGAAGTGACTCTGTTATCCAACAATGGTTCAACTTTTCCAATCACACAACCTCTTTTTAGTGTGTGGTGTTTATCAGTATTGTTGACTATCATGACAGGTATCATGTCAACACCATTATTTACCACTGCATTGCTAACAAGAAGGCCAGGTTGCTCAGCGATAAAACCTTCCTGTATACCTTGATGCTGCAAATATTTTGTTTTAAATACACCTTTTGAATTTGCTGTTTTAGTATTGCAGACACAAACACTTTGTGGTTTCAGGTGAACCTCATTAATCAACCTAGTTAAGGATGACACATGAATGTCTCTTACCATAGGTATTAATCTATCCTGCAATCTTAACTTTTGCAGATCATAATAAAGTCTAACACTATTTTTATTAATCCAATCAACTCCCAAAATCATACTACGGTGCATCTGATCAAGCACGTAGAATTGTTGCATCAATTTAATACCAGAAATTTCAATTTCCAATTTTACAAAACCACGGGGCTTAGCAATATCTCCAGTTACACCCATGATTTCTCCAAGGGATTTCTTTTCACCCATTAACCTTGGTCTACGTTTAAGGTTTTTCCAGAACTTTGTGCTTATGCAAGAGACCTGGGCTCCAGTATCAATGAGAGCCTTCACTTTTTGTTTTTCAACATTGAGCAGTACACTATTGAGACATGAAATATTATTTGAGAAACTACCCACAACTTTAGTTTTTACTCCTTTATTTTGTTTATTTCTTATTCCTTTACTTTGGGTGGTTTCAGTCTGGATCTTTCTTCCAGGATCCTTTTGAGACAATTGACTACGGACATCCTTCCTTACGAATCCTTCTTTATTCTTTGACCTTGACCCACAATCACCATTTTTACAAGTATTCTTTTTAACTTGTCTACTAGGTGTATTATTTTTATTATTTCTACTAAACTTACAAGTGTTCTTTTTAACTTGTCTATTGGTCAAGGGAATAACCCGTGACTTAACCCTGCAGTCACGTATTCTATGGTGGGGGCTACCACAATTAAAACAACATTTTTTTATTTGTTTTTCAGGGGTCACCTTTTTATTTCTCTCTCCAAATGAGACCCCATTCATCTGGAGGCTTTGGAGTTTAAATTCACTCTACAGTATTTCTGAATGTGGCCTACCTTACCACATCGGTGACAAGTCTTAGACGTTTTTATTCCGCTAGACCTATTTGAATTTCTACCCGGTGTAGCAGCGGGCTGTGCCAAGTTTATTCGATTTGTGTGACCTTTACGTTTATGAGTGTCTATCTCCATTGGTTCTTCACCATTATCGTTATCAAAACCGACACCACCATCAGGTAATGACTGTTCTGACAAAGGTCCACTCCCGAACCTAACTTTGTAACGATGAGCCAAGGTGTCTTCGAACATAGCCCAAGGACAGGCTTCATCCAGGGTAGGAGGATGTTTTCTTAACAATTTCATTTTTATCTCCTTTTTATGGATGCCATCACAGAAATAATCCACCAACTGCTGTTGGACATCAGGATTATTCAACCTACTTTGATATGCATCACGGGCCAGATCTAGGAGACGATCGGCAAAAAGGGCTATCGTCTCTCCCCGGCCTTGTTTAATCTGCCTTAAATGGGCAGCAGCCATTGCTGTATCTGTTATCTCCGCATATCTTTTCCTTAGCTCTCCCTTAAATTCTTCCCAACTTTCATCAGGTTTTTCCTCCAGACGCCTCAAAATGTAGTCAGATACCACAGGAATTGATGTTTGAGCGGCCATTAATTTGACCTTTTTGCCAGATTGATTAGTTATTTTAGCATATTTTTCTATGCTCTTTATCCATGTTTTAAAATTCCGTCTGACTCCGTCAAACATGACTACGGAAGCATTCAGTGCCTGGGTACTGGATGCTGCCACGTTCTGTTTGGCAATTTGATTAGCCTTTTCCTGTGACTGGCCCAACAGTTGCAGAGCCTGGAGCTCTTGACTGCCTTGCATTTGGGGGGCTGTCCTTTTGAGCTCTTCCAGCTCTATTATATATTGGGCCTGTTTTGCACCGAACTCATTCTGAGCCGTAGAGGCTTCAGTTTTCAGCTCTTGGAGCTTGCCTTCATAGTAGCCCTTTTGAGCCGAAAACTCCCCTAAGAAGTGTTCATTTGCTTCTTTAAGCTCATGGTTTAGGCATTCAATTATGGCCTGGTATTCTTCTCTTGACTTTTGATCCATAATTTTTTTAACCCAATCTTAAGACAGTAATAAGAAGTAGGCAAACTTTCTAAGAGTATCTTAAGAAATGGTCAAAATGTCTTAAGATTTTCTATCCTGCAAGAGAGAATCACGAGCACCAATAAAACTGATGTAGCATAGGGGTTAATACCTGGGCCACAACGTTTTTGTAAGCTATGGTCTAGTTACCCGAAGGAGGACTGTTGTGTACCCCAAGACAAGAGTCTTAGAGCCGCGACTTTTCTTACCAGGTTCTTCTCTACAGGAACAGAAAAATAAGAAAATAAGATATGTTTAAATTTCTTTTATATACTTTAAGATATGCAAATGAAAATTAATTACAAAGAATTTCTCAATTACAAGACTTTCTTTTCAATAACAATACCGAGAATAAGAGATAAATCTTAAGTTTATATGTAAGATAAGATTAACACTGACCTTTACTTGTCTAACTGGCACAGCCCCTTGTTACCCATGGACGCGGCGAGAAGGACCCATACCTAAGTTTCCATTAAGAAATAAGTCTTACCTTCTATATAGTCTAATAGTCTAAGAGTATTGGACTGGAATAAGTACGCTACTTAGTTGCGTTAGTTATCGCTGCTTGGCTGCGAATGAGGTGCCGCGTCCGCTGCACACTGCCTGATCTGGTCCAAAACTCCTGCTTATATACAATTTCAGAGAGTATTTCAACCAATAGAAAAATTCCAATTAATTTACCTCCAAAACACCATACTCAGTGTTCTGACCGCTTGAACTAACACTCAGTTACAATAAAGCAAAACAATGGAGGAATTAACACTGATGTTTATAGATATAATTTATAAACACCAGTGTCACTGTAGTGCACTTCTAAACTATGCACAATTTATTGCTTAATTTTATACATTAAAATGTTCTCTCTGATTTCTCTTCAATTCAAATTCAATAATTCACTAAATTATTTTCTCTATTAAGTAAAATTAGGTATCCAAGTCTGTCCTTCCATCTAGCCGCTTGTTGTTTCACTATTCAGTGTTCAACTTTACTAATTTCCTTAGCTCAAAAGTGAGTTACTAATTTCAAGCCTGGTTTTCCATGCCTTAGCTCAAAAGTGAGCAACACAAGTCAATAGAAGTCAGTAGGGGACATTTCGCTACAATGGAAAAGAGGTGATACTGAACCCGCAAAACCACTGCCACGTTCCTGAGGAAATAAAAAAGTGATTGATATATACAGGAGAGAAAAAAAATATAAATAAAATAGTTATTTAAAAAATAAATATATCAAATCGAATAGATAATAAAAAAAAATACGTAAATCATGAGTGCTTCCCAGACTATTAGAGCGAGGTTTCTTTTAAACATGCTGATGAGAGCATACGCAATCTGCGTGAACAAAGAACTACATCCCATTTTGTTAGAACGATGCATCGGATGTGTCTGATGATGGAAAGGGAAGATATGGTCGTCAAGTATTTCGTATCGGTTCGAACGCGTTAGATTCGACGATGTGATTACGCTTTGGAAGAGATTAGTCTTCTGTAAGGATCGAGACAATCCCACAGTTTTGGAAGAACTGAAATTGGCGCGTAGAAGTCTGACTTTAGAAGACAAGGGATGCATCATGAAATTATTGTTCAATGAAGCATATGTCTAAGTTTTCTCGTTGATATAAAAATAAGGGAGAATAGAAAATAAAAATAAATACACACATAAATTTTTTATCTAATATTAGAAAAAAAAACACAAAAATGAGAACCAGAAATAAATTGTATCCGACGTTAGATGACGACGAGGATGAGAAGTCGAATGGCGTTTTGCCGACGGCACCATCGCTAGAAGAAAAAGAAAGAGGAGAGAGGTATCGCATCGATCAAATCAATAGAATCCAAGTGTATCTAACTCGAGAGAGAGATTCTCACCGTTCTCTCAAGAAGAAGTATTCGCATTTCGTGAAATTCGTCAACACGATCGACACGACACTCATCACAATTTCCATGGGTTTACACGCGGCCGGCATCGGATTTTTGTTGACCGTGCTCAGTATTCCGACCGTGTTAACCATAGAAGGAGTGGCTCTCGCCGCCGGATTGTTTAGCACGCTCGGAAATTTTTTGAGTAGGAAATTATATCTGAAGGCGAGGAAACATGGCAAGATTCGCGTCTTGGCTGACTCCAAGATCGACACGATATCCGAAATGATCTTGATGGCGTTGAAAGATGGTAGGATATCGGACGGATAATACTTCATGATATTGAGTGAGAAAACGAAATATGAAGCCATGAAAGAAGCTGTGAGAATCAAGACTGATCAGATCATCAAAGAAGAGATGAAGGATTCTCTCGTGGAAAAGGGGAGGAAAGAGGCTAGGGAGGAATTCAGTAAGATGATAGAACTCAAGAGCAGCGATTGAAAAAAAATATATATAATAAGAACAGAATTTTTAAAAAAAAATATTAAATTTATATATAAAATAAAAACAAAATTAATTTAAATAACTCTTAAAAATGTATTGCGTAAAGTGTAAGAGAGTTACCTAGATGAGTAATTCTCAAGAAGTACGAACTAAAAACGACAGACAGATGCTTTGCGGAATTTGCGACGTGTGTGGTTCTATCAAGACTCGATTCGTCAAAAAAAAGAACGCGAGCAAAGGTAAAGGCATCGTGAATAAAATGATCAATAATCTACCTTTCAAAATGCATCTGCCTGGTCACAGTTTCACGGGACCTGGAACGAAATTGAACAAGAGACTCAACGCCGATCTTACTCCTAAATCTTGAAGCAAACCTGTGAATAGGGAGGACGCGGCCGCGTATGATCACGATCTGTGTACGCCGGACATCCCGACACCAAGACTCACAACGATGTCTACAATAAAAACATGTTTGGGAAATTGAGAGGCATATCGAATCGACCAGAAGAGAGAAGATAGAACGTTCGCTGGTCAGTAATCTGATCGGTGCAAAACGTCGATTCGGATGGGGCGTTCAAAAAAAAAGAAGCGCATCTGAAAAGAAGAAGAAACGATTATTGACGAGCGAATTGGCCGAGGAGTTACACAAACCCATCGTGCATAAATTTTGAAAGAGAAGGGTGTTCGTGAAGGGTTTGGATGATATTTGGTCTGCCGACTTGGTCGACATGAGATCGTTTCGAGGTGGAACGAGGATGTCAAATATCTATTGACGTGTTTTCCAAATACGGTTGGATCAGAGCTTTGAAGAATAAATCGGGACCTTGCGTCGCCGAGGCTCTGAAGAGCGTGTTCGACTCGTCTTCTCGAAAACCGAGTAAATTGTGGGTGGATAAGGGAAAGGAATTCTACAACAAGCATGTTCATCGATTGGTCAACCTCTACTCGATCGAAAACGAAGAGAAAGCCAGCGTGGTGGAACGTTGGAATCGACCGATGAAGGAAAAGATGCATAGATACTTCACGGCGAATTCAACTAAGAAATACATATACGCTCTGAACGGTCTGGTTAAAGATTACAACAACACGCGACACAGATCGATCAAGACGACTCCCGTGGAAGCTAGCGATCCTCGAAACGAAAAACGGGTCTTCGCGACTCTATATCCTGAGAGATCTAAGATTAGGAAGAAGTCTAGAACGTCGAAATTTGTGGTCGGTGATCGAGTGAGAATCTACGCTTATAAGAAGCACTTCGAAAAGGGTTATACTCCTCGATGGACCTCGGAAATCTTCGTGATAATCAAAATATTTCACACCGATCCGGTGACTTACGAAATCGAAGCTTTGGATGGAGAAGAGATCATCGGAAAGTTTTATGAACAACAATTACAGAAGACAAAGTTTTGATAAAGAAAACAAATTTCTTTTATTTACTCTCTTTAACATTTTCTTTTTTACACACATATATATGTAGGAGAGAAAAATAATAATAAAAAAATAATTAAAACTATTTTTAGATAAAAAAAGCAAGCTAATTAATAAACAAAAAAACAAAAACCCTTTAAAAATGGCAAATATACTAGATATAGCACAAAGCATAGTGAAAGATGAAAGTATTCAAGAATATGAGGTTCACGAATACGAACCAGAATGAGTTTGAACAATGCGAGAGAGATAAGAATCAACGTCGAAACTCAAGATCTATTCGTCCATCCTAGCGAGAGTTACATAGTTGTGAAGGGACGTCTCACCAAGGAAGATGGGAGCGACTACGCCGACGACAACATGGTTACTCTAGCCAATAATGGCATCATGCATCTATTCAGTAATATAAAATACATGCTATCCGGACAAGAGATAGAATCTGTGTTTCATCCCGGTCAGGCCACCACGATGTCCGGACTCTTGACGTATCCTGATGATTTTTCAAAATCCAGAGGACTTAATCAGTTGTGGGTGAAAGACACCGTCGGCCCTGCTAACGCTGGCACCGCCACGATATTCGACTACGTCATCAAGACATCCAGACCTAAAGGAACGTTTTCATTCAGGATACCTTTGAAACACATCTTCAGATTCGTGGACGATTACAACAAGATCATGTACGGATTCAAACACAATCTGGCGTTGATTCGAAAAGGAAACGACGACGCAATAGTGAGACTCACTGCGACCGATGCAGGTAAGATAACTCTACAAACGATATCATGGTTCGTTCCGCACGTGGAGCCTTCGATTGTGGAAAAAGCACGTCTCTACAAGATCATAGAATCCAAGAGTAAATTACCCGTGGGATTTAGAATGAGACAGTGCGACGCAGCTAGCATTCCACCCTCCACGAATCACTTCGATTGGAGATTGATGGTGAAATCCGCTTCCGAGAGACCACGTTTCATCGTGGTTGCGTTTCAGACCGATAGGGACGGGTCTCAGGAAAAGAATGCATCGCTGTTCGATCATTGCAGTTTGAGAAACATGCAAGTGTTTCTGAACGCCATGAGATATCCAGCAATCGATTACAATGCATTGTTCGACAAGAACGATTTCTGCAGACTTTACGGCGACGCCGCTGATTTTAGAAAGAAGTATCATGGTCTAGACGAATTGATGAGCAACCTTAACATATCTCCCGGCGAATACAAGTCGATGTATCCCATGTTCGTATTCGACGCCAGTAAACAGAGTGAACGACTCAAGAGTAGCGTCGTAGATATTCAGATCAAGATGCAATTCGATAGGAACATGCCGAGAAAAACCGCAGCCTTCACCCTGGTCCTGTCGGATAGAGAATTACAATTCAAATCGGATGGAAATAAGATGTCGATCATTCGATGAGAGATGTGTGTGAAAAAAAAAATAAAACAAAAATAAAAAAGTAATGAGTAATTATTAAAAACAAAAAAAAACAAAAAAAACAAAAAAAACAAAATAAAAGTAATGAGATCTAGAGAGATTGAACATCTTTCTAAATCTCCTTACTTTTTTTTTGTTTTTAATAATCACACATTATTTTTTTTTAATTAATTATTTCCACGCGTTCACTGTTTGTTCAAAGGAAATAGTTCGATCAGTATACTCACCACGGAAGTGGCGGCTTCGGGATTATTGGTTTTCGTAACGAAATTAATCCTGTCTCCAGCATTCACTTTGAGAGGCGTGCCGAACGTGCTAACATTTGCGTGTTGATTCTCAGTCTTTTGAACGCTGTATCTCTTATCGCTCTCTACTCCATTCACCATGAGATTGAAGACCGCTCTGTTATTCAAATCCGAGGAAGCCAGACTCATTCGAAGGATTTCACCTCCCGACGGCATGGGATATCCCACCTGACCATGTTTCGATCCACTACCTCCATTTCCGAAAGACCATTCAGCTTTTCCCTCATCTAAGATGCCGACCTCCTCGCCCCACACGGTGATCAATTGTCTAGCATATTTGACTTTCTCCACCACCAAATTCAGGGTGCAGGCATCCGTCATGTTCACGGGATCCGGTATATTTGTGAGCGCGTGTCCACCCATGTCTAGTTTACCTTCCATGATGTCGCCCTTTCTCCAAACCGAGTTGTCCACGTACTTCCTGCTGACTGCGCTGGAATTGAATTAGGGATCGTGATTGAGTCCGAATAAATTCTTACCATTCATGTTGATACCACCCTCCATGGTTCCGCCAGATTGTTTATCCAAGTAGAAATCATCCACTTGTGATTCTACGTATTCTTGTCATTCTATCACAGCAGAATCTACGTAGGCCTTGTTGACTGCGGTTGAGTCCGCATCCGTGTCATCGACCTTCGACAGATTCAATATCTTGTTGAATCCCACATTCAGATCCGATTTCATTTCTCGTCTCTCAGACTTTCTCTGTTCCAGAACTACGTAGTGTTTGGTCGGCACGTCCTTGGGATTCGTGGGAGTGGCCTCGTTCATTATCTTGTTAGAATTGGTGTTCAATTCCGAGTGCATCGTTTTCTGAACGTATCTATTTCTCAGGTGTTTGCTGAATCGCACGTGACAGTCATCAGCCTATTTCTTGGTCGCGGCATTGGTGGGATCTATAGGATTTGCGACGTTCACCAAACGTTTGGATTTCAGATCGAGATCGTCGGTCATGGTTTTATCCACGTAATTATCTAGCATGATTCGTTCAAAATCAGAGTTCCCCCTGTCAACGTATTTTTTAGTCGCAGCATCTGCGAGATCTATCAGCTCGGGAAGATTGTAGAACTTCTTATCGTTCATGTTCAAAGGTTGTTCTCGAGGTTCATATCTCCGAATGTAACGTTCGTCCAAGTTGGCAACGTCGTAATCATCACTGACTTCGAGCGTCTTCCTCTTCTTTTTGGGTCGACTTTCGTCGTCACTTCTACCAAATTTATCGACTGGCATGTTGTTTTGAGATTTTTGTAAACGTAAAGACACAGGTGACTGCAAAACACTTGATCTTGTGATTGCACTCGTTCTGTGTTGTAACGAACCATCGATTTGTTGAAATAGTTCTTTATTTCTTTCGGCGGTGAGATTTCGTAGCTGTCGAAATAATAATTCTTCTTCTTCCCGTTCTTGAACCATGCCACCCAGTGAGTGCCTTCACCCAATAAATCTTCTAGATTTAAAATTCTGCAATCCAATTGTCGAGGTCTTCTCTTCGGCAAGGCATCTCTGGAAAACACGCCTAGAAAATCTTTGATTTTCAAATCCTTCACCGCATTCGACAGATCGATGTTGGATAGGGGTTCGTTAGGTAAGACGACACCTTCTACGGATATCTCTATTTTCTTATTCATAAATGCGTATATTTTTTTTTTTTATTTATTTATTTTATTATAATTCACTAAAATGAAGTTATTTTTTTTATTTTTTTATTTTTCTTTTTAAACTAACTCTATCGACTTCCATAATCTTGAATCCGTCTAATTCCTCGACTTCCATAATCTTGAATCTGTTTAATTCCTCATGATCTTCTGGAATCCTATCATCCTTAATCATATCTGGAATCTTATCATTCACAAGCATATCTGAAATCCCATCGTCTAAAATTAGATCCAAAGTCCAATGTCCGAGTGCCAAAGTGCTTATTTTATAGTCTAACACGAATCTCTTATCGTCGTCGGGCATCAGCGAAATCTTGTTGACTATTTCGGTATACAAGTCATGATTTTTGCTTCGAATCGATTTCATAGTCTTATACACCGGACCACTTCCTAACAGACAATCTTTATACTCTCGGAAAAAGATGTTTTCCTTCACCACGCACGTTTTAACCCCTTTGCACTTCTTGATCTCTTCATCTTCTAGATGATAAGCATACAGTTTAGGTCTCAAGCCCGCGAATTCGAGGATTTGTTTACCGCCGCTCTCATCCTTGAATTTACCTAACACCTTCTTGTTGTCGTTCGATTGAATGTTGGACGGGTGATTGATGGGATAATTGCTCGTGTCGAACCACGTGGCCACGTCTGGAGATATATCTCGGTAGATGTCTTTCGTCTCTATCTCATAAACTAAACTGTCCATGTCGGTGAACAGTAATTTGGCTTTATCACCAAATTTTCGTTTGACGTAATCATAGTGAAACTCATACATCAATCGCTTGCTAATATCTAAGATGATCAGTCCGAGATAATATGGTTTGTCGAACTTCAGATGTGTCTTTTGCATGTGAACGGCCACTAGATTTTCGTCGAATATGGTTTGGTGTTTGTAATTGGGTTTCACCACTAATTTTTTAGCTTTTTTCTCAGATGTGATGAGTCGAACGTCAGTTCTCTTCCTGATGTTTTCCATCGATTTACCGTACACGCAGTTGTTCATGAGTTTGAAGAAATCTTTTTCGAAATCGTTCTCGGCTCGAATTCTGAGATTCGTGTTGAGATCGATGTATTTTTTCATCCAAGGCTCTTCGTTGAATCGAATGATGCGATGTATGTCGACTAATTTCATCCCGTAATCAACATATTGTTTCAAATTCTCACTGTAGATGATGTAGTTACATTTGTTAAATAAATTGGGAATGAGTTTTTCCTCGTCTCCTTCGTTCGGTTCCATTCATTCGGGAGCCAGCAGATAATCGTTGTGTAGATCGTGTAATTCTTCCAGATAGTTCAAATTGACTTCTGAAATGCAAGGATAGTCTCTCCATTTTTGCATCTCTTCCTGTTCCGTTACCCATTCGAAATTTCCAATCGGTAAAGGATGACTCATAGCCCAACCGTACAGATTATTAGCGTCCCAATACTGTATGTATTTATTTGACCGTTTCAATCGAAACATCCTTTCATGTAGGGATTGTTAGCTTCAGAATATCTGTGGGAGATCATCGAGACGCCACCTCTCGCAGCTCTTTCAAACATGAGCAACATGTCCACGTCAGATAATAATTCCAATTGGACTTCGGTGGTCTTCAACAGAGTGTCCCACGGCAGACCGGGTGCGGTGAAATACCAAGCGGGATCCAGATCGTAATTTCGATGACAGATGTCTCGAAAATTTTCGAACACATCTGCCAAGAGCAGAACGTCGGTCTTCAGATAGAGATCGTGATAATCTCTCATGGTTTTCATATCGAATGATTTCCATACGTTTTTGGCATGTTCGTAATTCTCGTCGGAAATGTCGGATTCATATAATTTTGAATAAAAATCTTCTTTTGAAGGTAGTGCGCTGTCGTCGAATCTCTTTAGATCGTTCATGTAATCGTAAGGATAGACTCCTCAACATGACGTCTACTCGTTCTCCGAAATGTTCGCGCGTGATTTTAAATTTATCATTGCTCATGTTATCGACTAATTTTTCCAGAGCGGTCGACATGAATTTAAAACTGTCGATGAAACGTATGCTTCTACGAATGAATTTCATTTTTTCTTCCAACGTCTCTCCGTCGATTACTCTTTTCTTCTCCATGAGCTTCCATTTCGTGAATGAAATGTATTTTTCTTTGCTGTTCGCGATGTAATTTAATTCTTCGTGGGAGGTGCTGAGATTTTTCACGAACAGATGACTGTCGTAACCCGAGAGATTGTGAAATATCACCGGATAGAAAACGGCGTCTCGATATTTTAAATTACACTTGCTGTGAGCCGGACTGCGATACAGACCCGTGTAATGATCGTGGTCTCTGACCTTCTTATTTTCCTCCAAATTCTCGTCGAACGATTGTCTGCATATATGACATTCGGTGGCTCTGTTATTTTCGTCCTGCTGCTCTCGCGTGATGATCATTTTCACCAGAGTTTTGAATTTGTCGTATAACATTTGAATTTTCGATTCTAACTCTTCCACGAACCTTTGAGCCATGTCGTCATCTTTGCACTGTTTCATATAGATGAAGGGACCCATGTCGTGTTGCGAGTCGAAAGCACATTTCATGTAAATGCAATAACCCGAAAGCGTGTGTTTTTGATATCTTTCGACGTAACTTTGAAGAGCGTTAGGTTGGCAGGAACTCATTTTCACGGTGAAACATTCGAAATCGGCGTACACAATGAATGGTACTTTGAACCTTCTATTGCAATTTTCAAACTTCACGATGGTGTTGGGTTTGGGCATTTCGATGGCGACACCTTGATTTTCATTGCAATATTCCTGATGTTTCGCTGACGATTTTTCGCTGTGAAACGCGTTCATGCAGTTGCAACATAAACATATCTTTCCTTTATGTTTATTATTTTGTCTCGACAGTAATCCCGCTCGGATGTTTAACCCAACAATAATGACGATTGTCACCATTCGAAAACAATAATAAAATAATCGTCTTTTCTCTTTCGAGATACGAAGTCTGTCTGAGAGGATAGATCGTTCATTTTTCATCATCGTATCCCAAGACGTTCACCGCTATGTTGGGATTTTGAGCCTCGAAACGTTCGATATGTTTTAACTGCGTTGGAAAAGTCACTCCGGTCCAATCGAGATTTTTAGAAGTCTCCTCGTAACAAGAAACTCTATCAGAGTTCATTTTGACAGGGTATAAAGCAGAAGTGACTGCCCATTTAAAACACTGATCATCTTTATTTCTCACGTTGATCATGGAGTGTTTTTTTAGCTAAGAAATACGGTAATTTCACGTAGGAAGATCCTTTCAACGAATCGTTTTTAGTTATATGAATTTCGAGTTTCAACACCTCATCGAACGTCCAATTACTACCTTCATGTTGATAATTCGCAAGAGACATCAACATCTTGTCTTTCATCTTTTCGAAAATGTCTGATAAATCTGAACCTCGAAATATGGGTTCGACGTTAGATCTGAAATATACATTTTTCACGATGCTCTCGCCAGACTTCATGTCGATTTTATTCATCATGCAATGGAGTATCATCTTAATTTTTTTATCCCACGTTCATGTGTTCGCGAAACAAATCCAATACTTTTTTCTTCACCCGTTCCATGAACAATTTTCGATCGATTTTCTTGAATGAGGGAACCATGTCGAAAGTTTTTAAAATGCCTTTGATTGCACTCTCCCGTTCTACAGGCTTCGATTGGAATAGTTCCGTGACGAGTCGCGCTTACATATTCTTCTCCTTTCCCTTCGTCGATTGCTCGTTGAATTTCGCTCGATATATCTCGTTTGTCTAGAATTTGAAGTACATCACTCATTTTCGTTTTAGTTTTTATTTTCTTTTCTTTTGAAACTTGAAGTTCTTCAATGGCTTTTTGTTTAGTCGTCTTCTTATTTTTCACAATCGAAATGTTTTTGGGTTTTTTCGACATCAGCTTTTCGATTCCTTTTACTGTCTTTTTCTTCTTCTCATTTTTCACAACCAATGCATTTTTTGACATCGTTGCTATCGACATTTCATTTGCCTTTCTAGCGTTTCACAAATATTCCTGTATGACTTCAATTTTTTTTGATTTAGTTCTATGATTTCTGAAATTCCATGTTTTTTGTTTGCTCCATTTGTAAGAATATTAAAATAATAATTTGTTAAAAAAGTTTTGTTTTTTTTACTCTTTATATATATAAAAAAAGATTTTTTTTTAATTTTAATTTTTTGTTTAATGTGAAAATTTTTTTTTTTTTTGATGAAATTAATCAATTTTTTTTTATGTTCCTTAACGTGAAAAAAATTGAATTAATACGAGAAAAAAAAAGATGTTAAAATTTAACTTTTTTATTTATATATCAAGAGAAAAAAAACTTTTACAAAAAAAAATTTTTTTTCACATTAAAGAAAATTAAAATAAAAAAAACTTCTTTTTTTTTTTATATATATATAAAGAAAAAAAAAAAAAAAAAAAAAAACAACTTTTTTAATAAATTATTATTTAAATACAAAATTTTAAAATATACATTATTTTGTAAGAATTCATAAAACAAAAAAAACAAATAATCGATCATGACAACAACACTTAAAAGATGCGAATTGAAATTGAAACGAGTCAAAATATGTAAGAAATTCGGTTTTAAAATCTATAGATTACAACGACACGATTCCATTGAATTGAAGGAGGTCGAGACGAAGGGCTTAGAGCGCAAATACGACAAATATAACATGCCTTTGAAATTGGACGAAGCCATGCTCGATTTGTTTTATGACTATCAAAACGATCTACAGAAAATCGTCATCACCAAGGATAGAAAATTCGACAAGGACGATTTGTCGTTGTCCTATGGAAGTTACATATATGCAAACATCTCACTTGAACTCGTGGACAAATCGGGTTCACCAATGTAAAAAAACTCAAAAAAGTAAAGCAACACATTTTCGAAAAAGGAGAATACACGAGTGTCAACATGCTAATAACGGACTTGGAAATATAAACAATAGAGAGATTGATTTTTTAGCGAAGAAGAAGGAAAAAAAGTAATGAGATCTAGAGAGGTTGATCATCTCTAGATCTCATTACTTTTTTTTGTTTTGTTCTTTTGGGGTTTTTTTTGTTTTCCTTCTTCACTATTGCCCATATATTATAATAACATTTCCTTTTTTCTCAAATTTCAGCGTCGATTCTTCTTTTCTTTTTTTTTTGTGATATGTTACGTTTTTTTTTATAAGAACACATTTGTTTATCCGAATCATAATTATGAACAAATGTTTTGCATCTCTCGGTAACACTCGCATCATTACCATTCTCTTCAGAAGGTAGTGGTGACGGTGGAAAACATCTCATTCTTTTAAATTTCAACTGTCTATCCCAATCTTTATTTAACTCTTTTATCAGTTCTTTCCTTAATATCCATCATTAGTGTCTAATCGTTTTTCCACATCTTTTTCGCACTCTATCTCGCGATATTCATCATTATCAGCTAATTGTTTTTCCACCTTTTTATCCATTTTGTATATTATTTTATACTTTCTATGATTTATATTTTATATAATTATATAATTTTTTACATTATAATAACATACTCAAAATCGGTATATTCTTAAATGGCGAATTCTCACCAAACAACAAACCCTTGCCGAGTCAATTAACGTTCCGTCCACTCTTCAGATAAAGACCGTTTCCACTCAAAGAGTTACCACCTCTAACGGGTTCTAGATACAATCCTTCACCGCTGTCGTCTACGTGGACGCTCATTAATTTCTCAACTGCCGAACTTGCGAGTCCCGTGAGAGCTGCCACGTCGAGAGTCTTTCCGAGAAAGGGTACTGCTTTTGCGGCAAAGGGTAATGGTTTTGCAGTGATTCCTGCCAATAGCAGTAGGAAACCACCTTTGTTTCTCAAATTGTATCTCAATTGAGTGGGACTCAATCTCACCGTCAATCCTCTTCCATCACGAATCGCTTTCTCTATCCTTTTGATTTGACTTCTGGTCCAAGCGATCGAATCCTGACCGCCACTCGTCAGATCTTCGTGAGTGAATTTGAATCTCACCGCCTCGCCTCGAGCTGTTAACGCTCTCTTAAGTTTCTTCCTCTGTCCTGCGGATATGTTCACGTTTTTAACCACATATTCTGTCATAATTCTTTTTTTAAAATATATTTTGTTCAGTTGTTTTTTTGTTTTAATGATAATTATATATATTAAATAATTTTTGTAAATTAATATTGCGTTATTTTATTTTGTTATTTATATATACACAATATTTTTATTTATTTTTTTTGCTTTTATATTTCTCTTATGTGAAATTGTATCGTCACCCTCTCTCCGTGAAGATCTAACAGTTCACCATTTTGATCCGTCAACGTGGTTTTAAGCCTATACAACGTGTCTAAAATCACTGGTAGATAAACTAAATTTCGAGGTCGCTCCACGATCTTATAACCCGGTGACACGTTTGGAAAGAAGGAATAGATCATCGGTTGAGCGCTACCATTCACGTAGCTTCCAACAATCACATCCACGTTCACCAGAATGCTATTGACTGCGAGAATGTCAACCATATTTTCAGATGCTGCATGGCCTCGATACATCTTTTGATCGAATCCCAGCATCTTACCTATAGAATCATCCATATTGAAATCCACTCGAAAATTATCTTCCAAATCCAACATTGTCTGTAAGGTATTAGGATTGGGAGCGAGTCTGATCTTGTTGCTTCCCTTTCCATCCGTCTTCATTCGCGTCTGAATGTAATTGTTCAAATCGTCTATGTCGTAACTTCCTTTGGGAATTCGAATCTCCAACCAATCCACTCCGTCGGAATACTTGAACGAGTTATTCTTTTCGGTGACGTTGGGAAAGGAATAATAAGTCTCCAGATTCACCAACGCCATCTCGTATCTTTTCTCTCTATTCAATTCGATGGAAGGTTCGAATTTCATCGTGAATCGAGTCGAATTGCCACTCACCACGATTTGAAAGGATTGTTTTGTGGCCGTATTCTCAGCTATCCGTTCTAACAATTCTCCTTGTTTGAACATTATATTTAATTTTATTTTTATTTTTTCAAAACTAATTATTTGAAGATTTTTTATTTTTTAATTTTTTTTTTATTTTCACGCTCTATCTTATTATCATCAGAAACATAAAACTTGTTGAATCCACACCGATATTTTCCGCGATTAAATTCGCTAGTCAAATCGATCATGACGAAATTGTAAAGTCCTCCATCCCAAACCCTCTTGCAGAATCTCCTGAATTCCGCCACGCTCATGTCGTTTGCGACGTGATCGCCATAGATGTGATTGAGATTCTTGAGATCTTGGCAAAAGATACATAGAAAAATAGCGTTCTCCCTTATTGTCTGTCTGGGCAATCAAAAATAATTCTGTGACAGGTAGAAACAGTCCACATTGCTGTGTCGACCCCTAACGTAATACGATTCGCATCGGTTCTGTCTCTCCAAAAGCGGATTGTCGAAAATCATGAGATTCTTATCTTCCAATTTCAATTCTCTAGGATCCGAAACGTCGCTAGCGTTCTCATAAAATCGACACTCGACGTTCGAAGATGCATTTCTCTTCATCAATTCCATCGCCGCACCATCCAAAATGGTTGAAAGAGGAGCTTCACTTTTGTTGAATTCCTCCCTACTGTCAAATATTCTGGCTATGACATCCTTGGGCAATCTACGATCCATGCACTCTCGAAACAATCTGTATTCGGGTTGAAACAAGCTCTTGCCAAACACAAACAATCTGTCGTAATCCAACCAGTCGGGTCGGGACAACAGATTCATCAACAGATTAGTGTTTCCACAATTCGATTTTCCCACTATCAAGCCTCTTATGCTTTCGGGAAAGAACTCGTTATTCGACCTCTTTGTCGCGGCGTCGTTCCAAGACATATCTTTAATGTTCATCTTTGTTTTATTTTTTTTTTTTTGTTATTTTAGATTTTTTTCAAATACAATTTTTTATGTTTTTTCAAACTCAGTTTTTAATATTATTATTTATTTATATTACACCGTCACAAGTTCTCTTCAATCCAGATCCACTCGTCATTTTGGCTAAATCTTGTATGGGTACCACAGCATCCTTAAAATCTTTCCAACTTTTCGGCGTTCGCTCTAACGCAGCTCGCTTCGCCGGTGGACTGATCAACTTGTCGATCAATGCGATGGCTGCCCTCTTGCCAGCCACAGAAGCTATCCTACCACTGGCTTCAGAAGTGGCTTTCTTACCAGCATCCAAAACCGTCTTCTTACCGACCTCAAACAAGGTCGATGTGAGTTTTCTACCCGCATCACTCGTGAACGCTCGCATTATAGAATCGATGATGCCAGAACCGCCTTGAACGTAAGTTCTGACATATCCCCTGTTCTTTATCACCAACATATTTTTTTTTATTTTTATAATATATATTTTGTTTTCGCTGGTAAATCGTTTGTTGTTTAAACTCTTCTATTATTCTAGTGTAAAATTTACTATTTTTTATTTTAAATATTTTGTTTGTTTGTTTGTTTCTCTCTACTTATTATGTACATCAATCCTTCAATTCGTTCATCAGCCTTTTATAATGGTTTTTATTCAAAACCTTCTTTTTAACAATTCGTCGCATATACTAACTATTTCATTATCTAACCCTGTGTTACCAGCACGTCTACTTGCCATCAACAAACTCAATCTCTGAGACAGAGCGTCAGAATCGCTCGGAAGAAAAGTGGTTTTCACCCCTTTGCCAGTCTTCAGTTTGTTGAATTTCTTATTCATATCCCATATGGGTTTCACCACTTTCATCCACTTGTAACCTCTGTTGGCTTTGGGTCTCGTCTCTCTGGCATCGTTATTTCTCTTCATGGCATTGGTCTGAACCAGAATGTCGCCGTAATTGTCGAAATCCTCTTCCGTGTAACCTCTAGGCTTGTCAAACCAAAGCAATTCACGCAGTCCCTCAGTTTTTTTGTATATATTCGGACCGATGTTATAATACTCATCATCCATCGACACTTCTGTGTCGCCCACGAAAGTTCTACTGTCCGACTCCACGCAAATTCCATACGACAGATCTCTCTTACCACCATCATTGGATGACGCGACGCTACTAGTAGTAATAATCGAAGCTGTATCATCGCTCACGTCGGTTTGGATTCCCATGTGTAGATTGAAAGGAATACTGATTTGTGAAACTACCGGGCAACGAACCCATTCTCATAGAACTCTCTTTTATGGGTCTCAATTCTTCAACTATCTCCTTCTTGCTTCGCTCTTGAACCTCCGTCATGGGTTTAAATATTTTTGCGGTTTCGCATCTCAATTCCATCTCTCCAAGACGTCTGCTTCTGTCAGCCGATTGAATGCTCTTCTTGGCACGTTCATATTCGTTTAAAATATGATCTCGACGTTTAGCATCCATCTGTAAAAAGCATTTTTCGTTTTTTTAAATTATTAATATTTCCTTTGAGTATGCTAATGTGAGTTATTTATTATTTTCAAAATTAAATGTATAATTATTATCCCCGCATTTTAAAAAATGCGGGGATATTGTCATGATCTCCGTCCGTATGTCCGTACGTCCGTACTTCCGTACGTCCGGTTTTGTAATTCGAAACGCTGTAACTTTCTACAGTTGTTCGATAGGGTCTGTGCAACCCAAAAATACAACTTTTAAATTTTTGTGCCACCAGGTGGCTTCTGTGGAGCCACTTAAAAAATGCGTTAATTTTTCACTTTTTTGCTGAATAGTCCCAACCTATGTAATTCGGAGTTCTAAAATTACACTAGGGTGTTGCTAAATGATCTGTAGATATGTAGGAAGGTTTCGGATTTTTCGGGTGCCACGTGGCTGTGCCACCGTAGCCACTTTTGTGTTTTCTTAGACCGTTTCCGGCAAAAGGCTCGTAGGATATGTAATTTGAAATGCTAAATCCATGCTCAGATGTTGCAGTAGGGTCTATAGATGCGCACGAAGGTTTCGGATTTTTCGGGTGCCACGTGGCTGTGCCACTGTAGCCACTTTCGTGTTTTCTTAGACCGTTTCCGGCAAAAGGCTTCTAGGGTATGTATTCGAAACGCTAAAACCATGCTCAAATGTTGCAGTAGGGTCTGTAGATGTGCACGGAGGTTTCAGATTTTTCAGGTGCCACGTGGCTGTGCCACCATTGCCACTTTTGTGTTTTCTTAGACCGTTTCTGGCGAAAGGCTCCTAGGGTATGTAATTCGAAACGCTAAAACCATGCTCAAATGTTGCAGTGGGGTCTGTAGATGCGCATGAAGGTTTCGGATTTTTCAGGTGCCACATGGCTGTGCCACCATTGCCACTTTTGTGTTTTCTTAGACCACTTCCGGCGATAGGCTCCTAGGGTATGTAATTCGAAATGCTAAAACCATGCTCAAATGTTGCAGTGGGGTCTGTAGATGTGCACGAAGGTTTCAGATTTTTCAGCTGCCACCTGGCTGCGCCACCATTGCCACTTTCATGTTTTCTTAGACCGTTTCTGGCGAAAGGCTCCAAGGGTATGTTATTCAAAACGCTAAAACCACGCTCAAATGTTGCAGTGGGGTCTGTAGATGCGCACAAAGGTTTTGGATTTTTCAGGTGCCACGTGGCTGTGCCACCGTTGCCACTTTTGTGTTTTCTTAGACATTTTCTGGCGAAAGGCTCCTGGGGTATGTAATTCGAAATGCTAAAACCATGCTCAAATGTTGCAGTGGGGTCTGTAGATGCGCACGGAGATTTTGGATTTTTCAGCTGCCACCTGGCTGCGACACCATTGCCACTTTCGTGTTTTCTTAAACCGTTTCTGGCGAAAGGCTGCAAGGGTATGTAATTCGAAATGCTAAAACCATGCTCAAATGTTGCAGTAGGGTCTGTAGATGTGCACGAAGGTTTCCGATTTTTCATGTGCCACGTGGCTGTGCCACCATTGCCACTTTTGTGTTTTCTTAGACCGTTTCTGGCGAAAGGCTCCTAGGGTATGTAATTCGAAACACTAAAACCATGCTCAAATGTTGCAGTGGGGTCTGTAGATGCGCACGAAGGTTTCGGATTTTTCAGGTGCCACGTGGCTGTGCCACCGTTGCCACTTTTGCGTTTTTAGCTCACCTGACTTTCAGTCAGGAGAGCTATAGTGATCACTCACCGTCCGTCGTCCGTCGTCCGTGAACATGGTGTTTGCATCTTCTCCTCCCAAACCGCTGAACCAATTTAATTAATATTTGAGATAATAGTTTGTTATGATATCGCAATTTGATTTTGTTCAAATCAAGTTGCTCCGCCGGTGGGTAGGGCCACCCCCAAAAAGTGAGCTGAAATCTTAAAAAATCTTCTTCTCATGAACCAGCAGTAGCAGAGACTTGATATTTGGTGTGCAGCTTCCTTTTGAGGTGTAGACTCAGATTTGTTCAAGAGAAGTTTGTGGGGCTATACTTGGCGTCGTTATGGGAGGGCAAAATTTTTGGCCCCGCCCGAAATTTCTATTTTCCAATCCGAGAGGCTGATTTGAACCAAATTTTATGTGAGGGCTTATTGGGTCATAAGTACCTAATTTATGCTGATTTTTTTTCCCCGTAGCCCCATGGGAACCGCAGGAGCTAAACATAGAAAAAAAATTAAAACGCCCATATCTCCAAAACTGCACGGCACCGAGAATTTTTATTTGGTGTGAAGCTTCCTTAGGACCAACAGAAAGAATTGGTAAAAAAAATTGCCATCGGTTTTATCATAGGGTACAGTTTCGGGACTTTGAAAAAGTGCTGAGTCAGCACTTTTTAACACTGTAGGCAATGGGAAAAACATTAAAAAATCTTCTTCTCCAGATCCAGCAGGCAGAATCTTTTGATATTTGGTATGCAACATTGGAGGGTGGATCTGATTCAAGTTTGTTCAAATCGCCCCCCTGGGTTCATATTTGGGCTCAGTATAGGAGCCTGATTTCGAACTTAGTGCATTTCAGGCAAATTTCTTAAAAAATCTTCTTCTCCAGATCCAGCAGGCAGAATCTTTTGATATTTGGTATGCAACATTGTGGGGTGGATCTGATTCAAGTTTGTTCAAATCGGACCCCTGGGTTTATATTTGGGCTCAGTATAGGAGCCCAAATTTGAACTTACTGCATTTCAGGCAAATTTCTTTGAAAATCTTCTTCTCCAGATCCAGCAGGCAGAATCTTGTGATATTTGGTATGCAACATTGTGTGGTGGGTCTGATTCAAGTTTGTTCAAATCGGCCCCTTGGGTTTATATTTGGGCTCAGTATAGGAGCCCAAATTTGAACTTAGTGCATTTCAGGCAAATTTCTTTGAAAATCTTCTTCTCAAGATCCAGCAGGCAGAATCTTTTGATATTGGGTATGCAACATTGTGGGGTGGATCTGATTCAAGTTTGTTCAAATCGGCTCCCTGGGTTTATATTTGGGCTCAGTATAAGAGCCCAAATTTGAACTTAGTGCTTTTCAGGCAAATTTCTTAAAAAATCTTCTTCTCCAGATCCAGCAGGCAGAATCTTTTGATATTTGGTATGCAACATTGTGGGGTGGATCTGATTCTATTTTGTTCAAATCGGCTCCCTAGATTCATATTTGGGCTCACTATAGAAGCTCGAATTTGAACTTAGTGCATTTCAGGCAAATTTCTTCAAAAATCTTCTTCTCAAGATCCTGCAGGCAGAATCTTTTGATATTTGGTATGCAACATTGTGGGGTGGATCTGATTCCAGTTTGTTCAAATCAGCCACCTGGATTCATATTTGGGCTCACGATAGAAGCCCAAATTCAAACTTAGTGCATTTCAGGCAAATTTCTTTGAAAATCTTCTTCTCAAGATCCAGCAGGCAGAATCTTGTGATATTTGGTATGCAGCATCCTTAGGGGGGTGAGATTCAAGTTAGTTCAAGCCATGTCCCTAGGTCCATATTTGGGCTCACTGTGGGAGCTTGAATTGTAACTTTGTTCGAAATGAGGAATTTTCTTAAAAAATCTTCTTCTTCAGATCCAGCAGTCCGAATGGTTTGATATGTGGTGAGTTGCATCCTTGGGGGGGGGGGGGGGGGGGGGGATTCAAGTGTGTTAAAGCCAAGTCCATGGGTCCATATGTGAGCCCAAATTATAACTTAGTCAATATGAGGAATTTTTCTTTAAAAATCTTCTTCTTCAGATTCAGCAGTTGGAATGTTTTGATATTTGGCATGGAGCAACCTTGGGGGCTGAGATTCAAGTTTGTTCAAGCCAAGTCCCTTGGTTTATATTTGGGCTCACTATGGGAGCCTGAATGACAACTTAGTTCAAAATGAGGAATTTTCTTTAAAAATCTTCAGATCCAGCAGATGAATGCTTTTGATATTTTTTATGCAGCATCCTTAGGGGGGTAAGATTCAAGTTTGTTCAAGCCATGTCCCTAGGTCCATATTTGGGCTGATTGTGGGAGCTCGAATTGTAACTTGGTTCAAAATGAGGAATTTTTTTTAAAAATCTTCTTCTTCAGATCCAGCAGTCGGAATGTTTTGATATTTGGTGTGCAGAATCCTTAGGGGTGTGAGATTCAGGTTTTTTAAAGCCAAGTCCCTGGGTTCATATATGGGCTCCCTGTGGGAGCCCGAATTATGACTTAGTTCAGTATGAGGAATATTCTTTAAAAATCTTTTTTTAGATCCACTGGTCAGAATATTTGGATATTTGGTTTCAGCTTTTCTTTGGAGGAGCAGATGCAACTTGTGGAAATCAATTCTCTGGGTTGATATTTAGGCTACCATGTCAGGTGAGCGCCCTCAGGCCCCCTGGGGCCTCTTGTCTTAGACCGTTTCCGGCGAAAGGCTCCTATGGTATGTAATTCGAAACGCTAAAACCATGCTCAAATGTTTCAGTGGGGTCTGTAGATGTGCACGAAGGTTTCAGATTTTTCAGCTGCCTAGTGGCTGTGCTGTTGCCACTTTCACATTTTCTTAGACCGTTTCTGGTGAAAGGCTCCTAGGGTATGTAATTCGAAATCCTAAAACCATGCTCAAATGTTGCAGTAGGGTCTGTAGATGCGCACGAAGGTTTTGGATTTTTGGGGTGCCACGTGGCTGTGCTACCGTTGCCTCTTTCATGTTCTCTTAGACCATTTCCGGCGAAAGGCTCCTACAGTATGTATCTCAAAATGGTAAAACCATGCCGAAATGTTGCAGTAGGGTCTGTAGATGTGCACAAAGATTTCGGATTGTTCAGGTGCCACGTGGCTGTGCCACCATTGCCACTTTCGTGTTTTCTTAGACCGTTTCCGGCGAAAGTCTCCTAGAGTATGTAATTCGAAACGCCTCGAGCGTGGTTAGTAGTTGGATGCGTGACCATTTCAGCGACTGATTCGTGCTCCCGCGTTGTGTTCTTGGGCAAGGCACTTAACCCCGATTGCCTACCTGGGGGCACGATGACGCTGTGTACTAAGGCGTACTGCACGTCGATGGTGCGCATGTCTTCAACCAATCTAACCCTGTCTGTGCCGCGGTGCAGAGTTCAGAGTTACGATGTTGGAGAGCTGGCAGCTGCTCGTCGTTGCTCGGTGGTTCTTTCTGGGTACTCCGGCTTCCCCCACCCATAAAACTGTCACCGACATGATATGACCCTGGCTGTTAATGTGTCGTTGAACCCTAATAAAAAAAAAAAAAAAAAAAAAAAATTCGAAACGCTAAAACCATGCTGAGATGTTGCAGTAGAGTCTGTAAATGCGTAGGAAGGTTTTGGATTTTTTGGGTGCTAAGTGGCTGTGTCACCGTTGCCACTTTTGTGTTTTCTTAGACCGTTTCCAGCGAAAGGCTCCTAGGGTAAGTAATTCGAAATGCTTAACACATGCTCAAATGTTGCAGTAAGGTCTGTAGATGCGTACAAAGGTTTCAGATTTTTCAGATGCCGCGTGGCGGTGCCACCGTTTTTCTTTCGTGTTTTCTTAGATCATTTCCGGCGAAAAGCTCCCAGAGTATGTAATTTGAAATGCTAAAACTATGCTCAAAAGTTGCAGTAGGGTCTGTAGATGTGCATGAAGGTTTCGGATTTTTGAGGTGCCACCGTTGCCACTTTCATGTTTTCTTAGACCGTTTCCGGCGAAAGGCTCCCAGGGTACATGTATGTAATTCGAAACGCTAAAACCATGCCCAAATGTTGCAGTGGAGTCTGTAGGTGCGCACGGAGCTGTGTCACCTGTGCCACTCAATATGATTTTAGTGTGTCATATAATACATTTCTTCTTGTATCAAGCATTCATACAAAGTCAAGGATGCAAATGCGGGGATACACTATAGTGTGCTTTGCACACAAGTGACACCATCTAGTTTTTTATGTTTTAAGTAAATAAAAATCTTCTGTCTTTAATATAATAACTAAAAAAACAGTTGAGAAAAAACATTTTACATAATAAAACCTGTATAAATGCGTTTTGCCTCCGAACGCGTTAAAAATCGCATCACCGATTATTCACTCAGTATCGAACTGGGAGAACTTGAAAAGTTTGAAAGTTTTAGCGCATAAGAAACCAGTTTCTGATTTAATGCGTTTGAGAATAATTACATCTGTTAAAAGGATTTCATTCATATCTCAAATCATTCACTCAGTGTCGAACTGAGAGAACTTTGAAAACGTTTGAAAGTTTTAGTACATAAGAAACCGGTTTCTGATTTAACGCGTTTGAGAATAATTATGTCTGTTAAAAGGGTTCATTCACATCTCCAAACATTATCACGAATATATTAAAAATTTACCACTCAAACCTAACTGAGCGGAAAAAATGCGTTTTATTATCTATTATTAAAACGATCTATTAAACGAAAACCTTCATTCACACCACAACAAAAACATGAGTGTCAATTCTACGAACTATTTTTATTTGAATGAAACATTCTATAAAGTGTTTTATTAAAATTTATTTCACAAAATTCGCAGTGACAAAACGTAAACAAACGATTTTTACCTCCGATTTTTTCGAATTTTTCTAAACTCCATTTTTTTTTTCGTTTACATTGAAACAAAACATGAATGTCTATTTTTTTGCAGATTCAATTTTATAGTCGACTCTTTTGAACGAAAACCTTCATTCACACCAGAACAAAAACTGACACTCATGTTTATAGTCGACTCTTTTGAACGAAAACCTTCATTCACACCAGAACAAAAACTGACACTCATGTTTTATAGTCGACTCTTTTGAACGAAAACCTTCATTCACACCAGAACAAAAACATGAGTGACAGTTTTTACTCTCATTTTTTTTCTAATTTTCTAAACTCAATTTTTTTTTCTTCTAATTTTCTAAACTCAATTTTTTTTTCAATGTAAACGAAAAACCTTCATTCACACCAAAACAAAACATGAATGTCTATTTTTACAGATTCAATTTTATAGTCGACTCTTTTGAACGAAAACCGGATTTTCAAAAAACTGAGTTTTTTTTTCTGTTGAGTTTGGAAAATCCCACTATGGGTATTCCCCCCACTTACGTCAGAAATGGGAGTGCCCAATACTAGTCTGTTAAGTTTGAAAAAATCCACTATGGGAATTCCCCCACTTACATCAGAAATGGGAGCGTGGTTTTGCGGGTTCAGTATCACCTCTTTTCCATGTGCCGTACATGAGTCGATTTCTGATGTAGAATCCACAAATGGGTTTCCGTGTACGCCTCCATAGGGATTCGGTGTTAAAATCGTGTACAGATACGGATGATACAGAATCCGCAAACCACCTTTTTGATGCCGATACAGAATCCGCAACACGTTTTTTGATCGCGATTTTAACACTGAATCTTATGGGGGAAACCCATTTGCGGATTCTGTATCAGACAGTACACCTTATTTTTCTTAAAATTTCATACATTTTTTTCACTCTTGAGCGATGTGTATATAGAATCCAGTGATATAGAATCTGCAAGCGGATTCTGTATCACCATAAAAAACGACAAATCGTGTACCTGTACACGATTTTAACACTAAATCCCATGGAGGTGTACATCGATGTACGTGTACATGTACGAAATCGTGTACAAGTGATACTGAATCTGCATTTATTACCTACTAATGGGTGGTGTGATGACAATCAAAGTACAACGTTGCATGGCAGACTTTGAAATAGGAGTTTGGAATGCGGCAAGAGAACTCCTACCAAAAAATTATATTTGTAAACAGAATCCCACCCCCCCCCCCCCCCCTCCCGTAAAGAAACAATGCCTGTTTAAAAATATTTTCTGTTATCATGCATTGAAAATCATTGCCGGTAATTTAGTTTAAACAAAATTTATTCATGAAAAAGTATGATGCATAAGGCCTACATATAATAAACTACAACATGATTGTCAAACAGGGTGCGCAGTACAATGGTATGCATTAAAGTAATGAGTCAAGAAAACGAGATTTGTTGAAAGGATTCAGCAGTAAGCTTTTATAAGCCGGTAATTTTCAATGGATGATAACAAAAAGTAATAATTGTAAACAGAATCTCCCCCCCCCCCCCCCCACCCACTCCTCCCATAAAGAAACAATGCCTGTTTAAAAATCTTATTTATATTATCACAAATATTGTTTTGTTATCGTGTATTCATGTCATATAATCATTATTATGTTTTGTAAAAAAAAACCCTTTGAAACGTAGTTGAAAATGAAAAAATAAATAAAATCAATAAATAAACAACCAGTTTTATGTTATTATTCTACCACTCTTCTCTCTCATTCGCTCTTTCCCTGAAGGACGGTTTGGGTCAAATTGCTCAGAGGACGGTTCGGTCGCTGTGGAGGACGGTTCGGGTTAGATTGGAGGATGGTTTGTGTCAAATTGCTAGAGGACGGTTCAACCAGAGGACGGTTTGGGTGTATTCGTTTTGCTTTCTATATGCTTCTATAGTCTGTTGAGGCAGTTCTGAAGGCCCCTTTGTGAGTCTGAGGTCAGCACCGTAAGTCATCTGCAAATATTAAGTGATTCAGTTTACAGTTGTTCAAGTTATTGGATCACAGTCTTTATCAAAAATCCCACTGATGTCATCTATAAATATTTTAAACAATGTCGGCGAAATGGTACATCCCTGTCTCACGCCAATTGTTGATAACAGGGGTTGTCCAATACCCCCATTTGTTTTTATGCTGTAGTGACTTGATCGATATAGCGATTCTATTATTTGTGAAACAGGTCCTGTGACTCCAATTCTTTTTATTTTTTCAAAAAGTATTGATTCACCCACGGTGTCGGACGCTTTCTTAAAGTTCACAAACACAGCGTATAAGGGTTTCTTCAGCTCCTTGTATTTGTTAATTGAGAACAAACACACTGTCGATCATATTCTTGAAAACCAAATTGACTTTCACTAATTAAGTTTTTATCTTCTAAAAAATCATTAATTCTGCAGTTTATAATTTTGTTGAACAGCTTCCCCGATATAAAGCTTAGGGCGATGGCCATGTAGTTCTCAGGATTATATCTGTCTCCTTTTTATAGACTGTTGTGAGAGTAGATTCATTCCAGCTAAGGGGATAATGGTGCAAGTCTAATATTTGGTTGAACAGTTTAATAATATCGTCAATCATAAAAGATACCAGAATCTTCAGCATTTCATTTGACACCGGATCTGTACCAGGAGTCTTTCTCTTTTTCAGTTGACGGATATCTTTTGCAGTTATATTTCCATTATGTAAAGGCTCTTTTAAATTACTTTTTGTTTTTGTAAGGTGATTTTTCTCGGCTGACAACCTCTTTATAAAACAATTTTTTGAAGAAATTGACCATTGTATCGGGGCCAAGCTCATTTGAAGGCGCTTCTTTTGATCTAAGAACGTTTACTATTTTCCAGTAAGACTCCGGATCCGAGGATTCTAATGTGTCGAACTGATTTCACGTTTTTGTAAAACAGTCTGGACTTGCATTTTGTTTCTTTTTTGTACCCTTTCTTTGCAGTGAAAATGTGGCTTAGTACTGGTTGTGCTCATTCTTCGTTTAAGGAATTTGCAGGTTGAGTCAAACCACTTGCGCCTAGGTTTTAGTTTATCTTTACAATTTGGTATCAACCTACAAGCTGTCTTGTCAACTGTTTTATTACACCTGTTAAGTCATGGACTGCATTTTCTGTGCCACCCCTGTTAATTAAGAAAGTCTTCATCTTGCCGTTTTGAATTTTAAACTGTATTTCGGGACTGTTTAGTGATTTTATTGCTTTATGTTCGCTGTCCTTTGTCCATTTCATACTAAATTTCAGATTCGTATAAGCGTATAATGTAGCCTTTTTGTCCCTATCTATCATTTGAAATTCAATGTGTAACACTAACTCGCTATGATCCAAATACTCATTTGGATATTTAACACAAAAAATGGTTTACATCCAAGAGATATCGATCAGATGTCACGACGTAATCCACTATGCTCTAACCATTATACTGATAGCTTGAGAAGTTTCCCAAACTATCCACCTGACAACTCCCATTAACAATTCTAAGTTTAATTATCTGGTAATAATAACACTTTGGCCAGCCGCTGATTTGTCGCGGTTCTCGGACGAGAAGGCCATGGTTACCCCTGCACTCCCAACTGCCTCCCTATTCCCCCGCTTCTCCTCTCCTCCCAACACACGGAGACGAACTGCTTGATGGCATTCCTTGCCCCATTCTTCCCAATCTCTCCGATTAGCATATGAACCCTCTCCTTTGAGTCTCCCCCTAACCACATATCCTTCATTCTCCCATCCCACTTACCCATTATACTCCCAGTGAATCTCATTCTTTCAGACTGATACTTTGGGCATTCTAGAAGAAAGTGTTCCAGGGTCTCCACCATGCCCAAGTTACACATCTGGCACTCCCTTTCACCGTCTTTCCCAATTTTTCCCCTCAGCTCCAGGGATCGCGACCTCAGCTTGAACAACAGTGACCCCCCAAAGGTGCCATCAAGGTGCTCTTCAAAACCTGGCCTCTCTTTATCACGCAGGCCACCCAAAGACCTCTTTGATTTAACTCCTCTCGCCAATTACAGTTAGAATCCTCCATGACCCTTTCTCTGACGATTTTTTACCCTGGTTTGCCCCAACGTCCAGGTCCGAGGTCTCCAATGAGTAGTTCTCTACTAGCTCCCTCACTTGGACCATACACCCCATTTTGATATTTGAGTTGAAAATTCTCAGGAACATTACTTTACAACATCGGCTGTTGGGGAGATTTACCAAATAATTAAGATAACCGAGTTTCAACAGGTCTATCCTGTCCTTGATCCTCATCCACCCAAGCTCACCCCTGATTGCTTCTAGCACTGCGGCATTACTCGACCCCGTTATCCATCAGCCTGCATCGTTCTGCAAGATTTACAAGCTCTTTACGGCCGTCTGGTTTAGGGGTACCACTTCCGTACCGTATGTTATACTTGCCAGCCCCACCATTTCCCAAATGGTTTTCCCCACGAAAACCTTATTGAAACTGTTTCTCCCTATAAGTTTCATTTGGTTAAGGATTCGCTTCCCCTTCAGAATCAGTTTATTTGTGTGGTTTCGGTAGATGCCTCTTCCTGTAATGCTTATATTTACCCCCCCCCCCCCCACACCTAAATACTCGTAATCAACTGTCTCTCCTACACTGAGAAGTTTGCTGTTCCCTTCCGGAATTCAGAACTCACCCACTCTCCACCTTCGAGTGGGGTCCACTGGTAGTGGTATATATTTGTCTTTGTCATTTGTAACATAATCCGGCCTTCCCCTAGTTTGCATGAGTCCCAACATTACGGACACACATAGCAGATTACTTCTGAATATTCTGTGGCGGTATATGTTTGCCAGTGGGGAATTATTTTTTATCGGGTTTTTGTTACAGGAGTGAGGGTGTTTTCGTTAGCTTGTTTATGGAGCTAGAGAATATTGTTTTCAATGCGGCTTAGTATTGGATTGCAACTGAAGTCGCTTCATGATTGAACGCTTGCTGTGAGCGACAGTTAAAGCAGAATTTGTCCTTTTATTGATCCCAAACCCAGCTTTGACAGACTGCCGGGAAGAAAGTCTGATCAAGGCATGCATGTCTTTTTTAATATGGTTTGCAGAGGGCAGTAAGGGATGACACTTGGGCGAACTGATTAAACACTGAAATTCACATAGATATTTGTTCGCCAGATAAAATCCACGGCCATGTGTACTCTGGCAAACTGATTTGACACTGAAAATTCTCATATACATTTTGTTGCCAGAGTGCCATCAGCCGATGGCACTCGAGCGAAAAAGTGTGTATGGGAATTTTCGATGTTAAACAGTTCGCCCAAGCGTCATCGCCTCTTAGCACTGATATCCCATTTCCCATAGACAATCCTGGAGACACTCTGGCGTAATTGCAACATTTTATGCCAAACACTCTGGCAGTTGTTTTAACTATTTATGATAATACAATTGTCTATCAGCTTTTCATATTTTGAAAAAAAACCTTTTTTTCAGAGATGCATACAATATTAATCTAGTACTCACAGTAAAAAGAGAAGTGACTCTTGACACTAATTATTATTCAAATTGAAATGTTGGAAATTAAATGGAGTTGTGACAATATCTCCATTTATATTTCTATTAGATACTAAGCCAAGAATAATTCATTTTGGTATCTGTTTATGAAATAGATGAGCTTCTATTTTTTAATGAAAACCGTTTCCAGTTGTAAATGTTTTAATTTCTATATGCTTATGGAGATTTTGTAACCTGTATTATCTATTTGTGCATTAAGGTCATCTGCAAATTTTGGAATTAAATCTAATGCTGGTATTTTAAAAATAGCTTTTTGAATTTCAATTTCCAATGTTCACCACCAATCAGACTAAATTTAGATGGAGTATGATACAATTTAATTTTCATCGCAACTGCATTTGGTAAATATTTTTCATGCACAAATAGATCTAAATGTAGTTTTCCTCTTAACTGTACAGACTTTCTAGCACCAATTAATTTTACACTATCAGTCAAACCTTTATTAGATGAACATTTTGCAGTTTGAGTGCTTGCAGCAGGAGAATCTGGATTCCACATTTCACTTGCAGCCAATTGTGTTTTTTTCACATCTCTTGAATAACTAAGAAAATTCTCCAAAAATTCTCTATAAGGATAAAGATCTGTATTGGTGGTAATAAGATTGTCATTCAATGTGACATCAATTTTGCTAAACATACTATGAAAAAAATTATTAATGGGAGCAATTTGTGTTACAGGAGCCAAAGCACTCCCATCTTGTTTTGTAATTTTAAATTGAACTTCAAGTGTAGATGCTGCAAGATCTCACCACTTGGTTGTTTGTCTTGGAATTAAAAATTCTATTGGTGAAGAATTGTTTAAAGATGCTATTAGAAATTGTTCAATTGTACAATTTCACCAATATATTCTCAACCACTTGATGTTGGTAAAACAATATCTAGATCAAAATTACTTCAAAACTGTTCACGTGATCTGTGTAAAATTAGGATTTTAATCAAATATATAGAATGACTTACTGCTTTTCGTTTTCATCTTTTTATACCTAAAGCAGATTCACCAACTGATTTCAAAAGATCTTTTCCATTATTGAATAAAATTTCTTTAGGTGCTTTACGTTTTCCTAAAAGTTCTTTTGCCATCTGTATACCATGCATTTTTTGTTGTTGTGGGTTTTACAAATGGTACAGCTGTTCTCAATGCTGTATGAAAAATAGAACCTAATCCATACCCATATTGACATGGTGTACTTTGACATACAGGCATCATTTTATAAATGTAATTTGTTCCACTCTCTAAAATGCAACTTTACTACAGTCTTACCATTGACAAACTGAATAGATTTACCAGTGTTTCCATTTATATTTATACAAAGCTGATCAAAATAAGATTTTGATACTGGTACATAATTTACATTATGAAATTCTTTGAGAATGTGTTGCCATTCTCTTCGTGATTCAAAGGGAATTACTTATAATATAGGTGCTTCAGTATCACCTAAAATGTATAATCTGCAATGTCTGAAGAAATAAAAAGTTGACTGAAATCAATATTTAAATCTACATTATATATAAATGCATCTCTCCCCATGTTAGGAAAAATGACAGGAGAAATAGTTTTTGTAATCAACTTTGACATTTCAATACCCACTTTTCCAATTCTATTTCCTACTATTTTTACACGGCCTTGGAGATGTGAATATCCAAACATGAAATGATACATCAAATGTTTTTAATATAGCTCCAAGTTTTTCTTGAATTTCTGATTGCATTGCATCTATGACATGACCGCCATTTGCATAAGCCTCTGGTAAAATATTTAATTCAACAACAGCAACACCTGTGTGAATCGTATGTTTCAGTGATGAGTTATTGATATGAGTTGATATTTTGCTGTCACAATGATTTTAAAAACAGATTCTTCATCTGTAATATTTTTTTTCTCTGAAGGTAAAATTACTTCAACTAAACCTACTGTATCTTCACTCCACTGCTTTTTCTTACTTTTACGTGTTTGAGATATGGATATAGGAGACTCTGACCAACTATCTACAGGGGAACTCTGATATTTACTGCTTGGTTTATGAGTATGTTGTCTATGCATCCATAGCCAACGTTCACATTTTCCTACAAAATCTTGTGGTATACTTTATATCTTTTAATCCATGACTGAATATTTCCCATCCTCTTGGTTTGAAACCTTTTCGATGTCTAAGAATATCATTAACTAAATCAATAATGTTTGAACATTGTATGGCTTCTCCATCATAAATTAATCATCCCAGCTCTTGTTTGGATGAGTTGATAAAGCAGATAATAATGACATTGCTTTATGTCTCATAGTAACAGGTACACTTTCTACAATTCGATCTCGTAAAGATAATGATTTTTTTCTTCTGAATCAGGTATGACCAGTGAAGATTGTAATGCTTTCTTATATCACATTTGAAATTTCTGCAAAGTTTCCCCATACTTAAGTTTTTTCTCACTTTCTGATAACTCTGAGTTGTCTAACCCTGATGATAAATTATTCTGAAGTTGTGCAGTATTTGTAACTTGTGGGCTAGGTGGTAATCTAGGATGTTGAGTTTTTTCATTTCTAAACTGTTGCATATCTTCTAACAGTTGGTAAGGTACCATAGCCACTTACTTCATATTTTACTGACTAATTTATTTCCAAGATTTGTTGCAAATCCAAGCACTGGAGCAAGTAATCCAAGTGATGGTAAAAGGACACCTTTCTGATTTAATATTTGTTTTTTTTTGTTGTTGTTGTTGTTGTTTTAACAGAAACTGATTTACCAGCAAGTGTTCTGAGTTCTTTATGCTTTGGATACAATTTCTGTTTCTGACTAGGTGTTCGATGTGCATTGCCTTTTAAAAGATTATTACAAAATTCTGACAAACAATTAATTAATTCTTTAGGTGAATTTCTTATTATTTCTTTTTGAAATGCTGGAGGAGTTTGGCTCATTGCTAATAACATACCAACATATTTTTTCACTAAAGGAATTTTTTGTTTTTTATTTTGTCTCACCATCCTTCTCTATCAGTATCTATGGATGAAATGAAACAAACAGAATGTATTGCTATTTCTATATGTGCGAAGAGTACACTTTATTTATTAAAACATTTTCACTTAAAGTAAGATCTTATTCCATGAGTAGGTTTAGGAGAATTTAAAACTGTAAAACATGTCATTGTGAGAATCTTTTCTTTTAATGGTACATACTCAGTATTTTGTACAGAATGCATTGGTTCATGATTTACATTTTTACACCATCTGCACGTGTTAACTTAAGTGGTGATACTTTTCTTTGTTTTTGAAGATTTTTTCACAAGTAATGCTTTTGTTTTTGTACGCTTGGTAGTCAGAGAATTATGAAGTGTGTTTTCAAAATTTGTGTACATGTATTTAGGTCCTACCTCTCATTGATTTTTTATCTCTCTGTAACTTGATAAATTATTTGATGTGTTTTTAGGAGACTTTCTTTTTGTATGTCTTTTCTTCTTCTTAAATGCTAATTGAAAGTTTCTAGTTGTTTTATAACCATCCCATCGAATTAAATTATAAATAATAACATCACCAAAAAACCCACCTCCACCAGGTTTTAGTATAATGTTTCAGTTAGTTGCAAGGTCTAATCTCGGATTTGCAAGTTGTTCAAGATCTTGTTTATGTTTATCCATATAGGTTAAAGTTTGTTTTGGCAATTTAATTTTCTTATTAAATATGTTTCTACTTGCTAATGCAAACCATTTTAAAATTTTCTTAAATCCTTTCTGAAGTAATTTTTCTCTTTCAGATGGATTGGTCTGATGACTAAGTTTTTCCAAAGAATGTATGAAAGCTACCATGATGATCTGTACTCGTTAATAGATTTGAAACAACTGACACAAATATCATAACACTATCTTTTTTATAGTGTTGTATAAATGATAGGTGCACGTTCATCTTGTGCTACCCATGGATGCAAAATATCAGTTCCTAATCTCAGTGAATCAGGAGTTCTAGGATGAAAATCAATTAATACATAACCATGCTCAGTGCTTGTTGAACCTTTATAAGCAGCAATTAAATCTGGTAACTGAACTTGATTTGCCAATACTTTAATTTGTCCTTTATCTCTTGTATTTTGAAATAAAATTATATAATGTGCATTTAAACTTATGGTATGACTAGATTTAGATTGTTGAAACATATTTTGTGTTATGTAAATAACACTTGCCTTTCAATGATGTCCTTTATGAGTAAACCATAATTTGATTTTTTTTTCATCTTCATATCCTAACATATCATCGAAAACTACAAGACGTGGTATAGAGACATCATTAACAATGTCAAATTCATCATCAGGAATACCTTCAGTGAATTTGATGTCTTTACTTTCTTTAAGTAAAGTATAGCTTTCTTGCCATTCCTTGTAACACCAAGTGATTTTTTGAGGTGCAATTTGCAATAAATCATGTTTCATATCAATCAGTTTTTTAACATATTCTGTTTTCCCTGAACCACTAGGTCCCAAAATGAAAATATTACCAGGATGGTGAAACAATAAACACTCACTTGATGTCATAATTGTTTTTTTGTGAAAAAAGTTTTCTATGACCAACTTATATAGTACTTTCTTCCATGGTTTCCTCGTACCACTTGGTAGGAATTTTTCTTAAAGGTTCATTTAACTCAAATATGGTTTCTGAAGAATCTGTTCTTTGATCAATTTGCGGTACACATTGTTTATATAAATAATCTATGATTTGTTCATCATAAAAAATAAAATCCCACATAACTCTTGTCCAAATGTTTTGTGGCCAACGCCATAGTTGCGAGCCTAGTGGAGGCAGGGAAGGAAAGTGTAGGAAAGATTAGGGTGCCAACACGGGAATTTGGGTACAGAGTGAACGAAGAACTGAAAAGGGCCATAAAGGTTAGAAAAGCTAAATGTGCTGCATACAGGAGAAGTAGAAAACTTAAGGGGGTGGAAAGCAATGAGGCCATGGTAGCAAAGGAAGAATACCAACAAGCATGAAATAAAGTAAACAAGATTAAAGACGGCAACCGGAGAGTGTGAAATAGCAGTCTTATTAGGACGATAAGAACGACAGGGGGGGGGGGGGTCGAGGAGTTCGAGTGTATTTTGGAAATGGGTGAACAAACGTAACAAAGGGAATAACCCACAGAGCATTAAAGTAGATGGCAGAGTTACAGAAGAGCGAGATCAAATCGCATTAGAACTAGTCAAGCACTGGGAAAAGGTAAACGATAAGCGATGGGGCATGGGAACCCACCCGAGTGTCCGAATCAGGTCGAGGAAAATCTATCAAACTTCATGTGCAGCGAAATCCAAACTGAGGAGGTGCAAAGGGTGATCTCAAAATTAAGGAATGGAAAAGCGGGAGGGGTGGACGAAATTCCTAACGAGTTCATCAAAAAAGGGGGAGAGGAACTCTTGGAAAGCCTAACTGCCCTATTCAATTGAGCCATAGAAAAACAAGAGGTCCCAAAGGAGTGGAGGGAAAGTAAAGTGACATTTATTCACAAAAAGGGGGAAAAAGACATCTTGGATAACTATCGAGGGATCTCTGCCAGCAGCAACATTAGAAAAGTCTTTCGTAAAGTCCTTTATGGGAGATTAGAGGAGGTGATCGAAGAGAAGGGTTTTTTGGGAGAAATCCAGAATGGCTTCAGGAAGGGAAGGAGATTCACTGACCATCTTTTCAAGCTATCCCAAATGATAGAATCCGCGAAAGCAAAAAAGAAAAAGATGTTCATGGGCTTTTTGGATGTTAAAAAGGCATATGATAAAGTATGGAGGGAGGGTATGTGGCGCAAGCTGGAGGCTCTGGGCTTGGGGGGGGGGGGGGGCGGCGAGTTTGTTGGGATTATGAAAGCATTATATAAAGATGTACAGAGTGAACTTAGCCTGGGAAACATTACAACAAAACGTGTGCCTAAAACAGGGGTGTATCCTTTCGCCAATTCTTTTTGCATTGTACATCAAAGGTTTAGGAGATGAACTCCTGCATAGCGACGAGTGGGTTGCACTTGGTGGCTTGAAGATCCCAGGGCTATTTTTTGCAGATGATATGGTGCTAGTGTCAGAAAGCGAAGAGGGGCTAGCAAAGATGCTGGGAATTGTTGGGAAATATGGGAGCAAATGGAGACTCGAACTTAATGAAAGCAAGAGCAAAGTTATACCCATGGGCCACAAAGTGGTCCCCACTCGAAGGTGGAGTGTGGGGGAGTTCTGCATTCCGGAAGGTAGCAGTAGACTTCTTAGTGTAGGAGAGACTAGTGACTATGAGTACCTGGGGGTAAACATAAACATCACAGAAAGAGGTCTTTGGGTGGCCTGCGTGATAAAGAGAAGCCTGGTTTTGAAGAGTACCTTGATGGCACCTTTGGGAGGTCACTGTTGTTCAAGCTGAGGTTGCGGTCCCTGGAGTTGAGGGGAAAAATTGGGAAAAGCAGTGAAAAGGAGTGCCAGCTGTGTAACTTGGGCGTGGTGGAGACCCTGGAACACTTTCTTATAGAATGCCCAAAATACCAGTCTAAAAGAACAAGAGTCACAGGGAATATAATGGGGAAGTGGGATGGGAGAATGAAGGACATGTGGTTAGGGGGCGACTCAAAGGAGAGGGTTAATCTACTAATTGAAGAGATTGGGAAGAATGGGGCAAGGGATGTCATCAAGCAGTTCGTCTCCGAGTGTTGGGAGGAGAGAAGAAGTGCGGGAATAGGGAGGCAGTTGGTAGAACATGGGTAACCAAGCCATTCTCATACGAGAACCGCGACAAATCAGCGGCCGGCCGAAGTGTTATTATTATTATTATTGTAAATTGTCTTTGTAAAAAGCATTCATCATACAAAATTCAATATACATTTCTGTTTTTTCTACTTGTCTTTGAATAACATCTTTTGTTATTGTTTGGTGACTAGGAGTAATAAGCAGAAAAACATATAATAATAATGCCTTAGGTGAGATCTTGTGTTCTAAAAGATAACCTGCCTGCTCTATGGTTGAAATTCGAATGTTCCATTTACATCATAGGTGGAGGCTATACGTGTCTCATATTTATTTACTCTTGTCTGTTCTTGTTTTGTTAAATTGCATTTATATCTTAAACCTGTGTGGACATGTATCATATTTATTTACCACATAACGCTTTGTGTATACAGATCGAAATGTTTTGGTTTGTGTTTCACTTATGACTTGTCTGTTCTTGTTATGTTTAATTCTAAGTGTGTATTCAATTTTTATTTTGTAATTCCATCTGTTTTGCACACATTCATCCATACTTTTAAAATTGACTTTTTGTGATGTGTTGAAAATCTAATGTAATCCAAAGTCCATCTTTAACGTATTTATACCATAATTTTTAGGACCTTAACCTACATATTCATTGATTTTTGCATCTGGATGTTCATTTGTCCATTGACCTAACCTACTGTTCATAATAGTTGGATTCCAAAGTAATGGGTTATGTATATAAATACAACTAACTGTATCAAAATATAAAACCTGTTTACCTAATCCTCCTATAACTTTGTACAGTTCCAATCATGCATATGCTGTGACAAAAGAAGCTATAACAACATTATCTGAACAGTGAGGCTCATATATTTGTTTTGCATCTGTGTAATTCACTAAAAAAATTGATCATGGTCGAATATTTCTACATGTTTAACAATGATATTTGGGTCCTGTATCAAGTCAAAATATTTGGATGGATTATGTATATACTCTGTTTTAGTTTTAATATTGTTTTGTGCATTTTCCCTCCATAAACAGTTTAAATAGGTTTTTGCAAATGATCTTTTTCCTGGATTTTTTTCAATGTCTTGTAAATTTATGTTTTCATTGTCTGCATAATCTTATTTAAAAGTGGCTTTATCTATATATGTTTTCACCCAGTCGGGATACCCACTAGCTTCTTGTTTCATTTTTAAATATTTATTCATGTCATGTTTTTAAATTTCTATAGACCATTCTTCCCAGTGCCAAATCTGATAAGTGTCAAGTATTTTGTACCCCATACCCATTGCTTTGAAAAGCTTGACAGTTGTTCATGTACCCACAAGACTGCATTTCTGGTGTATGTTCACAGTGATCATTTTCTTCTTCTGCATATGTATTGTAAAGTGTGAAAACCATTTTCTTGTTACAGTGAATTGGTAAAACTGGCATGTGAAGATTTTGTGGTGGTAAAATTTTACATTTAATGAGCCCCCTATATTGTCTTAAATTATGTGTATCAATGTTTTCTTTTGTTAGTATTTTTTCATGACCTACTGGATATTCTCTGTGTTTATTTACATACGGATAAAGAGAGCAAATATCTATGTACTTTATTTCAGTGTTTGGGCTTTGATGTATTTTATGGTATAATTTAATGGCATTTGTTCTCCCTCCAAATAATGCTTCCAGTGGTTTAATTGGATCTATGGTTGGAAAAAATGAATCGAGTGCTATTTTTAATTCAGAATCTGTTTTCCATAAAGTGTCATATTCATGTTCCCATATCCCTTTCACAGTGTACCCAAGTGACTCTAAATGTGCTATGCGATCCTGTGTCTGCATGGTATAGAGTTTGTAACATTTTAATTTGACTGTTTTTTTTGCATTTCCGTCTGGGTAACATTTTTCACATCCACGCCACATACATCCAAAAAATTCAAGAATGGTGTTTGTGTCTTTGTGGAATTCATCTACATAATAACCTCCTATTTTAACTTCTCCACCATTCAGTGCATGTTGTATGTGTATGTGTCCTTCTTGTGCAAGTAACTGTAAAAATCTGATAGCCTTTATAGAGTATTTCACTGCAGATGGGTGGCATATGTCTGAAATGATAGCAGGTGTGTGTTCTGGCATTGATAGTTTTCTCCAAGCTTTATTACAGGCATCAGCTAAAGTAACTGCTTCTCTGACAGGGTCTATTCCATCACTAAACATTAACATTTCTGTCTAAATTCCCCTCAACCTCTTCGTAAAATATGTACAGCTGACTGACAGTACATTTCCAATTCTTTTCAAAAGTTAAATGTAGCATTGGTGGTGAGTTTTTGATTATACCATTTGATGAATCCTTCCATATCAAATGGAGCCATAGAATCAGACATGTACAGTTTTGCATCTAAATAATCACCAATACAATTTTGATAAGTTTGGTTATTTGCCAATTGAGGGAAATAACCTTTTGCTAATTCAGTCAAACCACATGTTTTAGGGAATTGTGCCAATCTCTTTGAAAGAAAACCTGAAGAATCAGTTAGTCTCACACCATAAGCTTGGAGTAGAATAATTTTGTTTCCATTCATTATAATTTCTGGAGTTGTGGTATCATTTTCATCAAGATGTCTTAACACAACTTGTCCAACAAATCCTTTTAAATTATGAGCAATGGCTGTAGTCCCTTTATGTTCTTTACTGAAAAGGCATTTACAAACATCTGTCAAAGTAGACTCCCCTTTAAATATTGTTTCTCTTTGTCCAAATTGATTATATGAACTACAATTTTGATCTATGCATTTATGGATACAATCTGCACAAGCACGATGAGCAATGCAGGAATTAGGAATGTGAACTCCTGAGTCTTGAGTGGTTTCAGAATCAAAAAATACAAATGGAATTTTTGGCATTGTGTCATTATGAAGTGATGTGTATTTTGGAACAAAACATTTATGTTCAGAATTTACTTCTTGATGACAATATTTACATTTTTTAAACCCCTCGCAAATGTGTTTTCCTTTCCTGTGATAAATTAACATATTATATTTTTTTACATTTTTGCATTAGTTCACAAATGATTTTTCTGTTCTTTCCTTTTTTTCTTTTATTAGGGTTTAATGACACATTCACAGCCAGGATAATATCATGTTGGTGACAGTTTTATGGGTGGAGGAAGCCACCAAAGTACCCGGAGAAAACCACTGAGCAATGACGAGAAGCTGTCAGCTCTCCAACATCATAACTCTGAACTCTGCACTGTGGCACAGGCAGGGTTAGATTGGTTGAAGACATGCACACATCGATGTGCAGTACGCCTTAGTACACAGTGCCGTCATGCCCCCATGTAGCAATTGGTGTTAAGTGCCTTGCCCATGGACACAACATGGGAGCACGAATCTGTCGCTGAAATGGTCACTCATCCAACTACTAACCGCACTCGACGTTGCTTAACTTCAGTGATCTGATGAGAACCAGTTACCGCGATGCCACTGTGCCCCCACAAACTGTCTATTGCAACTGTGAATTTTGATGACATAGTCTAGAGACAGCAGATCTTGTATTTTATAATACTCCTCATATCCACAAAGGGTATTATAATCAAGCCCTGCTGCTTTATCCATCAATGTCTTAGCTTCAGTTTCTTGAAACTTCACTTTTGAATTTCTAATTTTTTCCCATTTCTTTTGCCAAAATTCTAACCCATCTTTATCAACATGACACGTTCCTACCACAATAGCCCATGTGAGACACATGGAATCATTAACATTTTTCAATTTCAACACTACTCTGTTTATTAACAAGCATTTTATCAGCCAATTCAAATTTTACTTTATATCGTTCGGACCCTTGTGGTAAGGAATTGTGTTTTACTTCTCAAGATAATTTACCATCATGGAAAGTAAAGTTATCATTGGATTGTACACCTTTTCAAGTTTCATCTGATACTGTATTTCCAGTGATAGAAGCTGCTTTGTTAAATGGAATAAATGTACCTATATCCAAGCCAGGGTAATTCACGGATAATCTCATGTGGTCATTTTCTTCTATCATACATTCATCTTTAATCTCTGCTAACATTCTATCAAATACTTTGGATAGGTTTTCAAATGGATTCCCCTCATCAAATTCTTTAAATGTTATATACATGGGATTTTGAGTGGAATTTTCTTGATATTCTTAGCATCTGAGGATGGATGTATATCTTTCGCTTTCATTCTCTAATCTTTGTCTCTTACTCTCTCTCTACTGATATCTTCAGAGGGGCGCGGTGGCTCAGTTGGTAGAGGTGCAGGCTGCAAGCCGAGAGGTCCTCGGTTCGAATCCCACCTGCGGCAACCGCATTGTGTCCTTGGGCAAGACACTTCACCCCGATTGCCTACATGGGGGCACGATGACGCTGTGTACTGAGGCGTACTGCACGTCGATGGTGCGCATGTCTTCAACCAATCTAACCCTGCCTGTGCCGTGGTGCAGAGTTCAGAGTTACGATGTTGGAGAGCTGACAGCTGCTCATCATTGCTCGGTGGTTCTCTCCGGGTACTCCGGCTTCCTCCATCCGTAAAACTGTCACGGTCACAATTAGCCATTGTGCATAAGTATGTGACCTTAAACACCAATAAATAAATAAATAAATAAATAAATAAATAATATACTGATATCTTCTGTTTCACTCTCTATCTCACTGTTATCTTCAAAGCTTCTCTTCATCTTCTGTATTCTCTTGTCAGCTAGAAGGCTGTGAAAAATCAGTCTTGTCTTCTAGGCATCCAAAAAAGCAAGTGTGAAGAAAACTGAGAATCACCCCCTTTTTATACCCCTTATTTCTTCACAATAAAATGTTTACAATTCACTATTCTCTTCCCATTTTTTCTTCATCTTAGTGCAATGTACTTTGTACATCTGGGTAATCACTACACCATCCATGAACATTTTGTCAAACTTAGTTTTGAATTTATTTGCAAGTGCAGCTTTTCTTGCAATCACATGACAAAATGATATATTTACATTATCTAATACATGAGTGAATGTAGAAAATTGGAATCTGTAATATCATTTAAAGTCTTGTCATATTTTTTCATAGTTGAAAATATATGTTTTAAACTGTATCCATAATCCATCAACGATAATATTTTATCTGGAGGTGATTGCATATATGATGGTGGTTTGTAAATTGACATTTTCTAATAAGTTGGATACAAGAACAGTTTGGTGACCACTTATCATGTCCTTGCAAAGGAATATCTTTAGGTTCCCAATTCATTAATTCATTAACAAAAAAAAACATTTTACTTTACCATCTCCCACATAGAAACTCCAACTTTAGCTAATTCTTCTTTCCTGGGTTGTAAAATAGGATTTGTAGTCATACTAAAACTCGAAAGGCTTGTAAGCTCTGATTAGTATATAGGATATGCAGGATTAAGTGGTAGAGACATGTGACTGTTCAATGTTTTACTTTGACATTTCTGTAAAAACTAAAAGTTGTCTTTTTATACCTATAAGATTCATAAGTGGGATGAATTGTTTCATGTATTTATTGAAATAAACCATGTGCATTACTCAGATCACACTGAAAATAAAATGTAATGAATGCAATTAATTGCAATTCAATACATTTTATTTCCAGCGTGATGTGACAAATACACACGGTTTATTTCAATAATTATATGAAACATTTCTTAATAGGAGAGTATTTTCCATCGATTCTCAACTTTTCTTCACACTTGCTTTTAGACTTTCAAGAGGTTAAGACGGAATTTCATACTGCTGCAAAGATGTATCAAGTGAGAGATTAAGATTAGAAAAAGCAAGTGACCCGAACAGTATTTATTATAAAATGAAAGATAGAGAGAGAGATATCGAGATCCAAGAAAATAGAGAAAACAAGTAAACCAAACAGTATTTATTTAAAGAAGTGAGATTTCTTGTAGGGGAACTTTATGAGATAATATCTGATACATGGTATGAAGCAAAAACCCTTGTCAATCAACTTTAGAATGAAGCAATGTTATATTTTTAAGGAGAGTGGACATTTGGCTAAAACAAGTCCAAATAAAGGAGTACATTATTATTGCAAACAGAAAGGACATTGGATTAATGAATGTACATTGAAAAAATTATCTAATCAACCAACATGGGGACACCAGCTGTTCCATCGCCTACTACAGGGTTTGGCATTCCTGCAACACCTACTACAGGGTTTGGCATTCATCCAGAGCAAATAGGATGAAAGAGTCCACCACTGGATATCACAATACCTAATTCCTCACCTCAGCCTGATGATAACGGCATTCATCCAGAGCAGATAGAACGAAATATTCCACTACTGGATATCACAATACCTAATTCCTCACCTCAGCCTGATGATAATGCGTTAGCAGATTTTGACGAGGAATCAGACACTTTGTTATATAATATGGACATACCAAGTGAAACAAAAATGGATGATGAATTACAAACATTATTTCTAGAGAAAGAGGCACCACCAATGAAAGTTTCAAGAAAACGTAAAGCTAAGGACAGTAAATCAAAAGTGTCGAAACTGTCTAAGAAACTGTAATGAACATTTGAAAAGTGACATTCAGAAAGTGAAACACATCTGTGTTGTATCACAAAATATTCATGTAATAAAATTCAGAAAAGGTAATGATCTTATGTTTTCTGTTCAAATATTTCTCAGTTAGGAATTTGTGTTTTATAGTTGCCTGACAATTAGTTTTCAAGAAAACTATTTGTCAGGCAAGTACAAAAAATAGCATAGAACTAAAAAAACAAAATTATTTTTCTGTTTGCAAATTAATTTTCTGAAAAATGTTTTTGCAAAAAATTTTACAGAAAACTAAATTCCAAACAGAAAAAATAATTTCATAAAAATACAAAAATTATTTTTTCTGTTTGCAAATTAGTTTTCTGAAAAAAGTTTTTTGTAAAAACTTTTTTTCAGAAAACTAATTTGCAAACAGAAAAACAATTTTCTGAAAACTTAATTTGCATACAAGTAAAAATACTTTTATGTTAAAATAATTTGAGGAACAGTGTAAAACATGTTTGTGTTACCCATTAGTATTTTTGTTTTTCGGAATGCAATGCACAAATTCTGAAAAAAAACAAAAAAAAAAAACTAATGTGTAACACAAACACGTTTTGCATTACACCATTTGTAAAATCACCAATTATGTCACCTCAATGAACAAACTTAAATTATCAAAACCTGGGAACTATGAGGTTTGTACCTCTTAAATTGAATAAAGTCTTGATGCCAAGACTCAAGTTTGGAAACTGCCAAGTGTGTTTATCAAGAGTTTTCTTTTTTTTTACAGTATGTGGTGGCCCTGAAAAGAGCCCTCTCCATTGTTTCTCCTTATTTTAATCACTAACCCAGCATATTTATTCCATTCTCCTTACATACTTGGTTAACATCGCCTCTAGTAACAATTGCTTGTTCACCTCCTCTTCATCTTGCATGTTGGATGGTATCCCTGGTGACCTTCCATAGAAATTGTGGTAAATCTTTGTTGAATTTCGACAAATACTAAAGGTGAAATTATTTTTTTTATCTCCAGCTCTTCTTGCAAGTTTTCATAAATTATTCACTGGAATAGTAATGGTTGATTCCCACTTCATTCCACCTCTTCCAACTCCATTTCCTCCCCTCGATATCTTCATCTCTATGAATAGCTGTATTCTCATGGTTGATTCACTATCAAGTATAACTGAGCTCGAGTTGTCAGTCTTATACTTACTCCAATGACATGATAGTAAACGTCGTAAAGGATTGATTTTCTCCCACTTTATAATCAAAATAGCACATGAGCATTCTTTGGAGAGGTTTTAATCTGAATGACAGCTTGCTTTGCCTATAAATACCACGTCACAATAACAAATGATGATTGTATTTGTTCAGTCAAGAAAATATGGCAGAGCTCAATTTCTTATCAGACTTGGACGATTTAATAAGCATTAATCCTGCAATACTAGTATCAGAAGATGGGAAAAAGAAGTCTATAGCGAGTGAATCGGAATCAACCACTACTTGAACAGATCGTAATGAAGGTTTACTGAAGGATATTTTAAAAGCTATACAAGAAATTAAATCTTCTCACAACCAAGTAGTTATATCAGCAGGGAAACTAATAGTACCGATGGAATTCAAGATGATATGAGAGAATCCAATACAAATATCACAATGGCAAAAACCTGGATGAAAACCTGGATGAAAACCACATAAACGAATTATTACTACTGATGCATAAACTGAGGTTTTTGAAGAGGAGAAAACGGAACAGATAAAAAAAACTCCACTCACTCCACTACCCAACATGAAACATGTACATTTCAATGGAATTGAAAGATATTCGAAGTGAATGGATAAGTGAATACATTGACAGAAATAAAAAAGCACTTTTCAGGGCTACCTGAATAATTCAAAAGAGAGGTACACACACTCACAAAAATCAATTCTCACAGAGACACAGTCCCATTTTAATACTTTATTTATACCTTATGACCAACGAAGTGAGAAGGAGAGGTCAGTTGGATATTTTTGTTTGATAGAAAACCGCACACTTGACTTTCACGGGAAAATACATTTTTTATTTCTTGCTTTTATGTTCAAGCAATGTGGGAGTGATGAGCTCAATTACACATTTTTTTTTGTTTGATGAAAATCACACACTTAACTTTCACACTTTTTGGAGAAGGAGCAGAGTAACATGTGAAGAAGATACTCTTTTTAAAAACATTTGGGCCCTGAGAAGGGCTTGCACAAAGCCAATTTGGTGGTAAAGTTCACCCTGCCAAGGAACGGCATTGAGGCGATCTCATCTCTTCTTCAGTGAAGAATTCTTTTTTCCAATCTTTTTCTTCTCTTGTGCCAAACATAATCTCCTCGTAGACAGCCATTGGGAATTCGCAGGGATGCTTTGGTCTGTTATGGAACTGGATCTCTCCAAACGGCCGTTTCACCGCCCCATCTTTGGAAACTTTTCCATCATTTCTCTAAATTCATTTTTTGGCAGGGTTGAACTACACCACTGGTAGAGAGCTGACAGGAAAACTGCACTTGTCCTTTGTCTTCTGTCTTTCAAAAATCTGTGTGCTTCATTTTCTGCATCTTCATCTGTTATCTTTTAAATCTTTGAAAAGTCCATGTTGACGAAATAATTCACAGTTGACAGTCTTCCACTTACTCAACGACATGAGAAGTATACGTCGTAAAGTTTTGATTTTCTCCCGCCTTATAATCCAATAGCACGTGGGCATTCTTTGGGGAGATTTTGATGTGAATGGCTGTTTGTGTTGGGTATAAAAAGCTGTGAACATTTCATGTGCTCATTTCTTCTTCCATGAAAATGAATGAAAAGTTCTCTCTTGAACAAGAAGTTTACAGAAAGTAGAGGATCGGAAAAATATCTGATAACGAATGGAATAAGTGACTGGAACAAGAACACGAAAGAATAGAGATAGAAAAGTTGCAGCAAAGACGGTTATCAGAAGATTGTTTTGGACATATGCGCTTTACCGGTCCTCTGAAGGATACTCGTCAGTGGAGCCAGCACATTATTGACAGTTTGGAACGATGTGCAGAGATAAGACAGTTCTTAGCAACTCGTAGTTATGAACTAGAGAAGTACCGGATAAAAATGGTTGATCTGTATCCTGATCTTAATTAGCAACCTGAAAGAAAATATAAAAAATGGGAGGTGAAATTCAATAACGGTATACCCGGATCTGAGTGAATTCTATGAGGAATCCTAAAATCCAAGTATAGGTTATTGAATTTTTTTACCCTGACATACATTCAGCAGGATACAAGTTAATCTTATTTATCCTAATTCTTCTTGTCTCTACATTTCGTTTTAAAAAGTGTTGGCATCACAAAACGAGTGTCTTCATCGGTTGATGGCACTCTGGCGAAAAAAATGTCTATGGGAATTTTCAGTGTTAAATCAGTTCGCCAGAGTATACACGGCCGTGGATTTTCTCTGGCGAAAAAATGTCTATGGGAATTTCAGTGTTAAATCAGTTCGCCCAAGTATCCTTCCTTTACTGCTAAGGGCTTGAACCGGAAGCCAGTACAGAATTATGAAACATTTCTGAGATACATGCCAAGATGCAAGATTTTGCTGGCGATTTTGAAATATACACCACAAAATGGCTAAAAGAAACGCTACAAGAACATTACGGTGAATTTATATTTTTTGCAAAAGGTGAAGGTAGGAGTAGCGTCGTTTACTTTTGAAACATGGCTAAGTTCCTAGTCAGTGATAAATAGTACGAGGATAAGGAAGATGATTTAGAAGACGAAACAGAACGGATACTCATGACAGCGGCAAAACTGACAAGAGCACAAATCAGGATGCATGAGAACAATGCACAAGTTTATCCATCTAATGGCGACATCGCTAGTATCTTGGAAGGTCAGGAGTGGATCCCATCTCATTTGAAACTGCCACTGAAGGTGTTAATTCCATTGGAACCGAAGCAGACTAGCAATAGTGCAGAGTGATCGGCCTTATTCAGTGATAATGCCAATTCTTTTTGGCCTGGGTGTTGAGATGGATCATGTGTTTGGGTCCAAATGGCTTATAAATGAACCCCCCTCCCGGTCCCTCCCCTAGTTAGAAATTCACTACCGAGAAAAATTTTGAAATGGAAGCCATGAAAGCGGGCATAAAATTTATTCTAGTAACTGAAATGCCAACACCATTATGATAGAATTATCAGGTTATTATTATTTGGTATTATTCTGGGAATTGAATATGTGTTAAACAAATGCTCAAGCTGAGAACTGTGAGTATTTCACAATGTCCTAACATTAAATCAGATCTAATGCAGGAATGATCAATTTTCGATGTTTCATCATTTTGTAACTGTGAATGATGGAATTAACTCAGGATAACCTTTTTACATGAAGTGATTTCTTGAAGTGCATTTCGAGGATTTTTTTTATTACGATAAGTAAACGTACTTTAGAAATCTCGTACCGAGTGACATCATGCATACTTATGAAGCTCGATATTGTGTACACTGTTGTTGTAAAGAGTAACAGTTGGATTTTTTGCCGATTTGAAAAGGAGTTGCAATTTTGGGAAGTAAAGGAGACAACAGCATCACCAAAGAAGCTCTAAAATCCAGATAGATGAAAGTTCCAACTACTCATGACCTGCCCTCCGAATTTCCAACTATAGGACATTTTGGGCAGGATTGGGCTCCCCCCCACCCCCCCTCTAGACACGTACGGTGACGTACCTGGTTGACTCTATTTGTCGGTTATTCAAAGCGGTACAGGACAAAACCACGCTGGTTTCCAGTGTTTCGGGTCAAATGAACTTTTGAAACTAGAAACGTGTTGCATAATACGCGTCACATCTGAGTAAAAAGTCGCATTTCCTGTCCAAACCAAGCCCCTATTTCAATTGCCTTTAGCAAATTTCCCCAAGATGGATTTTTGTGGATTTTGGATAACTATTTCTCCATTGGTACAAAAATCGTTTTTTCCAGTTTCTTCCGGGTTCGTCGAAAATGTTGTGCTTTTTCGACTACACTATAATTATCTCAAATGGAACAGATTGAAGAGGCCCGAAGTTAAAACACACGATCCGAGATAATCTCATTGAAAGGCTAGCTACACAGCGTATCCAGCATTATTAACCCAGTACGTACTGATGTAGAAATATCAAAATTTCACCAAGATTTTTTCCCGTAATTCAGTAAGGAATTTAACTAATTTAATCTTGCTGTTTGATCATTCAGAATCCTTTCATATTTGTGAGACAACATCTTTATGGGGGCCGAATACATGATTGATCAAACAAAGTCCCTGGGTTCATATTTTTGTTCCCCGAGGAAGCCCAAACTTCAACTTGGCGCAATGTGAGGAATATTCTTTAAAAATCTTCTTCTTCAGAGCCGCTTGTCAGAATCCTTTTATATTTGGGATACAATTAGATTTTTTTTAATATTTGGGATACAGCATCCTTATGAGGGGCAGATTCAAGTAGGCTATGTGAAAATCAAGATTGTGGGTTCATATCTGTGCTTCCTGTGGAAGCCCAAATTTATACTTGGTGCAATATGATGAATATTCTTTTAAAAACATCCTCTCCAGAATCATCTGTCAGAATCGTTTGATATTTGTGTAGAACATCCTTGAGGGAGATGGGGGTACAATCAAAATTTCAGATTCATATTTGGGGTCCTCACTGGAGCCCGAATGTTAACTTAGTGCAATATGAGGAATAATCTTTTAAAATCATCATCTCGAGAACCAACATTCAGAATCTTTTAATATTTGGTTTATCACATCCTTTGGGGATTTAAATTTAATTTTCATCAAAATAAGTTGCTGGGTTAATATTTGTGTCCCATATAGGAGTCCGAATTTTAACTTCGGCCTGTATGAGGAATAATCTTCTTCAGATCCACTGGTCAAACTATCTTGATTGATCGTATACAGCCTCCATAGGATGTTCGGATTTAGGTTGCTGAAATCAAGTCCCTGGGTTAATATTTAGACTCCTCTTGGGAGTAAGAGGAATAAGGTTTAAAAATCTTATCCAGATCCACTGGTCAAAATCTTTTGTTATTTGGTATACAGTATCCATTGGGGGGGGGGGGGGGGCAGATTCAAGTTTATTCTAATCAAATCCCTAGGTCCATATGGGGACTCTCTATCGGACAGAATTTTAACTTAGTACAGTGGGCTCCCCGAATTTTAACTTCGTCCACTAAGAGGAATAATCTTTAAAAATCTTCTTCAGATCCGTTGGTCAAAATCGTTTTGATATTTGGTATAAAACCCCTACAGAGGGGTCAGATTAATGTTTTTAAGAATTTCAACTTAGAGCAATATGAGGAATATTCTTTAAACGTCCAGAACCATCATTTCAAACCTTTTGTTATTTGGTATACAACATTCTTAGGGATTGAAATTGAAGTTTGTTCAAATCAAATCCCTGGTTTAATACTTGGGCTCCATTTGGGAGTCCGAATTTTAACTTAGTCCAGTATGAGGATTGAGGAATATTTATTTATTTATTTAATGGTGGTTTAAGGTCACATACTTATGCACAATGGCTAATAGTGACCGTGACAGTTTTACGGGTGGAGGAAGCCGGAGTACTCGAGACAACTACCGAGCATCGACGAGCAACTGTCAGCTCCTCGTCATTCTAACTCTGTTCAAGCGCCGTTCAAGCAGGATTACAGCGGTTGAAGACATGTGCACCATCGACGTGTAGTACGCCTTAGTACACGGCGTCATCGCGCCCCCATGTAGGCAACCGGGATAAAGTGCCTTGCCCAAGGACACAACGCGGGTCGTCCCGGACAGGGATCGAACTCGGGACCTCTAGCATAGAAGTCCAACAGACTACCACTGAGGCACCGCGCTCCCGATTGAGGAATAACCTTCTTAAAATCCACTGGTCAAAATCTTTTGATATGTGGTATATGGGGCAGATTAAAGTTTGTTCAAATCAATCCGTGCGTTCCCATGTGGGCTCCCTGTGAGAGTACGGATTTTAAATTGGTTAAATTCGCACAGTAATGGGAATGTTATTTAAAAATCTTCTTTCCAAGACCGCCAGTCAGAAACTCAGATTTGAGTTTGTTCAAATAAAGACCCTGTGTTCAATTTCAGCCTATCTATGGGAGCCCGAATTTTACAATATCAGGAATAATCTTTAAAGATTTTCTCATTCAGTTCTGACAGTCAAGTTTTTTTTTTACTCACCTGAGCGAAGTTCAAGGTGCGCTTTAGAGATCACTTTCTGTCCGTCCGTCGGTCCGGCATGAAACTTTACATCATCGACTTCTCCTCTTAAACCACTAAAGCGAATTGCGCCAAACTTGATATGCATGTTCCTTATATGCCAATTCAAGTTTGTTCAATTAAAATTGTCACGCCCACAGAGTCACCAAAAGGGGCATAATTCTGTTAGTCACAAAACTGTTCTTAAAAAATTTAAAAAATCTTCTTCTCTAGTCTTTGAACTACCAATCAGAACCTTTTGAAACTTGGTATACAACATCCTTAGATGAGTCAGATTCAAATTTGTTCGGAACAAGTACTCGGGTTCATATTTGGGCTCCCTATGGGTATCCGAATTTGAACATGGTGCAATATGAGGGAATTTATTCAAAACCTTCTTTTTTCAGATCTACCAGTCAAAATTGCTTGACATTTTGTAAACTGCATCTTGGGGTGAGGTGGGCCGTTTGAAGTTTTTCCAAATTAAGTCCCTGAAGTTATATTTAGGCTCACTGTAATAGATCGAGTTTTAACACGTAGATTTTTAAAAAACATTTCTTTTTCAGATCCATAAGGCAGAATTTTTTATATTCGCTATATAGCATCCTTAGTGGGGTGAGATTCAAGCTTGTTCAAATCCCGGGGTTTATATTTGAGTGCCCTGTGGGAACCTGAACTTTAACTTGGTGTGATACGAAGAAATTTATTTTAAAATCTTCTTCTTCATATCTACCAGTCTGAATCTCTTAATATTTGGTATACTGCATCTTTAATGGAGTGAGCATGAAGTTTGTTTAAATTAAGCCCCTGAAATCATATTTGGGTTCACGGTGGGAGCATGAATTTTAACATTAGTGTAACATGGGGAATATTTTTTAAAAATCCCCTTCTTCAGAACTATCAGTCAGAAATTTTTGACATTTGGTATGTAGCATCCTTAGTGGGGAGAGTTTCAAGCTTGTTCAAATCAAATCCCTGTGTTTATATTTGGGATCACTGTGGGAGCACGAATTTTAACTTTGTGTTACATTAGGAGTATTTGTTTCCAGATCTTCTTCAGATCTATCAGTCAGAATCTTTTGATATTTGGTTTGTAGCATCATCAGTGGGTGAGATTCAAGTTTGTTCAAATCAAGTCCCTTTGTTCATATTTGGGCTCCCTATAGGAAACTGAATTTTAACTTTTTTCAATCATCTGTGTCGATATTTATAACTTTTTTAATTTAAAGTGAGAAATTGTGTCCCTTTCGCCATACCGTATCACGTTCAACACGAAGACCCATGCGTCCACCGCCCGTGGGCGAGACATACCCGAGAGTGGGGGTTCGAAAAGATAAAATCAGTTGTAACTTTTGAACTAATTGTGGTACAGAGGTGTGGTTGGTGTCAAAATGACGGCTGTCGGGCGTAGTTTATGTTAGATTATATTGGGATGCTATTCCGCGCTCAGAAATATACCTGTGATATCAAAACATGAATAATCGACGTGACTTTCGGACATTCAAAACGCGTCGAACGCTGTTATTTGGCGGTGACATGCACTCATTTTTGTTCAAGTCGATCAGAAAATATCCCGGAAAAAGATTTCGACAAAAAAGGGGCTAGATCTGGGCATTTTAACGTACATAACAGCACTACTCTCTACCGAGAAACGGCTTCCTTCTACTCTATTGGTGCCGCCATTTTAAAATGGGTGAAGCTGATAGCAGACCTTTTGGTGAATACCTAGTGGGTTGCGCAGGAGACTATTTGTAATTTAAACAACACTTCATTCGGAATACCGTCTTCTCCACGCGTGAAAAATCCAGAAAAATGAAGCGGCTTGCTAGTCACTCCGTTGATGATACAATTACGAAACGGCCGACGTCATTTCAAATATTTCGCGTGGCGACGTCAGACGGTAACATTTGCTACTGGAGCCGTAAACATTAAAAAAAAACTACGGCAGCTCTCATCCAATCAGAGGGTGAGATTTTACTCTTATTGGAACATCATTCATATTCCAGTATTTTAAGGAACATTCTTTAAAATGAAGCTTAGTATATATAATACTGTTTAATGAGTCATAATAGCTAGGTGGGACTGATTTTTCAAAATACAAAGAAATGAAAATATTAATTTTCATTTCAACAAAAAAATAAAAACAAAAAATGTCTTTTCGATAGCTATCCTGCTATGCAGATACCATAACAAAAACACCAAGAAACTAGATTTGTAAGAATATTAAGCTATACATTTAGTTTGTCTGATCTGGTTTGCTGGGGTTTTACGTCGCTTTCAACAGCAATGGCTATATGATGCCTATATCACCACATTGCTAGTTCCCAAAATGAAATTAGAATTACCCAGGTGGCCGAATGAATCCACCAACTATTGGAGAGGAACTAACATTAAATCAGTGTGCATTACACGTTCGAGTGACGAAGTTTTGTATAAAAACTAATAAAATAAAAATTTCCACCTATGTTCACGCCTTTTTTCCGCAACCCCCCCCCCCCCCCGCCCCGGTATCGGACTAAAATAGAATTCTCTCAATGTAATTAACACTGCCTACGCCATGGTGATTATACCCCATCTGGTTATTCCTATTGTGTATCCTTCTCGGGTCTTCGAGAGTATCATCTGTATCTTTAGGGTTTGTATAATTTTTATCTCCCCGGCGAATTTGGCTAATTTCACCGACTGGGGTGGTGGGGATGGGTTCAGGACCCCCCCCCCCCCCCCCACGTGCGCTGCCCCTGTCTGGTTTTAACATTCTCCAGTATGAGGAATAATATTTAATAATCTTCTTCAGATCCGCTAGCTGGTTATAATATTTATAACCAGTGGAAATTATTCTCCCTATGGGTGCCCGTGGGTGGCCTCCTGACCACCCCATCCACCCCCGACGTTTCCCCTATCTGGGTTAATATTCCGGCTCCCTGTGAGTGCCCGGATTTTAACTTTCTCCAGTATGAGAAATAATCTTTAAAAATCTTCGGATCCAATGGTAATAATATTTAGATGTATCGTTTACAGCCTCCTTGGTGAGGATGAAAGTGGGGTGGCAAATCAAGTCTGTGTTCATATGGGTGAGTCCGAATTTTAATTTAGCGCGGTAAATGAATATTCTTTAAAAATCCTCTTCACCAGAACCAACAATCGGAATCTTAATATTTGGTATACAGCATCCCGGGGGCGGGGAGGGAGTCAAATTTAAGTTTGTTCAAATCAAGCCCCTGTGTTAATATTTGGTTTCCCTATTTGAGCCCGAATTTTAACAAAACGCAATATGGGGAATTTTCTTATAATCGTGTTTTTGATTTCAATAATTCCCCGTCATTTGTTGTTCTCAACATAACCAACAATTATTGCCAGCATTGATATTTTACCGGTTCTTCTCTTTGCAACAACTTGAGACATTTTTGGCAGTAAATATTATAACAGACTCTTTTAGTGAAATTGTGACGAAGTCGAACTTGTCTGATAGTTTGACGAATTTGTTTTTCCGAGCAATAACTTTAGTTCTATTTAACCCTTTACCTAACGTGAAAAGCAGACGACAAATGCAAACAAAATTCTGAATAACTATTTTTTTTTTATTTTTATTTTTTTTGTCTCAAAAACATAGGTTATGAACCCTCATTGGAACGAGCTCGACGAGCTCGTTCCAAAGAGGGGGTCATAACCTCTGTTTTTGAGACAAAAAGTAAAAAATAAATGAATATTAACTGGCAATGTTTGTGAATAGCGCAGGTCCCAAGCTCTCGCGCCCCCAGTCTAATCTGTAAGGAATTCGACGCTTTTGTGTCCCGGAACTGGTCTTAAATGTTTGACAGCTTATGTTTCAGGTTCAGTCGTCTGGAATATTTCAGCTGGTAGGAAAAGCGAACCTTGGGTTTGGTCACGAGTTGTTCTCATGAAATAATATTTGATTGTAAGTTCTGGATCGAAGGCTTCCAGGGACAATTGTTGCCTGCTGTCAACTCTGTGAGTTGAACTCATATATTGTTCGTGTTTTATACATCACAGCTTTCATTGTGATGCACAATTTGTGTACTAGTATGTTTATATATACTATTAAAAAAAGTAGGGGACATCCAAACTGATGTTGATATTTTCGGAAAATGGTATTGGATACGGGTGATTGGACACATCAATATGTTACCAAGTTTAGTGTGGATCATGAATGTCACCGGCCCACGAAACGTCGTGCAGGTTTTTCGCACGAGCACCGCGTTAATGTCTGTGGGGTACGTTTTTAAATTTTCATTTATACTGGACGGGTGTTTTCAGAGGTCTCGTCGTTCTTTTCTTTGTATAAACTCGTTCATCAGTAGTTTCTGGTCGAAACGTAATGTTGAGGTATGCGAAGACTGATACGTGACGAACGTTTACGTGCCGTTGGCATGTTGGAAGCTGGCAACAGACAGACTGCAATGGCTCAAATTCTCAACGTTACTCAATCGGTGATTAGCAGGTTATGGTCACGCTACCGTCAGACAGGCAATGTTGATGACAGACGTCGGTCAGGTCGTCCAAGGGCGACAACTGCTAACCAGGATCGTTTCATCCGAACCACAGCATTGCGTAAATGCCATCAAAGTGCCTCAGAAATTGAACAGCAGCTGCACCGAGCGACACATGTGCGAGTCAGTGGTCAGGCTATCCGAAATCGCCTACACAGCGGGAATTTGTATTCTTGACGACCTCGAATAATTCCACGTTTGACTGAACGTCACATCGCAGCAAGGCGTAATTGGTGTAGAGCACGAGAGCACTGGGACAATCGTCAGTGGAGCAACGTCTTGTTTTCCGATGCATCGAGGTTCACTCTCGACTTCCACGACAGGCGAAACAGAGTGTGACGACGGCGGTATGAACGATACCATGACGTAACCGTTAGGTAGCACGGTCGTTTTGGTGGTGGATCGGTTATATTGTGGGGAAGCATAACCATGACAAGCAGAACAGCATTACATGTCACCCAAGGGCGTGTCACAGGGCAGTACTACCGTGACAACATGTTAGCAGCTCATGTGGTGCCATTTGCGCGACGTCAAGGCCATCGGTTCATTTTCCAAGATGACAATGCAAGAGCACACGGGGCCCGTGTCGCTACAGTCCAAAACTTTCACCAATCGAGCACGTGTGGGATATGCTTGGCAGGCACGTACGACAACGCCAACAGCCCCTACCAATGTCCCGAAACTCATCGCTGCACTGCAGGAAGAATGGAATAACATCAGTCAAGCTGATATTGGACGGTTGGTGAGGAGTATGCCTCGTCGGATCCACGCTTGTCTCGCGAACGAGGAGGATTTACAAGGTATGGAGGTCTTGGACTGAATGTGGTAAATTCTCTGACAGACCGTCCATTTCTTCTACAACTCAATGCGTGGAATGTGTGCTCGTCAGACACCCAACTATCGCCGAAATGATCCACCAAATGTCACAGTGCAATGCCTCAACTGTCTTTTTGATGAAAATATAAATCTATTTCTTCATATATCTCACTTTTATCAAATATCCCCTACTTTTTTTTAATAGTATATATTTATGGAATTATCACCGTGGTGATATTCGTCGGTACCGGTACCTGCTGTGTAGTTCTGGTGTTCAACTGATGACTTGACTTGAAGACAAAGGTGATACCAATTTAATAGCGAAACTGGTCTTCATCTGTGATCAATGTTATTACAATATAATATATACACATGGAACTTAATTAAGCACCCCCTGTTTTTTGCAGTGGTGTTAATAGAAACTGTCAGTCTACACTACTATATCAATGATAACACATCTAACTGTGTTGCACATAGCCAGAGTACCGCTAGCAGGTTTATTAATTGTACAAAAATAAAACACACTTGTTTGATCAATTTCAACAAAGCACTTGAACTCCCCAGTGACGCCGACATCACCGGCCAGGAAAAAACATAGACAAAAGTCATTTAAGGTCGAAAACACTATGGAAACCTGTGTTCCACATCCAAATGCGAATGCCGACTGCGGGGTAAGCCGTGAAACAGAGCCTACCTGCTAGCCGCTAAAAGCAAAGCAGACGAATACAACAATTGATAATATGTAAAAGGAATTAAACGTTAACCTGCTGAAAGAACTGGCTAAAGCGAATAAGATCTCAGAACCCCGTTCACACTTCTGAAACATAACTCTCAGACCTTTGGATCTTCTAATTATCAATTAACCAATGGCTATAAAGATTGGACTGCCACTGAAATAACCTGATTATTTCCTTTGTCGCCTTGACAAAAGGTTGGCGCCATACTATCGAAACGCGCGAAACTAAAAGTCTACGCTACTATATCAATAATAACACATCTAACTGTGTTGCACATAGCCAGAGTACCGCTAAAAAAGTCCAAAAGCATGAAAATGCAAGAATAATTTTCTAAAATTTATAACCTCCTTACTACAAAAAAACAGTAAACATAGGTCCACCTTCTATGAATCGAGCGACTCAGTGACCGTCAGACGAGAATCCTAAGAATCCTGAACATAGCCTTCCTTGGCCGAATCGCTGCGCCATCTACCATGGCGCTTCCAACAACGCTCGTTATCTCCCTCGTTAGCAGCCGCCGTGTCTCCACCTGCTCTCAAAGAATGAAGACCGATGTTTACCTCACCTACTACTTCACGTAATCGTTTCGGGACACATTCCCTAGCTCTGGTATAACTAATAGCTTTGTTTTTTGTAAACTAACTTGCATGTGTTATGAGAACGAAAAAGTGACCTGAAAAGAAAATTCTCTGCGCCTGATTCTAAACTTCCCAAATCAGGATACATTCCCTAGCTCTTGTACAACAAATAGCTTTGTTTTTTGTAAACTAACTTGCACGTGTTATGAGAACGAAAAAGTGTCCTGAAAAGAAAATTCTCTGCGCCTGATTCTAAACTTCCCAAATCCATATATTTCTCCAAAATTGCACATGGGCAGGCTAATGATTTTCCCTTGGCAATAACTACTTCACTACCTTTGCGATATTGGTCTGTTTTGCTTTTATTTATCTGAATTGTGAAATAATCTGCATGGAAACGTATGTCACTGCATTGCAAAGAACTGAACTCATTGAATCTCAAGAACCCTGCAAATGCTAAAACAATCATAGCGAAATCTCTTGCTATTGCCAAATCAGTTGTAGATGAATATTTTGTACACAATACAATATCATCAAAAGAAATTGGTTCTTTCTTAGCCAATTGCCTATGCCCAATTCTTTTGGATGATTCCACTAGATTACTCACAAATCCATTATCAGTGGGATCTGAAAACCCAAACAACTCATGAACCCACTTGATAGCATATTTCGTTGCAGAAATGACATTAAAAGAAGCTTGATTGTTCAAAAGATGAGTCATATATAAAGCTATCTGTATCGAACTAGCTGGTATATCTGTACCTCCTATGTCCGCATTAAAAACACTCCATTTACTGAAATAATTTGCATGTTTGGTCACAGTTGAGTCTACTCTGGAATGTAGCAAACAAAACACCATATCATTGACTAGTCCCTCCGTTCTGTTGGAAATCATCAAGCCACTTTGAAGAATTTGATTTCTAATTTCAGCAGTTAAACCTGTCAAAAAATACATATAATTATAAAGAGGCTGACTATGTTTATATGTAAAACCCCTTTTATGAACTAAAAACCCCAATCAGTATGTAATATGTATAGCTCCCATTGAAAAGCTCAAGGGTTCTGCAGAAAATATACCATTATTGCCTCTGCCCCGAATGATTACATTTTTGCGTCCCAAATCTATAATTTGGTCAGAATTTTTAAAATCGCTATTGGCTTCAAAAATAAATGTCCAAAAAGGTGCTGACTTCCGTAATGGGAAACCAAAGTTTCCAAGGCTTTCTCTAAAAACAATCTTCTAATCGCTTTCAAAACAGTCTTGGGCGGAACAATTGTTCTCACCCCGCCAAGACTGCTTGAAAGCGTCTACCTCCTCAGAGCTCGAACACCACCAACGTGAGTTAAATCGTTCTAACTTAGCATTATAGTCTGTCGCGAACTGGTCAATAGTTTGCGGTCCTCATCGCTTGTCCAAAAAATGAAAAACAATGGCACTGAGTTGCCAATCATCCGAATCAAAACATCGGCTTAAAAAAATCGGCTTCTGTGTTACTTTCCCTTGGAACCCACAAAGGGTCTAATACAACATCATTCTGTGAACACATTCTATTAATTTCCAGTGCCACCTTCTGCGAGGGAAGCTTATTGCTGCCGATTTTAACGATACTCACAGCCGCTTTGTTGTCAGTGCACAGTCTAAAATGTCCGCCTTTCAACTCAGGCAACACTGATTTACAAACCCGAAAAACGGAACTCATCAAACACTCGGACTCTGACCAAGTTCTGACTACTTCGGAACCGTCTATACCTTCTGCGTACCCACCGTAGCCTGACGCTGATGCGTCCGAAGACACTCTTCCGGTGTATGAAGCCGAGACACGGGCTCTTTGGAGTCCCAGCACTCTTTGTAGTTTAAACATTGTGTGCATTCGCGCCTCAGTGCCAGCTGCGCCATTCATAGACACAATTTGACTTAGTACAGCAGCCAAGTATCTAGCTTTAACCATATAACTTTGTTCCACACTATTTATCAAACCTGTAATGATTTTTACCATACGATTTAACCGTTCTTCTGAAATTCTTCACAATCCGATTCAAAATCCCATTACAAACCGAGCCAAAAAGATTTCAGAGAGGGCACCCAGTTGCATTTTTCGTGAGCAATCATGAAACCAAATTTCATAAAATCCTGTTGAACCATTTCACTTACCTTAATGGCACTGTCGTAACCACTGGCACCCGCCATACCGTCATCTAAGTACATAACCTTTATACCTTTGCTTCTCCAGTATCTGTCCATAACCTTAGTTACCTTGGTAAATATAAAAGCTGCTGTGGATATCCCAAACGGTAATACGTTAAATACAAATAATGTATCTCCCTCATTTGTTGTCCAGCAAAATCCCAAATATTTTCTACATTCTTGGGAAATTTCTATATGATGATAAGCTGCTTTAAGGTCAAAATTTATATTACAAAATCGACCTTAGTAAAAACAAGCCTGGCAACCGAACCGTCTTCTTATCTAAATTTCGCCAAACATGTGTTAATATGCCGACAATCCAAAACCAATCTTTCTTTGCCATTTTTATTGATTGCCACAGTTAAAGGGTTAATTACCTCAGGGATTTCTTTGACTTTAGAAATACAACCCTTTTAGTTTAAGCAGTATTTATTCAATAATTGACATGTGTATACATATCACAATAACAGAAGGGTAATAAAAAAAATTCTGAACAGCACTAAACACAATAGTATACACAAAAACAAGGAAAGCAGATTACTACGTAGAGGAGGGATTCGACAGAAAGCTGAAGCTTATGTAAGTCATCTCCCTGAGACCATTTGGTTGTAGTACAACCCTTTTCCAGTAAACGTGAAATTCCAGCTGACACAAAAGATTTATTTTGTAAAGCACTTAAATTTAAAAAAAAAAAAAATTTTCGAAGTAATTTTAAAAAGGGAAGACAGTATCCTTCTTTGATAATTTGTAAAATATAATTCGAAGCGCCAGTGTAAAGCTATGATGTAGTGATACAAGTCAATATTAATGGATGATAGTTTAGTCAATAGTACTGGTACAAGGCCACAACGGAACAAACCTGCTGTAGAAGCTAATGATAGAACAGATAGGTCTTAGACCTGTAGTGGTCTTGGAGCTTTGGCGACAAGATGAAAGCCATTGGTAAGATTACATTGGACCCCATTGAGGGATTACTCATGGTCCTCATGGCCTCATACGACAAAAAAGGGATTCTCTAAAAGGTATCCTCGATAGGTATCCTCGAATAATACAATACCAGGCCATAGGTATCCTCAAATACTGAAATGAGGCTAAGAGTCGTAGTAAATTATATCTCATTGAGGGATTTTTCATGGTCCTCATCCCCTCAAAATTCAATGAGGCTATGAGGGATAGTAAATGAGGCCTCATTGAGGGCTTTTACATAGCCCTCATGGCCTCATACAACAAAAAAGGGATTCCACAGTCACAGGCGTTTTCCAAAATGGGATTCCATAAGATATACCTGTTAAATACCGAAATGAGGCTAAGAGTCGTAATAAATTATACCTCATTGAGGGATTTTTCATGGCCCTCATGACCTCAAAATTCAATGAGGCTATGAGGGATAATAAATGAGGCCTCAGTGAGGGCTTTTACATAGCCCTCATGGCCTCATACGACAAAAAAGGGATTCCATAGACACGGGTGTTTCCCCAACAATGGGATTCCATGGGCTATGGCTGTTGGATATAGAGGTGATGAGAATCGGATACGACTTTGTTGTAATAAGGGGAGATAACTCTGCATACAGATTATGGGAAGTCAAGCAATCTTATTGGTTAGTTATAATTTATATAAATGATCTAGATAAATGAAACAACAAGAGTACACGGAATAGGGTCAGAACTAACAAGAATAGACCAGAAAAGCTAAATATAGTAATAATAAGTAAAGCTGTTCCAGTTGATACTCTTCTACGCTACTGGAGTATACTCCAGGACAAAGGAACATGCCGAGACGAAAAGGCCGCAACTAGACGAAAACTATTGCATATATAGATAGAAGCAGAGAATTCTGAAAGAATTTGAAATAGTAAAAATTATCGGGTTGTTTGTCGTAATTCGTGATACTCTGATTCAATCGCACACACCCTCTGAACATACCCCTGTCTTGTTGTAGGCTTTTGGGTAACATACAAATCACGTGCTACCACAGAAACCATGATGGCAGCCTCCAGTATACAAAATGGACAACGGAAACACATATCACCCTAACAACATACGCTGCACACTGACACCATGTATCACTATGGAGATGACGTCACAAGATGGCCGCTCACGTGGGTTACCATGAGAACTAAACATGGCGCCTCCAGATCACGTGACATGACGTCACTTCCGGGGTCTGGACAGAGGTCCGGCCAGTGAGGGTCGTTGAAGACATTGTTATGGACCAATATCATTACATTAGGAATTGATTTTTTCGGAATTGATTTTTCTTTTCAATCGCCAACGATGCCAAAGAAAAACTTGCCATAACACAAGAGAAGTGGTCAGCACTCATGGCTGACCAACGGGATCGACGAATTAATAACTGTCTATACCTAAAACTGCGGCAATTGCCAAAAATGGTCAGGTAAAGAGTATGAATACCTCTAAAACAACAAGTGTTAACAATAAAACAAAGCTGAATTAAAGCTGTTGACACTAAGCCGAAAAAGCTAAAAAATATGCTGTAAATACTTATATACTAAATACAAGCAACAGCTTTGAGTGTATCGGGCATATCCAACGGTGAGACTACTTACCGAGAACAACCGAGAACAAATCAAAATAATAAATAAAGCCAAAAATAAATATTAACTGTTAGCATATAGGTCCTCTATTTATGTAAAAGCTAGAAAAACAAAACAAAACAACTTTAGAGCATCCAAATCTATGGTGAAGGGGGTTGTTCATTAATCCTTTGCCTTCAGCCTCGAACCGAAAAGAGACTACTTGCCGAGAACAAAACAAAATAATATAACAATAACATGATTTTGGAGGGCATTATGGTTCATTAGCAGCCCTGCAGCAATGATGAACAGCCCGAGGGTTCATTAAAGGCCCAAGTTTTTTTTGAAAATCCCGTGGCTATGCAATCCTAGCCGAGTCCATAAAATTTGGATTCCGTAATTTGACATCAACACACGAGGGTATTCCCCTTCCCTATTGGAAGAATTTAGTTTAATGTGTAACAAGAGGGGTGGGGGTGAAAGACTCCCCAAGGGCTAGAACCCTGGATGGAATTTCCCTGTTGTCTTCAGATTCGTGTGGACCTGGGTCAACTCTCAAAACATGGACCATGAAATAACTCTACTTGGGGTAGAATAAATGCACAAGAAAATAGAAATGATAGTTGATCATGGTTTATTAACAAAACAAACAAAAGAAATGAAATGATCATGAAGTGATGATAAATGCTTTAAACTAAATCAAAGGAAACCACGGACCCTTTTACTGGCATTTAGAAAGGCTCAACAAAAACGAATGTGTTTGGAGAACTGACTGTTTGTCAGGGGCGAAATTCACCGGTACCATTTTGGGTTGGAATGTGTAACCTATATATCCTATTGGAAATTTGGAATAAATGATCCAAACAGATGCACTCGTCTATAATGAGCGCCTCCTCTTGTCAAATCACGTCAATGACGTCATTTGCACAGAGGATACGCTCTGTGCAAACGAGTGCAACCAGAATCACTCCAAGAGCGATTCAAATAACCCTGTTACAGGTTGGTGAATGCCCCCTCTACTAACCTTATTGCAGTTAGCACTGACACAGCTAGATTTAAGCTTTAATGCCAAAATGAAGGGTGTCTTCACTGAGTGAAGACTGCCTTATATAGGCGACTTGAGAGGAATATGCTTGATTTTGATTGATCCCTCATTTTGAAATCGACCAACGAGAGAACAACAGAAAGTACGATGGAAAGAACCAATGAGATACAATGGTTCATTTACAGAATAACTCCGAGCTGGGAAACAGGAAGTGTGGAATTACCAAAATAAATAAAAACACCGAGTGTCGGTACGTACTAAAATAAATGAAAACTGCCACACTTCCCCCTCCTACAAAGAAAAGGAAATGAATATTTCTTTTCTCCAAACATATAACTGATAAAGTAAATGTACCAGACACTATGCCAAAAGAAACCTTGATTGCATGCACCACCACCTCGGGACATGGTGGCCCATAACAGGGTCACCATGCACCAAGGACGTGGCACAGGCAATCAATGATGCGAATGAACAACTATAATTGGTAAAATGTACTGGCAATCTTTATTTATCTTTTTTTTTAATTTTTTTTTTTTTTTGGTCCGGGTTGAAACATGAAGGATGAGGATAAATATGAATGATTTACAGCTTCCTAAACTCAGAAAAATCCTCTTTATCTGCCTCTTCTGGAGCACTGTCACTATCTGAGATTAACCTCCAGTGTCTCTTCAACTGTCTCTTACACATTGTTGTTCCATCACTATGAATGTCAACATTCACTTCCTCCGCTCGAGTAACAGGGTGAGATGTCTTTCCTCCCAGTAATTCTGTCTGATGTGTGTCAGTCATCCTCCGATGCTCAGCAGCTAGCTGTTCACAGAACACAACCCTCCGATGAGCTACAGGTTGTGTTGGCATCATGGTATCTTCTGGGTCAATGAAGAGGTTGTTATGTTGGGAGCTGCCCTCTGTTTCATCAGCTCTTTGTTTGCTCTCCTCTCTGGTGAGATGGTGGTTCTTCCAGTAGTGTCTTTGGAACTGATTCCTTCTCACATGCTGGAATGTACACAGTTCACAGCGGAACTTTACAAATGTACTGGAATCTATGTAGACTGTCCCAGTGGCTCTTGATCTGGTTATATACTGTATAAATATGAGGACCACAAGCCTCAACCGGACACCTCATCCCTTCAGCAGGAAACTCTACCCTCACATCCCTATCTAACTCCCGTAATTCATTGTCCTCAACCATTACTTATAGTACATCTCCCATAGCTGAAAAAGATGAAAATACATTAATTTCCAGCAAGAACAGCAATTTTAATTGCTTTTACCCTTGCTTTTAAACTACATGAGGAAATATTTCTTGAGATCAAATTCAAATATTGACTTTTTGTAATAAGAGACAAAACAGCATTCCCAGGCCTCAATCTAACACAGTTGCAATCTGAGATTGACATCTGTCTCTTACAGTATCCAGAAAGCAATTATTAAAAAGGTTATGGGGAGTTGACATCTCATGGTTTAATTGTTCTTCCCCGTCTCATTCTTTTCGGGCTTTCTAATGGGGAACTAACAATTTCTACCTCCCTAACACTATCAGTAGGTAAATCCTCATTATTTTCGGTCCCATTGTCAACAATCGCCTCCTGGATATCTTGTTCGTCACATATCTCATTAGACCTCAACATTCCAGTTTCAGATGAAACATTTCCATCTGCATGGATCCAGCTTAATGGTGGCTTTCTTCCAGTATATGGTTTGAGGTGGTCAACGTGTACAATTGTGGGCTTTTCAACCTGAGCTTTCTGTATTTCATAATTGACTGGAGTCAGTTTTTTAAAACCAAATAGGGTCCTATCCAGCCTTGACACAGCTTATTTACAAGGGCTGGAGGATACCATCTCCATACCCAATCCCCACAGTCAAATTCCCTGGGTTTCAGCCCACGGTCATAATACTTTTTCTGATAAGATGCAGATTTGTTAAGGTTTCTGAATATAAATTCATAAGAGTTTCTCATAGCATTCTGAACCCAATGAACATAGTGAACTGGGCAAGTTTCTCTCCCATAGGATAATGGATTTCCCACCATTAGATCTAGTGGACAGTTAATCTCTCTACCTAACATTACTAAATTTGGACTACTGTTTGTACTTTGATGGGTAGTAGAGTGATAGGCCATCATTACATACGGAAGTTGGTCATCCCAATAACTTTGATTTTCATTCACGAAATTAGACAACATCTGTATTAGAGTCCTATTAAAGCGCTCTACTAGTCCATCAGATTGAGGTCTGTAAGGAGCTGTTCTGGTTTTTTCTATTCCCAACTTTTCACACACAGCAAGGAAGAGTTCAGATTCGAATTCTCTCCCTTGATCTGAATGGATTATGGAGGGAACACCAAATCGTACAAATATTTCAGAGACTATTTTATCAGCCACAGTAAAGGCTTTATGAATAGGCACTGCAAAAGCCTCAGTCCATTTGGAAAAATAGTCCCCAACAACTATTATGTACTCATTACCATTTCGGGTGATAGGAAGACCACTCAGTATGTCAATAGCTATTCTTTGCATACGAGAGGAGGCTGTGTCTTGCTGTAATTGATATTTACCTTTGCCAGCACCAGGTTTGCACTTTGCACAAAGATCACAATCAGAACACCACCTCTTGACATCTTTCCCCATACCTATCCAATAAAACCTTTTTCTTACAGCCTCAATAGTTTTGTCTCTGCCTAAATGGCCTGATGTCCTAGTGTTGTGGAGAAATGTTAAAATTTTGTCCCTTAAACTAATTGGTGCTAAAATCTGTTTATATGGGTTCCCTTGGGGGTCTGTTTCACAGTTTCTAAATAAAAGACCATCCTTTATCTGTAAAACCTCCCAATGTTGACAAAGAATTCTCACTTCATGCCCAAATTCAACCAGTTTTGCTTTAGGGGGCTTTTCAGAATAAGTCTGTTTCAACAGGATAAACTGTTTTAGTACTGGATCTTCAGACTGCCACTCTTTCAGGGTATTGGGAGACCAAGATTCAGCCCAATTGGAAGAAACACTATCTTGAGGCGAGTCATTGAGCAGAACTGACACACCTGCAGTATCGTTAATACTGCCAGTTGTGTCACTGGTCAATTTCTCAACTTCTGTCACTACATTTACAGCAATTTGTGGTTGACAGGAAGGATAATCTTCTCGTTTACACCTACGAGCTCTTCGAGAGAGACCGTCAGCATTAAGGTGATGTCTACCTTTCCTATAATTAATTTCATAGTTAAATGTGTCTATGACAGAAATCCATCTTGCAAGCATTCCTTCTGGCTCTTTAAAAATTTTTAACCAAACAAGGGAGGCATGGTCAGTTCGAATCAAGAACTTTTGTCCCCAAAGATAGTGTTTAAAATGCTTCAAAAAGGTAACTACTGCCAATAGTTCCTTGTAAGTTGTACAATAATTCCTTTGTGATTTATTAAGTGTATGACTTCCATAAGCAATGACTTTTTCTTCACCATTTTGTACCTGTGATAGCACAGTGCCTAAACCTGTTAAACTGGCATCTGTGTCTAACATAAACTGGTCATTACTGGTGTGATAGGCTAGAATTGGGGCACTTGTAAGTAGCTTTTTCAAATTAACAAATGCACTCTCACAACTATCTTCCCATTTAAATCTAACATGTTTTCTTAACAACTGATTAAGTGGGGATGCTATGGTAGAAAAATCTGGGATGTATCTATGATAATATCCAGCACAACCAAGGAAGGTCTTAACTTCAGGAACAGACCTTGGGGTCGGCCATTCTTGGACTGCCTCGACCTTTTTAGGATCACATCTAATCCCCTTGTCTGAAACTACATGCCCCAAGTAAGAAACTTCAGAAGCAAACAACTTACACTTCTTTGGTTTTAATTTTAAATTGGCACTTCTGAAGCATTGAAAAACAGCTTCAAGATTTTTGAGAGCTACTTCAAAAGATGTCCCAAACACTATAACATCATCCAGATAACATAGGCATCTCGACCATTGTAAACCTCCTAAAACCAATTCCATCAGCCTTGAAAATGTGGCTGGTGCATTGCAAAGACCAAAACTCATTACATTGAATTGATATAGCCCATTGTGTGTCACAAAAGCTGTTTTTGGTTTATCACTTTCTGCCATACCTACTTTCCAGTATCCACTAGCCATATCCAAAGTGCTAAACCATTGTGCATTACCCAATGTATCCAACACATCATCAACTCGTTTCAAAGGAAAAGCATCATTTTTAGTTAATGAATTGAGCTTGCGATAATCTATACAAAAACGTACTGATCCAGACTTACGAGAGACTAAAACCACAGGAGAGGACCACGGGCTATTACTCGATTCAATAATACCATTTTCAAGCATTTTCTCAACTTCCACATCAATTATCTCCCTTTTTGCTGGTGCAGCTCTTCCTGGGGGAAACTTAATGGGTTTTTCACAACCTGTATCAATTGTATGTTCAACCACAATTGTCCTACCAAGTTTACCATCAGGTGAAACAAAAATATCCTGATATTCCACGAGTAACTCCTCTACTTCTTTTAATTGCTGAGGAGACAACCTCTGCGACAAACCACCTAACAAACAATTTAAATGATCAAGAAGTGAGGTAGAACTTTTATTCAATATAGAATTTTTCTCCTCAATAATTTCCTTAACTGGCGATATGCTTGCTACCACAGAATTTCTATTTATCTTAATTTTGTTTATTTGAGATATTAATAAGGGACAACCATACAACTCTATTATTGGTTTTGACAATTCCTCGGGCCATCAACAACCCTTTTTGTTTCACAAAAGAAGTTGGTTCCACAAGTCCCTCTGGAAGTTCAAAAGAACCATCCAAAACCCCACCAACCAAACACTCTGTGTCAGGAAATATGGTAATGGATTCCTGTAGTCTTATACAAGCACACTGTTCACCAGTTAGTGGAAACAAATGAAAATCAGTTTTATCTATTTTAAGTTTCTGCTCTTCAAAATGAAGTTCTGCCTTACATCTTGTAAGGAAATCAATTCCAAGTACTCCAGAAAAATTATCTAATTCTGCAATAATAACCTTTTGTTCAAAGTTCCAGTTGCCAATATTGAAGTTCATTGTGGTTTCCCCTAAAACTGGAAGACTGCTACCAGAAGCAGTTACCAACTCAACAGATACATCTCTCAAATCAGATTCAGCATAATCTTTTAAAGCAGGAAATATATCTTTTGAAACCAAAGTTACACTAGAACCCGAATCTACCAAGAAGTTTATGGGAATTCCATTAATGTGAACTTTCAAATAGAGGCAACTGGGCTGTACAGCAGATAAATAAATTGTTTGCCCTAACTTTGTATTTACTTTCTCAGTAATGAAGGTCAAGCTTTCGGGCTCAAACTCGACCTTTACTACTTTCCCTGATCCTCTCTGTGTTTAACTCCAGTTTTATTATCCCCCTTTTGACTTTGAGGAGAACATTTATGCCCTGGTTTCCAATCCTGTTGACATTTAAAACATTTGTTCTGCTTTTTCTTAACTTCATCTTTATTCAAAACAGCAGTTTCTAAAATTTGACCTAATCTTTTGATTTCCTCTCGAAGTATTTTGACAATATCTTGATTGAAGGATGACTGCTCATCATCTACGCTCTTAGTTTTATTACTAATTGCGGACACAACAGCCTCCTGGTCATTAGGCTTTTTAATTACTGATTGGCAACCACTAAAGGCTTCAAACTCGACAGCAAATGTGATTGCTTCATCTAGAGTTTGTGGCCTATTAAACTGAACATGTTTCCAAATTTCATATGAACCAAGACCATGAATAAACTGATCAATAGCAACAGATTCCCTTGCCGAATTTTGAAGAGAAGGAAAAGCTGAATTGGCCAACCGACGGAGAGAATGTCCAAAATCTGTTGAAGATTCACCAAGGAAACACTTCCTATTCCGAAAATCCAAACGATAAGCAGCCTTATGACCAGGGGGTTTAAACCTATGAAGAAATGCAGTTTTGACTTCTGAGTAACAGCTAACCTGACTAAGAGTTAAATCACTTAATATCTTTTGGGCAGGCCCTCTCAGGCACATCATGAGTTGCTGGGCCTTTTCACTATCAGTCCATCCATTCCAAATGTCTACCTGCTCAAAATGCACTAGATAGTCTTGAAAATCAGAACTCCCATCATAAGTCTGGGGTTCTTTTTTACCCTTGACAACATCCTTTCTTCACTGAAGTCATTTTGACCAACAAAACGAGCCCTTGAGTTTTGATTTGATAATGTTTGACCAATATCTATCCCCTATGAGGATACAACTCATCAGATCGATAATGTTCTTTTGGGGTGCCACGATAATGTGTCAAGGCCGCAGGAGTACTTCCAGGTAAATAAGATATAGGAGTACTACCAGGTAAATGAGATATCTTATCATGATCCTATCAATCAGCTGCGATGAATAATTCCCATATGAAGCAGACGGAGGTGCACCTTTTCCAGCACAAGGTTCAAACTGTGACCAATTATCCCTAGGCAAATCAACATGTGAAACATGTTTTGGGGTGGCATGAGTGAACTGAGGCAAACTATGGCTAGTTAGATCTACTGGTGGCATACTCCTTTGAGAACCATGAGTGATGTGTGACAGATTACGCCCAGAAACATCTACAGGTGACAAACTTTTCCTAATATCACGATTAAATTGTGATGGAACATGCCCAAATAAGTCCTCAGGTGATGAGCTCTTCGCAACAGAATACTGTAATGGATTATGCTCAGAACAATCTTTATATCCCATATTACATTGCTTTTGAGATAACCCCCACCTCCCAGAAACCAAAGAGGGCTCACAAATACCCATGTGCTCTGCATAAGTTGGTCGAAATTTAGGATCATACGTTGTTGCTGGATCCATTCCTGTGTGACCTTTAATTTCAGGAATAGGTGCTAGACCTGAACCTCCACAATAGCTAGAACTACAGGGTGGCACCTCTACTCTTTCATTAAATTTAACATAATTTATGTGATCTGTCTCTGTGCCCCTGTTAATCATATAACTGGGTTGCGCCAACAAATCTTCCCTTGTGTGCGGAACCTCAGATGTGGAATTATACCTAACTGAATTAGCCAAGGTGGTGTACTGAGACGTGGGTTCTGAATTACAAGGCCTACTAATATAATCCAAATTATGAGATGCATACCCTAAGCCACTTTCACATACAGTGGGACTTGGTATAGCATACTCTCTAATTTGTCTCTCCGTCCCCCCAAATGGTGGTTTAACTTTGGTATTTGGGGAACCATTCACAAAATGAAAATGTACACCTGGTTTTGTAGGTGATTCAGGTTTTTCATGAAACCTAACTGGACTCTCCCCTCTTATTGGTTGCCAATTATCAGACCTTTGTGGTAGCCTCAAATATCTAGTAGAATCTAATCCACTTGCATCACCCAAGGGGTATATCTGTTCTGGATTTTGATATTTTGAATTCACCTGGACCCCGTGGGGATCAAAACATGACCTTGCTTGTTTACTTGTAAAATCATTATCACCACAAACCTTTAAGCCATGCACAATTGGAGAAGAAGCAAGATTGTGTGCATAACCAGGAGGGGACATCCTTTCAGACTCAACTGGAACTTGTATTCTGGGTGAGTCTTCAAAATTAGACCTGAACTTAGTCATAAAATGACTTTGGCTCAAATCCTCAGATACACCAACTTTATGAGCCTCCACTTTACCAGCAGTGGTATACTTTGGCTCACTTGGCAGACTAAGTCCACTAAATTGTGTTCCATGTGTATTTATTTGTGCACTCATTTGAGGAGAAACCCTTGTATTAGTGACCATACAATTACCACCCAATGAAACTTGCATACCAACACTCGGGCTCCTATTTCCCCAAGAGTTAACTCCATCTCGACTGCCCAAACTAATCAGAGATTCGTGAGAATTATCCATACTTGAAAGAATTGTAACAACCAGATCCTGGTAGCCTCGCCAATTTGTAACAGGAGGGGTGGGGTGAAAGACTCCCCAAGGGCTAGAACCCTGGATGGAATTTCCCTGTTGTCTTCAGATTCGTGTGGACCTGGGTCAACACTCAAAACATGGATCATGAAATAACTCTACTTGGGGTAGAATAAATGCACAAGAAAATAGAAATGATAGTTGATCATGGTTTTTTAACAAAACAAACAAAAGAAATGAAATGATCATGAAGTGATGATAAATGCTTTAAACTAAATCGAAGAAAACCACGGACCCTTTTACTGGCATTTAGAAAGGCTCAACAAAAACGAATGTGTTTGGAGAACTAACTTTTTGTCACCAGTGAAATTCACCGGTACCATTTTGGGTTGGAATGTGTAACCTATATATCCTATTGGAAATTTGGAATAAATGATCCAAACAGATGCACTCGTCTATAATGAGCGCCTCCTCTTGTCAAATCACGTCAATGACGTCATTTGCACAGAGAATACGCTCCGTGTAAACAAGTGCAACCAGAATCACTCCAAGAGCGATTCAAATAACCCTGTTACAGGTTTGTGAATGCCCCTCTACTAACCTTATTGCAGTTAGCACTGGCGCAGCTAGATTTAAGCTTTAATGCCAAAATGAAGGGTGTCTTCACTGAGTGAAGACTGCCTTATATTGGCGATTTGAGAAGAATATGCTTGATTTTGATTGATCCCTCATTTTGAAATCGACCAGCGAGAGAACAACAGAGAGTACGATGGAAAGAACCAATGAGATACATTGGTTCATTTACAGAATAACTCCGAGCTGGGAAACAGGAAGTGTGGAATTACCAAAATAAATAAAAACACCGAGTGACGGTACGTACTAAAATAAATGAAAACTGCCACAAATGGGTTATAGTTAAAAAATTCATTCATATCACCTTCGTTATATTTTATTAAGTTTAAAAATTTATTCAGTTAAACGTTGTTCAGTTCAAGGGTGTTAATTATATATACCTTCATTACGGTTAGAGTTCATTCAAAGCGTTCAAAGGATTAACATTGGGTTATATGTAGGGGTTATAGTTCATTCAGTTGAAAACTTTGTTATGGTAAATTCACTTCGATACCTTCATTGGGTCAGTTCGATTTTATTCAATCTGTTCTGTTCACTTCGATCTTGGTTGTGTTGGATCGGTTCTCATCTATCTGTTCAGTCTGTCCAACTAGTTCGATCAATCTGACTAGTTTGACCTTCTTTCACATTGTTTTATTCACTTCGATCTTGGTTTTGTTGGATCTTCGTTCTGTACATTCGTTGTTTGTAGTGGTTGTTATCAGGTTGTATCTGTTCAGAGTCTTGTAGTCATTGTTGAATTGGGTGTTATCAATCCCTTTCCATACCCTCGAGTGTTGATGTCAAATCACGGAATCCAAATTTTACGGACTCGGCTAGGAATCTCAATTGCAGAATGCCTTATATGTATACAAGGGAAATCTGATTGAACATTTTGAAAGCGTAAAGCTATGATGTAGTGATACAAGTCAATATTAATGGATGATAGTTTAGTAAATAGTACTGGTACAAGGCCGCAATGAAACAAGCCTGCTGTAGAAGCTAATGATAGGACAGATAGGTCATAGACCTGTAGTGGTCTTGGAGCTTTGGCGACAAGATGGAAGCCGTTGGTAAGACTACATTGGACCCCATTGAGGGATTACTCATGGTCTTCATGGCCTCATACGACAAAAAAGGGTTCTCCAAAAGGTATCCTCGATAGGTATCCTCGAATAATACAATACCAGGCCATAGGTATCCTCAAATACTGAAATGAGGCTGAGAGTCGTAGTAAATTATACCTCATTGAGGGATTTTTCATGGTCCCCATAACCTCAGAATTCAATGAGGCTATGAGGGATAGTAAATGAGGCCTCATTGAGGGAGTTTACATAGCCTTCATGGCCTCATACGACAAAAAAAGGATTCCACAGTCACAGGCGTTTTCCAAAATGGGATTCCATAGGATATACCTGTTAAATACCGAAATGAGGCTAAGAGTCGTAATAAATTATACCTCATTGAGGGATTTTTCATGGCCCTCATGACCTCAAAATTCAATGAAGCTATGAGGGATAATAAATGAGGCCTCGTTGCGGGCTTTTACAAAGCTTGCATGGCCTCATACAACAAAAAAGGGATTCCATAGCCACGAGTGTTTCCCAAAAATGGGATTCCATGGGCTATGGCCATTGGATATAGAGGTGATGAGAATCGGATACGACTTTGTTGTAATAAGGGGAGATAACTCTGCATACATATTATGGGAAATCAAGCAATCTGATTGGTTAGTTATAATTTATATAAATGATTTAGATAAATGAAACAACAAGAGTACACGGAATAGGGTTAGAACTAACAAGAATAGACCAGAAAAGCTAAATATAGTAATAATAAGTAAAGCTGTTCCAGTCGATGCGCTTCTACGCTTCTGGAGTATACTCCAGGACAAAGGAACATGCCTAGGTAGGCGAAAACTATTGCATATATAGATAGAAGCAGAGAGTTCTGAAAGAATTCTAAATAGTAAAAATTATCGGGTTGTTTGTTGTAATTCATGATACTCCGATTCGATCGAAAACACCCTCTGAACATACCCCTGTCTTGTTGTAGGCCTTTGGGTAACATAGCAATCACGTGCTACCATAGAAACCAAGATGACGGCCTCCAGTATACAAAATGGACGACGGAAACATGTATCACCCTAATAACACGCTCTGCGCATGCGCACTCACACCACGTATCACTATGGAGATGACGTCACAAGATGGCCGCTCACGCGGGTTACCATAACAACCAAACATGGAGCCACCAGGTCACGTGACATGACGTCACTTCCAGGGTCCGGCCACTGAGGGTCGTTTCATCCCTCTCCTACTACTAGCATTCGCTGAAAAGCCTGCTTCCCAAACTCAACACACATATTATGTGCTGGGCATTTCAAGGAGAATGCGCTCCACAATCTTCATAAGGTATATAACAAAGAAACCGTAAATAACATGATCAGGATTATCTCCAATTCAGATACATGGCTTCTCACGACTGAGGACCCTGTTGTATACGAAGGAATTTCAACTGACATATTGACAGTTTACGGAGACTGTAAATATTAGGCATCGACATTTTACCTAAACTAAAATCCAAAGTATTCGAACCAAGACAGACACATACTGACATCCCAAAATTATGGACAAATAACAAATGTGAGAGTATGTTTAATATCATAACAATTGGAAAATGAATGGAGAATTTTGAAATTGCCAGATTTGACTTGACAGGCTTGAAGACATTGTTATGGACCAATATCATTACATTAGGGTATTTTCGGAAGTGATTTTTCTTTTCAATCGTCAACGATGCCAAAGAAAAACTTGCCGTAAGACAAGAGAAGTGGTCAGCACTCACGGCTGACTAACGGGATCGACGAATTAATAACTATCTATACCTAAAACTGCGGCAATTGCCAAAAATGGTCAGGTAAAGAGTATGAATACCTGGAAAACAAAAAGTGTTAACAAAAAAACAAAGCTGAATTAAAGCCGTTGACACTGAGCCGAAAAAGCTAAAAAATATGCTGTAAATATATATATACTAAATACAAGCTACAGCTTTGAGTGTATCCGGCATATCCAACGGTGAGAATACTTACCGAGAACAACCGAGAAGAACGGAGAAAAAATCTAAATAATAAATAAAGCCAAAAATAAATATTAATTGTTAGCATATAGGTACTCTATTTATGTAAAAGCTAGAACAAAAAATAAAACAACTTTAGACCGTCCAAATCTATGGTGAAGGGGGTTATTCATTAATCCTTTGCCTTCGGCGCTGAACCGAGAAGAGACTACTTGCTGAGAACCAAACAAAATAATCTATCAATAAATATAACATGATATTGGAGGGCATTATGGTTCATTAGCGGCCCTGCAGCAATGATGAACAGCCCGAGGGTTCATTAAAGGCCCAAGACGAAGTCGAGGGCCGTTAATAAGCCCAAGGGCTGTTCATCATTGCTGCAGGGCCGCTAATGAATCATGCTGCCTGACAACAATCATGTTATTACTAATATTACCACTCCCTGTTACAGTTAACCGCACGAGGGAATTGCTGGAAGAAATAATCACTAAAGTCGGTTCGATATTTCTGTTTCGATCGTGCGTTCGAATTCAGTTCAGAAATACAAAGGGACGTCATCCGAATGGGAGTAATTCATTAGACCATGGAATCTAAAAATAGCCAGGTCGCGGGCCGCTAATGGCTATTTATACCTTTATCGCCCGCGGCCCGGCTCCGTCGAGTTACGTCACTGAAATTATGGAATTTTAACGAGCCTCCAAACTCATGTTAATCGACTAGTAACTTATAGACTGAGTGGTAATAATATATAAAGATCGAAATAAAAGTTTATTGTTAGCGTATAAAGCATGTATGTACTCTATATTATGTACAAATTAGTAACAAAACAATTTTAAACCAGCCAGGTCTATGGTGAATGGGATTATTTATTAATTGTCACATTTGGCGCCGAACTGAGAAGAGGCTACTTGCCGAGAACAAAACAAAATAATATTTAAAAATGAAAATAAAAGTTTATTGTTAGCGTATAAGGCATGTATCTACTCTGGAGACTACTTGCCGAGAACAAAATAAATGGCTATTTATACCTTTATCGCCCGCGGCCCGGCTCCGTCATCCGAATGGGAGTAATTCATTAGACCATGGAATCTAAAAATAGCCGGGCCGCAGGTCGCTAATGCCTATTTATACCTTTATCGCCCGCGGCCCGGCTCCGTCGAGTTACGTCACTGAAATTATGGAATTTTAACGAGCCTCCAAACTCATGTTAATCGACTAGTAACTTATAGACTGAGTGGTAATAATATATAAAGATCGAAATAAAGGTTTATTGTTAGCGTATAAAGCATGTATGTACTCTATATTATGTACAAATTAGAAACAAAGCAATTTTAAACCAGCCAGGTCTATGGTGAGTGGGATTATTTATTAATTCCCACACTCGGCGCCGAACCGAGACGAAGCTACTTGCCGAGAACAAAACAGAATAATATTTTAAAATGAAAATAAAAGTTTATTGTTAGCGTATGACGTCAGTCCAACTATCGATGCCGACATTGTGTCCTGTGCCAAGGCTGAAGGTCGTGCAGCATATTCCTCAGCCTGGACAATACACGGTGCTTCGACAGTGATTGGTCGACCTATCAAGTCGGTGTATCCATACAGTGTCCACTTTCAAAAAGAAGTGAGTATATAAGGTGACGCAGGTCTGTTTTTCCGAAGGATAACCAGATACCTCATAATCACATACGGCATTCTATCTCCCAGAAGGCTTGATGGATGACTCCCGGTTTTTCAAAACTAAACTGTTGGAGCTTTCTCTACTCCTTTTTTGTAACCACTATGATCATATACCGGGGTCGCTACCAAACCGGCGTTGCTGTTTGGTTTTCTTTTCTCTTCTTCCCTTAAATTTGCCATCGCACAACATTATATTCTGGCTCGCCACCATGGTGGGACACAAACCTCTACCATCGCCGAGCTGGAACCGAATAGAGCCCACTCTCTAATAGTCTAAATGGCGTTGAGGGATTGAGTATTGACAATCTATCACTCCAACGTAAACTGCCGGGAATTCAAACCGCGTGCATACCCTCTCAGACCCCATTTGAGGCAATAGGAAAGCTAGACCGTGTGTGGTCCAAGTGAAATAAAACAAGGTTAACCGGGTCGCAAGGGATTTGTAAATCCCACATCGTCCCTGCGCGGCTTCGGCGCGCTAAAAACTTTCATTCATCCATCTCATTTTCTAACCACCGTGTAAGTAGGAACCAAACCACGAGGCAAGGGCAGGAAACACCCTCGGGTGTGGCTCTTTGTGAAGGCCTGCCCCCTCCCTCCTATTTCGACCGGATAAAAGAAGGTGAATAAACAGGCAGTAAAAACGTCTCAGCTGTGACCTTCTACCAGGAAGGGCTGTCTTCACCGACTCTGCAAAATCACTAAAATTTAATGTCTAAAAATAAACAAAAACGGGGAAAGAGAAAGTGAAAAACAGGCAGTAAAAACGGCTCAGCAGTGACCTTCTACCAGGAAGGGCTGTCTTCACCGACTCATCGAAATGACTAAAACTTAATGTCTAAAAACAAACAAAAACTGGGAAAGAGAAAATGAAAAACTCAGCTAAATCGTTAAAAATCAAACGTCTTAAAATAAACTAAGACTGGACTTGAGAAGGCGAACAAACAGGCAGTAAAAACGGCTCAGCCGTGACCTTCTACCAGGAAGGACTGCCTTCGTCGACTCAACTAATCCAGTAAAAATCAAACGTCTTTGAATAAACAAAATCGGGAACGAGAAGGTGAATAAACAGGCAGTAATAACTGCTCAGCTGTGACCGTCTGCCAAAGGGGTAGCTTCACCGACTGAGCTAAATCACGAAAAGTTCATCGTCTTAAAACAATCAAAAACTGGGAATAGGAAACTCCCAGTTTTTGATTGTTTTAACAAACTGCCTTCCACAATGTAACCACATACTTTTGTCTATCATTCTGTCTTCTTCTTTTAGCAGGTACACACAGATGCTTTCTTTTTGATCGCCAGCGACCCAATAACCGCTATGGAAACTTTAACCGATATGGAAAACAGTAACCGCTACGGACTCTGAACATCGTCCGCTCCATCCCTAGAAGTGGTCACCCACCTCCAAGGAGGCGAGCGTTGGTCCTGCGCCCCGCTTCTACCCCTTTTTGTAAGCGTCTGTAGCGCGCATTTTTGGCCTAGCCTAAGGGGTTCCAATGCAGGCCTGCCCCCGAACCAGGGACGTTCGGGTCTTTCTATGGGTGGTCCCCGAAAGGGGCCGTTGTTGTTTTTTAGCCAAAGATACATCCAACTGTAAGCTGGAAAAATGAACAAACTCCAGTTTCCATCAACCGCCTGAGGCAGACTATACTTGCCAATGATAGCCCACCACCGCATCTTGATTAAACTTCAAAATGGCAGACTTTACTTGCCCGAAAATTACACCACAACACCCTCGGGGAGAGGTAGCACCTTTGTGAGAGGACCCCCTCTCGCTCTGGTCCTCACCCGAGGGTTCAATCAACGATCAACGACCGACACAAAAGACAACCCAACACGCATCTTGACCTTCTAGCCCGGACCATCTGCCGAGTACTCGGTCCTTTTCCTCCTTAAACACGTCTAGACATGTGGCCACAAGATCTCTATCAGTCACAGAAGGTCGAAAGGGGCTTGCCACACAGCGTCCCGGCGCGCCTTTGGCGCACGAAACCATTTCTTCTTCCGATGACGGGTAAGATTCCAATTATGGAACAACCTAAGACAGGGACAGCTGGCACCATTAACAGATCACTAAACAGTGTCCACTTATAAAAAAAGAAGTGAGTACCGGTAGACATGACAAAAGAACAGACAATTTTAAACCAGCCAAGTCTACATGTATAACTTGCAGGTCCAAAGCCCTGGTAAATGGTGTACCAGTATAGGCGACAAAAGAGGAAACAGTTTTAAACCAGCCAAGTCTATGACTTGCAGGTCCAAAGGGGTTCACTAAATGCCGAATCTGACTTGAAATACCGAATCTGACCCTCCAAAATGTAATTATATATATTTCTCACTTAATTTCTTGCTATTATGGGTGTTCGGTAATGATAAAAAATATTTTAAATGAAAAAGTCCCGGAAAATATTTGTTTTCAGGTAATAAGTTCCATTATTGAGGTCGTTCTTTTCGTTCATTCTGTGCTCCCACTACTTCCCTATTCCCACGCTTCTTCTCTCCTCCCAACACTCAAGAGACGAACTGTTTGATGACATCCCTTGCCCCATTCTTTTCAATCTCTCCGATTAGCATATTAACCCTCTCTTTTGAATCACGCACTAACCACATGTCCTTCATTCTCCCATTCCACTGGGAAGCACTGGGAAAAGATAAACGATAGGCGATGGGGCAGTGGGTCCCCACCAAAAAGAAATACACTGGTGGAGGAGAACCTATCCAATCGTGTTTGTAGCGAAATAACGGCAGAAGAAGTGCGGAACGTGGTCTCGAAATTAAAAAATGGTAAAGCGGGAGGGACTGATGAAATTCCGAACGAATTCCTCAAAAATGGAGGGGAGGCACTTATTGAAGTCCTGACAAACCTTTTCAACCTGGCTCTGCGAAAGCAAGAGGTCCCCAGAGAGTGGAGGGAAAGTAAGGTGTCGTTCATACACAAAAAGGGGGATAAGGAAGTTCTAGATAACTATAGGGGGATATCAGTTAGTAGTAACATCGGAAAAGTATTCTGTAAGGTCATATACGGTAGACTAGAGGAAGTTATTGAAGAGAAAGGTTTTTTAGGAGAAATTCAAAATGGTTTCAGGAAAGGACGAAGAGTCACTGATCACCTATTTACACTGACCCAACTGTTAGAATCAACAAAGGCTGAAAAGAAAAAGATGTTTCTGGCATTTCTAGATGTGAAAAAAGCGTACGACCGAGTGTGGAGGGAAGGTATGTGGCGAAAGCTCGAGGGCATTGGACTGGGGGGGGGGGGGGGGGGGGACTTTGTGGGAATCATGAAAGCACTGTATACAGATGTGCAAAGCCAACTCAGTCTAGGAAGTATCACTACAAAACGAGTCCCTATGGATATAGGTCTCAAGCAGGGGTGTATCTTTTCACCGATTTTGTTTGCATTGTATGTTAAAGATTTAGGGGACGAACTAATTCAGAGTGCGGAGGGGGTAAATGTTGGAGACATAAAGATACCAGGCTTATTCTTTGCGGACGACATGGTGTTAATGTCTAGAACTGAACAGGGGCTAGAGAAACTGCTGGAAATTGTTGGTAGATATGGGAACACTTGGCGGCTCGAACTAAATGAAAATAAAAGCAAGGTAATACCCGTTGGACGCAAGGTAGATATGACGAAGAGATGGAGAGTGGGGGAGTTCTCAATCCCCGAAGGGGAAAGCAAACAAATCACTGTAGGAGAAACGGGAGAGTATGAGTATCTAGGGGTAAGCATAAATATAACGGGAAGAGGGGTGTACAGAAATTACTCAGCCAAACTGATTCTGAAGGGGAAAAGAATTCTGAACCAACTAAAACTTTTAGGGAAAAATAGTTTCAACAAGGTCTTTGTGGGGAAAACACTGTGGGAGAGGGTGGGTTTACCAAGTATAACGTATGGCACGGACGTGATTCCATTAAACCAAACCGTTATTAAGAAGTTGGAAAGTACTCAGAATGATGCCGGCAGATGGATAACAGGGTCGAGTAATGCTGCAGCTTTGGAAGCAGTAAGGGGGGAGCTTGGGTGGATGAAAATCAAGGATAGGGTAGATTTGGGAAAACTGTGTTACTTTAACTACTTGAGAAACCTGCCTGACAACCGGTGGTGCAAATTGATGCTCGATACCATTTGGAATTCTAATATAGAAACGGGGTGGTCAAAACATGTGAGGGAACTAATGGACAATTACTCTATAGAGGTCACAAACATAGAAGTAGGAATGAAAGAAGGCAAAAGGTTTGTCAAAGAGAGAGTCATGGAAGATTGCAATCGAAACTGGCGAGCAGGGGTTAGCGTGAAAAGATCACTGCAGGGGTTACAATATAAAGAAAAGCCAGCTTTTGAGAAGTACCTAGATGGCACCTTTGGGGGGTCACTGCTGTTCAAACTGAGATCAAGATCACTGGAGCTTCGGGGAAAAATTGGGAGAGATGGGGAAAAGGGATGCCAAATGTGCCACTCTGGAGTAGTGGAGACCCTGGAACATTTTCTCTTGGAATGCCCACAGTATATACCTCATAGAATAAAATTTACTGGAAGAATAATGCAGAAGTGGGGTGAAGAAACAAAGGATAGATGGCTGAAGGGGGACACGAGGGAGAGGGTAGGAATGCTTATTGAAGAAATTGAACAGGAGGAAGTGAGGGACACTATTAAGCAGTTTATATCTGAATGCTGGGAGGAGAGGAGGGGAAGAGGGGGTGGGGTGCAGGGGGAATGATGGCCTTCTCTTATGAGGACCGCGACAAATCAGCGGCTGGCCAAAGAGTTATTATTATTACTTCCCCGTTACACTGCTAGTGAATCTTGTTCTTGTAAACTGGCTGAAGATTTTCGTAATCCATCCATCCACCCATCCATCCACCCATCCCTACTCTTTCTCTCTCTCTAGTTTTCTAAGAAATTTCGAAAATGAATTCGATTCTGCTCAGAAAACAGTTGACAATACACTGAAGTGTAACTGTTAACTGGCATTAATCTTTTCCACAATTAACGGCAAAAAAATATACTTTCATTTTTTATTTGATTGCTCATTGAAACAACTAGATGCAGCCCTGTTGCTGAACAAACACTAATCAGCGATAATCTGATGTATGTTAAAACAAGTCACACGTCGGTGATTATCAAAGGCTATTTGAACCTGCCCGATAAATTGGATAATGGAACTCATTCACTAACACCTCACTTATGACTCCAAAACACAAAATTCGCAAATTTTTTTACCCTGACTTTTTCATTTAAAATGATTTTTATATTCACGAGATCACAGAATAGTAAGAAAGTAAGTAGAAAGTATCTTTAATTAATCTCTTTTGGGTCAGATTCGGTATTGAGTGACACCGGTCCAAAGCCCTGGTAAATGGTGATGGGAATTGTGTTTCTTCATGAAACTACATGCAGTCAGTGTTAATATATCAATAACATGAGTTTGGAGAGCGTTACGGTTTATTTATGGATGAAAGACTCTGACGCCGATGGGGATCGAACCACTGCCTTGATGAGAGTACACTTCTGCGGCACCAATCGCCTAGCGAAACTGGACCAGCGCCATAGACCACTCGACTACCGACAAGCCCCAAATGAAAGTGTCAATGACACTGTAGCTCAACTTGACAAACTTGAACTTGGTAATTTATAAATGAAATGGCAAAATTGAAGATCATTGGGACCAATGTCAGTTTTTTTGCCAGTGGCAACATTTTTTGACAGAAAATGAAGAAAATCGATAGCTCCCATCTAGAGGCCTCCCCAAACAAGCATGCCAGGTTTCAAAGCAATCCGATCATAAATGTGCCCTGTAGGGTGTACAAAAGGGAAATATTGTGGTCTGACTAGACTAAATTCTAAGAACGTTGGCCGTGGCAACATTTTTTTCACGAAAATGGAAGAAAATCGATAGCTCCCATCTAGAGGTCACCGTAAATAAGCATACCAGGTTTCAAAGCAATCTAATCATAAATGAGCCCTGTAGGGTGAGCCAAAGGGAAATATTGTGGTCTGACTAAACTAAGTTCTAAGAATGTTGGCTGCGGCAACATTTTTTGATGGAAATTGAAGAAAATCGATAGCTCCCATCTAGAGGTCACCCCAAACAAGCATGAAAGGTTTCAAAGCAATCCGATCATAAATGTGCCCTGTAGGGTGTGCCAAAGGGAAATATCGAGTCTTCTGACTAAATCAAGTTCTAAGAACGTTGGCCGCGGTGACATTTTTTGGTGGAAATTGAAGAAAATCGATAGCTCCCATCTAGAGGTCTCCCCAAACAAGCATACCAGGTTTCAAAGCAATCAAATCATAAATGTGCCCTGTAGGGTGTGCCAAAGGGAAATATTGTGGTCTGACTAAACTGAGTTCTAAAAACGTTGGCCGCGGCAACATTTTTTGACGGAAATTGAAGAAAATCGATAGCTCCCATCTAGATGTCACCCCAAACAAGCATGCCAGGTTTCAAAGCAATCCGATCATAAATGTACCCTGTAGGGTGTGCCAAAGGGAAATATTGAGTCTTCTGACTAAACTAAGTTCTAAGAACGTTGGCCCCGGCAACATTTTTTTGACAGAAATTGAAGACAATCGATAGCTCCCATCTAGAGGTCTCCCCAAACAAGCATACCAGGTTTCAAAGCAATCTGATCATAAATGGGCCCTGTAGGGTGTGCCAAAGGGAAATATTGAGGTCTGACTGAACTAAGTTCTACGAACGTTGGCCGTGGCAACATATTTTGCTGCAAATTAAAGAAAATCGATAGCTCCCATCTGGAGGTCACCCTAAATAAGCATACCAGGTTTCAAAGCAATCAAATCATAAATGTGCCCTGTAGGGTGTGCCAAAGGGAAATATTGTGGTTTGACTAAACTAAGTTCTAAGAACGTTGGCCGCGGCAACATTTTTTGACAGAAATTGAAGAAAATCGATAGCTCCCATCTAGAGGTCACCCCAAACAAGCATGCCAGGTTTCAAAGCAATCCGATCTTAAATGTACCCTGTAGGGTGTGCCAAAGGGAAATATTGAGACTTCTGACTAAACTAAGTTCTAAGAACGTTGGCCGCGGCAACATTTTTTGACAGAAATTGAACAAAATCGATAGCTCCCATCTAGAGGTCTCCTCAAACAAGCATACCAGGTTTCAAAGCAATCTGATCGTAAATGTACCCTGTAGGGTGTGCCAAAGGGAAATATTGAGGTCTGACTAAACTAAGTTCTACGAACGTTGGCCGTGGCAACAGTTTTTGCCGGAAATTGAAGAAAATCGATAGCTCCCATCTAGAGGTCACCCTAAATAAGCGTATCAGGTTTCAAAGCAATCAAATCATAAATGTGCCCTGTAGGGTGTGCCAAAGGGAAATATTGTGGTTTGACTAAACTAAGTTCTAAGAACGTTGGCCGCGGCAACATTTTTTGACGGAAATTGAAGAAAATCGATAGCTCCCATCTAGAGGTCACCCCAAACAAGCATAAGAAGTTTCAAAGTAATCTGATCATAAATGCGACCTGTGAGGTGTGCCAAAGGAAATTGTGGACGTACGCCGACGGACGAGAAGTGATGGCAATAGCTCAGCTTGACTTTGTCAAGTTTAGCTAAAAATGCATGCTAGCAGATCGAGCGTCCATGGAACTGGCACAGTCCACACGAAATTACTCGGTATCCCCCCAGAATTAGTTTTTTTACAATGAATTATACCATGTAATGCAGATGAAATCAGTGAGAATCAATCTCTTTTCCAAATTTCCTGCTTACGGTACAGAATACAGAATTCGGCACTTCTGAGTAGTAGGCGAGGGGGTTTTCGTGCCCTATCTTATGGATCTCATTTGGTGGATCTCATGTGACGTCATACCGCAATGTATTATGGGTATCACGTGGTTGTCATGGTAACCCATGTGGGCGGCCATGTTGTGACGTCATTGTCATGGTGATGGGTGATGTGAGTGCGCATGCGCAGCTCGTTTTGTTAGGGTGATACGTGTTTCCGTCGTCCATTTTGTATGAAGGGGGCCGCCATCTTTGTTTCTATGGTGGCAAGTGGTTGCTATGTTACCCAAAGGCTTCTTATAGGGGTAAGAGGTTTGTAACAGGTATGTTCGATTGACTGGGAGTATTTATGGCTCTACATAATTACCCAAATGAGCCCGAGAATGGCCGTAAATCACCGGAAACGACTTTATTAGATATGGATTCCCTATTTTATCGGTGTAGCACGTAGGGTGTGTTCCTTTCTAGAAGAGTATTTTTGGAAAGACTTCCGAAGATAATTACCCAAATAAACCCGAGAAGTCTTACTATTTCGAATTCTTTCAGAATTCTCTGCTTCTATCTACATATACAATAGTTTTCGTCTATCTGCTATTAGTTGGAACAGCTTTGCTTATTATTACTATATTTAGAAATTCTGGTCTATTCTTGTTAGTTCTGACCCTATTCCAAGTACTCTTGTTGTTTCATTTATCTAGACCATTTATATAAATTATAACTAACCAATCAGATTGCTTGATTTCCCATGATCTGTATGCAGAGTTATCTCCCCTTATTACAACAAAGCTGTATCCGTTTCTCATCACCTGGACCATATCCCCAGGCACCTCTTTTTTGCAAAATACCTGTGGCTATGGAATTACGTTTTGTCATATGTGCTTATGTGAAAAGGCACAATGTGCCCTAGCACAAACATGCACATACTGGCACATTTTACATGTGCTATTTGCACATACCGGCACATTTTACATGTGCTATTTGCACATACTGGCACATTTTACATGTGCTTTTTGCACATTGTGTTCAAGTGCACAATGTGCGCACAAAACATGCAGCACATAGGCACATACGGGTATTTGAGCTTACCTATGGCCTGGTATTGTATTATTTGAGGATACCTTCATAGGATACCTTCTGGAGAACCCCTTTTTGTCATATGTGCTTATGTGAAAAAGGCACAATGTGCCCTAGCACAAACATGCACATACTGGCACATTTTACATGTGCTATTTGCACATACTGGCACATATTACATGTGCTATTTGCACATACTGCACATTTTACATGTGCTATTTGCACATACTGGCACATTTTACATGTTCTATTTGCACATACTGGCACATTTTACATGTGCTATTTGCACATACTGCACATTTTACATGTGCTATTTGCACATACTGGCACATTTTACATGTGTTATTTGCACATACTGCACATTTTACATGTGCTATTTGCACATACTGGCACATTTTACATGTGCTATTTGCACATTGTGTGCAAGTGCACAATGTGCGCACAAAACATGCAGCACATGCGCACATACGAGTATTTGAGGACTAATGGGGACCAGGATTTGGAGACCAAGACTTGATGGACCAGTGTTTAAGGGGCCAGTTGGGGGACTAGTTAACAAATAACAAAAGAATACATGATATCCAATTCATTTTATTTCACTATTCTCAGTTGCATTTTACATACTAGCACATGACAGTTTAAATTGTACATAGTCAATCCTCCAGGAAACACTGAAAGAATCACTTGAAAAAGTACAAAAGACATGTGCACATCATCCAGCTCTCATTCGATCCCCGGCCTTCAATGAGTAAAGACATGCCTAGTCACTGCTGTAGTTTTTGTGGGAAGCAATTTTCCAGAAGCTTCACACGCAAAAGACACGAAGATGGTTATTGCCTCGAGAGACACGAAAGGAATGAAGAATTCAAAAACGCAGGGATTGAGAGACTGAAAAGAAACCAAGATATCCTGCGATATCTTGCCCACGCTGACAGAGATGAAGTGAAAACCACTATGCGGACGGCCAGTAATGACTTGATTCGATGTATATGTGATTGCGCCGTCAACCTTTTGGACTATAATGTGCCAATGACTAAATCTGAGAGAGCTTTTCTCATTCCACACAAGTACGAAATAAGGACAATAGCCAAAATATTACCTGGACAGAAAGCAAGACGAATCATACAGAACGGTGGATTTTTAGGAAAGTTGCTTCAACCAGTAGTCCGTGGGCTATCAACAATTCTTGCAAACGTTCTATAAAAGGGACGCGCACATGACAATGTGCTCATTTGTGCCCTGGTCGCCGTAGAGTGAAGACACAATGCAATACTGTCGCGCTTCTTCCGAACATGACCCTCCATCAACAGATGATTCCAGTGAGGAGTCAGAAGATTCAGAAAGCGAAGAAGGAGATACAGAATCTGAAGAAGAATTAATGGAGGTTGACGATTCCACTGATCCGATGGCGTGTATCGTTAGAGGTGCTTATGATGAGTACCAGGAGGATTTCGAGAAACTCCTTAGTTGTTACATAAAAGATGGAATGGATAAAGATGAAGCGGCCGAAGAAGCAGCTGCATGTCTCAGAAGTAGAGTTAGAGAAGCAGTCGGCGCGGGATATCTTGACACACTCGTGTTTATGAAATATTTTCGACGAGATCCCATTTATAAAAAAATCCAGGAAACAGCAAAACAGCTAAGAGAGAATGAAGACTACGACCTTGTTGAATCCCAGAAATATGCTCTGGAAAAGAGAAAGTTTTTGTTCGATCCCATTTTGGTTCAATACACATTTGGAATGGAAACAGAATCTGATGACGAGTCGTAAGAAGGAGAGTATATAAGGGAGTGTTTTCCAAGACTTAAATACTACACTTTTGACTTACCATGGGTGAATTTTGCAGTAAAAAATGTACCGACAGGTAGCGCTCGTGTGACAAAACATATATAAGAGAGTCGATACCGAAAGAAAAATCATTTGTGTTCCAGCCATCGAAGAGTGAAGATGTCTGACAAATTGTGCGCAGTCATATTCAGATATAACAATGACATTCAAATACAAGTTTTCAAGAATTCTGCTGGAATAAAATTCACATCTAAGGATGTAGAACTGTTGCATAAAACAGTGGAAAGGGTTAAACGGAAGACGCTTGAATCAGATGAAGCTGTAGTTGCAACAAAGAGACCAAGACGTAACCAACTTGTCAGTAACGAAAATTCAGCTAAGCAGACTGACCAGCCAACGAACCAAATTACAAAGCCCACCAAACCGTGCGAAGGTCATGCTACACGAGATGACAAAGGCTTATGTGCCGGGCAGCTTTCAGACAAAACAAAGAGTGCAACTTCAACTCAAACATTGAACCAAACGAAGACTGAAATTCTGAATCAAGATCAAATGGATAGTGGAGCTCACGAGATGGGTCATGTCGCACCCAACGAAGTCGAATTGCTGGTGTCAAAGGCCAAGCAGCCTGCTAGTAAACATCGAACAAATAAAACTGGAGAGAACACTCGGAAAGAACCTCATTTGGCAGCCAAAGAAAACAGCAAAGTTAAAGAGGTTTCAAAACCACCTAAAACGAAGACACCGCCATTTAGCAGATGGTTATCCACCATTTCGGGAAGAAAGGATCGAAAATCTACGAACTACACACCATTAAAAGATGCCTTTGGCGATAACGATTTCCTAGAGGATTGAATTTGTACAATTTAAACTGTCATGTGCTAGTATGTAAAATGCAACTGAGAATAGTGAAATAAAATGAATTGGATATCATGTATTCTTTTGTTATTTGTTAACTAGTCCCCCAACTGGCCCCTTAAACACTGGTCCATCAAGTCTTGGTCTCCAAATCCTGGTCCCCATTAGTCCTCAAATACTCGTATGTGCGCATGTGCTGCATGTTTTGTGCGCACATTGTGCACTTGCACACAATGTGCAAATAGCACATGTAAAATGTGCCAGTATGTGCAAATAGCACATGTAAAATGTGCAGTATGTGCAAATAGCACATGTAAAATGTGCCAGTATGTGTAAATAGCACATGTAAAATGTGCAGTATGTGCAAATAGCACATGTAAAATGTGCCAGTATGTGCAAATAGCACATGTAAAATGTGCCAGTATGTGCAAATAGCACATGTAAAATGTGCAGTATGTGCAAATAGCACATGTAAAATGTGCCAGTATGTGCAAATAGCACATGTAAAATGTGCCAGTATGTGCATGTTTGTTCTAGGGCACATTGTGCCTTTTTCACATAAGCACATATGACAAAAAGGGGTTCTCCAGAAGGTATCCTATGAAGGTATCCTCAAATAATACAGTACCAGGCCATAGGTATCCTCAAATACCCGTATGTGCCTATGTGTTGCATGTTTTGTGCGCACATTGTGCACTTGCACACAATGTGCAAAAAGCACATGTAAAATGTGCCAGTATGTGCAAATAGCACATGTAAAATGTGCCGGTATGTGCAAATAGCACATGTAAAATGTGCCAGTATGTGCATGTTTGTGCTAGGGCACATTGTGCCTTTTCACATAAGCACATATGACAAAACGTAATTCCATAGCCACAGGTATTTTGCAAAAAAGAGGTGCCTGGGGATATGGTCCAGGTGATGAGAAACGGATACAGCTTTGTTGTAATAAGGGGAGATAACTCTACATACAGATCATGGGAAATCAAGCAATCTGATTGGTTAGTTATAATTTATATAAATGGTCTAGATAAATGAAACAACAAGAGTACTTGGAATAGGATCAGAACTAACAAGAATAGACCAGAATTTCTAAATATAGTAATAATAAGCAAAGCTGTTCCAACTAATAGGCTCTTCTACGCTACTGGAGTATACTCTAGAACAAAGGAACATCGCCAGATAGACGAAAACTATTGTATATGTAGATAGAAGCAGAGAATTCTGAAAGAATTCGAAATAGTAAGACTTCTCGGGTTTATTTGGGTAATTATCTTCGGAAGTCTTTCCAAAAATACTCTTCTAGAAAGGAACACACCCCGGGGGCCCCCCTCGGTACTATAGCACTACGTGCTACACCGATAAAATAGGGAATCCATATCTAATAAAGTCGTTTCCGGTGATTTACGGCCATTCTCGGGCTCATTTGGGTAATTATGTAGAGCCATAAATACTCCCAGTCAATCGAACATACCTGTTACAAACCTCTTAGCCCTATAAGAAGCCTTTGGGTAACATAGCAACCACGTGCCACCATAGAAACAAAGATGGCGGCCCCCTTCATACAAAATGGACGACGGAAACACGTATCACCCTAACAACACGAGCTGCGCATGCGCACACACATCACCCATCACCATGACAATGACGTCACAACATGGCCGCCCAAATGGGTTACCATGACAACCACGTGATACCCATAATACATTGCGGTATGACGTCACATGAGATCCACCAAATGAGATCCATAAGATAGGGCACGAAAACCCCCTCGCCTACTACTCTTCTGTTATGCATTTTTTAAAATATATATATTTTATTCACCAGTATACAAAATAAACATTGATACATGAAGTATATACAGTTACAATGTGAAAGTCAACAGAACAATATCACAATTCCAACTAGATGGTGTCACTTGTGTGCAAAGCACACTATAGTGTATCCCCGCATTTGCATCCTTGACTTTGTATGAATGCTTGATACAAAGATGAAATGTATTATATGACACACTAAAATCATATTGAGTGGCACAGGTGACACAGCTTCGTGCGCACCTACAGACTCCACTGCAACATTTGGGCATGGTTTTAGCGTTTCGAATTACATACATGTACCCTGGGAGCCTTTCGCCGGAAACGGTCTAAGAAAACATGAAAGTGGCAACGGTGGCACCCCAAAAATCCGAAACCTTCGTGCACATCTACAGACCGTACTGCAACTTTTGAGCATAGTTTTAGCATTTCAAATTACATACTCTGGGAGCTTTTCGCCGGAAATGATCTAAGAAAACACGAAAGAAAAACGGTGGCACCGCCACGTGCCATCTGAAAAATCTGAAACCTTTGTACGCATCTACAGACCTTACTGCAACATTTAAGCATGCGTTTAGCATTTCGAATTACATACCCTAGGAGCCTTTCGCCCGAAACGGTATAAGAAAACACAAAAGTGGCAACGGTGACACAGCCACTTAGCACCCGAAAAATCCAAAACCTTCCTACGCATTTACAGACTCTACTGCAACATCTCAGCATGGTTTTAGCGTTTCGAATTACATACTCTAGGAGCCTTTCGCCGGAAACGGTCTAAGAAAACACGAAAGTGGCAGTGGTGGCACAGCCATGTGGCACCTGAAAAATCCGAAATCTTTGTGCACATCTACAGGCCCTCCTGCAGCATTTGAGCATGGTTTTACCATTTCGAAATACATACTGTAGGAGCCTTTCGCCGGAAATGGTCTAAGAGAACATGAAAGAGGCAACGGTAGCACAGCCACGTGGCACCCCAAAAATCCAAAACCTTCGTGCGCATCTACAGACCCCACTGCAACATTTGAGCATGGTTTTACCATTTCGAATTACATACCCTAGGAGCCTTTCGCCGGAAACGGTCTAAGAAAACATGAAAGTGGCAACAGCACAGCCACTAGGCAGCTGAAAAATCTGAAACCTTCGTGCGCATCTACAGACCCCACTGCAACATTTGAGCATGGTTTTAGTGTTTCGAATTACATACCCTAGGAGCCTTTCGCCGGAAACGGTCTAAGAAAACACAAAAGTGGCAACGGTGGCACAGCCACGTGGAACCTGAAAAATCCGAAACCTTCGTGCGCATCTACAGACCCCACTGCAACATTTGAGCATGGTTTTAGTATTTCAAATTACATACTCTAGGAGCCTTTCGCCGGAAACGGTCTAAGAAAACACAAAAGTGGCAACGGTGGCACAGCCACGTGGCACCTGAAAAATCCGAAACCTTCATGCACATCTACAGACCCTACTGCAACATTTGAGCATGGTTTTAGCGTTTCGAATTACATACCCTAGGAGCCTTTTGCCGGAAACGGTCTAAGAAAACACAAAAGTGGCAACTGTGGCACAGCCACATGGCACCTAAAAAATCTGAAACCTTCATGCACATCTACAGACCCTACTGCAACATTTGAGCATGGTTTTAGCGTTTCGAATTACATACCCTAGGAGCCTTTTGCCGGAAACGGTCTAGAAAACACAAAAGTGGCAACGGTGGCACAGCCACATGGCACCTAAAAAATCTGAAACCTTCGTGCACATCTAGAGACCCTACTGCAACATTTGAGCATGGTTTTAGTGTTTCGAATTACATACCATAGGAGCCTTTCGCCGGAAACGGTCTAAGAAAACACAAAAGTGGCAACGGTGGCACAGCCACATGGCACCTGAGAAATCCGAAACCTTTGTGCGCATCTACAGACCCCACTGCAACATTTGAGCATGGTTTTAGCGTTTCGAATTACATACCCTAGGAGCCTTTCGCCGGAAACGGTCTAAGAAAACACAAAAGTGGCAACGGTGGCACAGCCACGTGGCACCTGAAAAATCCGAAACCTTCGTGCGCATCTACAGACCCTACTGCAACATTTGAGCATGGTTTTAGCGTTTCGAATTACATACCCTAGGAGCCTTTCGCCGGAAATGGTCTAAGAAAACACGAAAGTGGCAATAGTGGCGCAGCCACGTGGCAGCTGAAAAATCCAAAACCTTCGTGCACATCTACAGACCCCACTGCAACATTTGAGCATGGTTTTAGCGTTTCGAATTACATACCCTAGGAGCCTTTCGTCGGAAACGGTCTAAGAAAACACAAAAGTGACAACGGTGGCACAGCCACGTGACACCCGAAAAATCCGAAACCTTTGTGCACATCTATAGTCCCTACTGCAACATATGAGCATGGTTTGAGCATTTCGAATTACATTCCCTACGAGCCTTTCGCCGGAAAGGATCTAAGAAAACACGAAAGTGGCTACGGTGGCACAGCCACGTGGCACCCGAAAAATCCGAAACCTTTGTGTGCATCTATAGACCCTACTGCAACATATGAGCATGGTTTTAGCATTTCGAATTACATACCCTACGAGCCTTTCGCCGGAAACGGTTCAAGAAAACACAAAAGTGGCTACGGTGGCACAGCCACGTGGCACCCGAAAAATCCAAAACCTTCCTGCGCATCTATATCCCCTACTGCAACATCTGAGCATGGATTTAGCGTTTCGAATTACATATCCTACGAGCCTTTTGTCGGAAACGGTCTAAGAAAACACAAAAGTGGCTACGGTGGCACAGCCACGTGGCACCCGAAAAATCCGAAACCTTTGTGCGCATCTATAGCCCCTACAGCAAGATATGAGCATGGTTTTAGCATTTCGAATTACATATCCTACGAGCCTTTTGCCGGAAACGGTCTAAGAAAACACAAAAGTGGCTACGGTGGCACAGCCACGTGGCACCCGAAAAATCCGAAACCTTCCTACATATCTACAGATCATTTAGCAACACCCTAGTGTAATTTTAGAACTCCGAATTACATAGGTTGGGACTATTCAGCAAAAAAGTGAAAAATTAACGCATTTTTTAAGTGGCTCCACAGAAGCCACCTGGTGGCACAAAAATTTAAAAGTTGTATTTTTGGGTTGCACAGACCCTATCGAACAACTGTAGAAAGTTACAGCGTTTCGAATTACAAAACCGGACGTACGGAAGTACGGACGTACGGACGTACAGATGTACGGCCATACGGGCGTACGGACGGAGATCATGACAATATCCCCGCATTTTTTAAAATGCGGGGATAACAATACTACATTTGTATACCAGCAGGGAAAGACATAGCCAGATTGGCTGTCTACCTGTCTTTCCCTAAGAGAAAGAAGAATAACAGTAGAATATAGATAGGGAAAGTAGTCAGAAATAAAAAGAAGGAGACTATTGAGAGAAGGAAATGTACGAGTGCAACGTAGTGGATTCCCATTATCTTCCTTTTCAACTCAAAGAGAGCACGTGCGGATATGATATAGGTAGTTTGTTGGTGTGGTGATGGTCGGAAGCCAAGCGAGCCAGACCTCTGATTCGGACTTCACCATTGCATTAATTTGCTTAATATGCAGTTGAGGACTATACGACCAGGATTTAAAAAAAAAAAAAAATGGGAGGGAAAAGACCGAGTCCGAGGCTAGCATGGACGAGAATACCAGACATTTTGGGTGCTGAGGAACTTCGAATCTCAGCCCGACTCGAAATTATCTCAGTGACTGGTGTTCGACACAACCTAGCTGTCCCGGCTATGAAATCTTGAACCACGGAAAGTTTCAAGCTCATGAAGTGATACCCCTTGAACTCACCCTCCACCATCAGGTCTCCTGCACCGGGGGTCCCATAGATTTTCTGAGCAGGAGATCCAAAGATAGAGGATGACACCAGAGAGGTCCTAGTCTCGGATACCAACTCAGTCCTTTCTTGGACTATTCCGCAATTTAGAATAGCATGCTCAAACAGACGAGTTTCAGTCAAAACAAGACCCTTGAGCGGATATTGGAAATATTTGAGCGTGAGAGAAGGTGTAGCATCCTTAATGTGAAAAACGGCGGGGCTCAGTTCTAGATTTCTTTCAGTTTGAAACTCCCCGCCTGGTTGGACTCGAGACTCTAATTCGAAAGCCTGGGTTAGCAGGACCCTCCAAACCAGTTGCATTGAAGTTAAGGTTGTGATATAATATATTGAATACTTATTCGTCCAGAATTTTATCCTGGTGTTGAATTAATGCGGATCGGTTCAAACTGAAGAAGGGGGATACATACCCGACGATGCATTGATTAAAAGAGATTAAATAACACAGTCTGGGCAGTACGGATTGGAGCAGGAAACATCACTTGAGTATGCCGATAGCAGTTTTGAAAATAGTATTTTTTTTTAACTTCTTCCTGTTTGTTATTGCCTTGACATCCATATTCAGCTCATTCCATATTTTAGGGAATGCAAAAACGGGTAGATTGTCCAAGGTCTTAGTTCGGGTTCGTTGTCTATATAAGAGGCCTGTTTGACGTGTGTTTACATTGGATTGGTTATTTACAATCGCAAAAAAGGTCACGAACGACGAAGGAAGATTTCCATTTTTCCAATCAAACACGAACAAAGAGGCATGAAGGTTATACAGGTATTTTATCTTCAGGATACCATCTCTAAAGAACAGTGGATCAGAATAGGCATTGAATTTCTTATTGTTAATGATGCGTATTGACCGTTTCTGTTGTTTAAAGAGTCGATTGCAAGCTTTTGAAGCTCCCCATACAGGAATTCCATATATAAAATGACTTTGTATTAGTGAAAATATAGGGTTTTCATAGCTGTATGGGGTAGAATTTGTTTTACTTTACTTAGGGCAAGATAAGCTAGAGAAACTTTCGAGCAGAGTTGGGATATGTGTCCGTTATAGGATAAGTTTTCATCGATATTTATACCGAGAAATTTAACCGATTTCTCGTCCTGACTATTACCGACTTTATCAATGATCTGATTATTTATACATATGTTCTCATTGTGATTGTTTCCTTTGTCGGTTGGGTTGATAATTATATATTTCGTTTTTTGGGGGTTCAGAACTAAGTGGTTAGCTGAGCACCAATTGAATATATTTTGCAGTTCTTCATTAAAGTCTTCGACCAGCAAGTTTATCTCAGTTCCAGATTTATATCCCGAGGTGTCATCTGCAAACGTTAGGAGATTTAATGTTGTGGAATTATTTATATCATTTATATATAGAACAAATAGGACAGGGCCCAATATTGAACCTTGCGGTACACCACATGTAATATCAGCTAAATCGGATTTACTGTCACCGATGGAGACGTACTGTGTCCTATTCTGAAGATAACTTTTAAACCAATGATTCGCATTGCCTCTTATTCCATAATATTCTAGTTTTTTAAGTAGTATCTCGTGGCTTATGGTATCGAAGGCCTTTGATAGATCCAAGAATAGGGCAAGGGTACTATCTTTGCTAACTTTGTTGTTTTCTGTAGCTATAGATTTTAACAATTGCATAATTGGGTGAAGGGTGCCGTGATGCTTCCTAAAGCCGTATTGGTGAGGGTAAAGGATGTCAAATTTATTTAGAAACTTCGTAAGTCTTGCCAGCATAAGTTTTTCTTAACGGCCCGAGAGGAATGAATAACAGCCCGAGGGTTTATTACCGGCACGCGACGAAGTCGAGGGCCGTTAATAAGCCAGAGGGCTGTTATTCATTCCTCGAGGGCCGTTAATAAACCGGGACGCTCGACAAAATCATGTTATTACTATTATTACCATGGCCGGAAGCGGGCAGCGGGCTTTTAATGAATTTTGTTTCCAATAACACCAGCAGCTCGCTTCCGGTTGCATGGCGTCATGAATTACCGAGTCTTACCGCCCGCTAAACTCCATTAATATACTAGAGAATGCCCGCTAAAGTGGTAATAATTAACATTCACAATCTTGTTCTCGGTGAGTAGTCTCTTCTCGGTTCGGCGGCGAATACGAGATTGATAAATAATCCCCATCACCACAGACTCGGTCTAAAAGCTCTAAATTTACTCTTCTTATTTTTTATACAACATAGAGTAATATTTATTTTGCCTTGATATATTATTTTGATTTGTTTTCGGTTGTTCTCGGTTAGTCTTACCCACATCCAAAACCGAGATAAAAGTTAATGGGAGTTTTACTTTTATCAAATATTACAGTGATCTGTCTTCTGATACCCAATTAGCACTTACGCACTTCATCCCGACACCGTGGTAGCCTAATAATTACAAAACTACCTACTAAATACAGAGGGACAGTTTTCGGCGACAGCTCGGTCTATTTTTCTTGCATTTACCTGAACAAATCAGCGGTCATATCACATATTTTGCTTCGGTGGACTAAATTAGATGTCTGCACATATATTTAAACCTTTTAAACAACTCTTACTCACTTATTTTCCTTCACCTCGGTATCCCTCGGCATTTGATTTGAACTTACTTGAATTTGCCCCCTGTAACAAAGATGTATACCAAATATCAAAAGTGGTGGTTCTGGAGAAGATTCTTCAAAGAGTACCGTCTCATACAGTTAAAACTAGAACTAGAAGTCCTGTCACGAACTGAGCGCTTACCAAGGCTTAATTGCGCATAGGAATTGCGCGCAATTTCCATATCGAATGGCATCCAAAGCACGGCAGGTTCTCCTTGTTACTCATAGAAAACACAGGCGATGTTTCTGCCAATGGACCTCCGGGTTACCCGGAGGTCCATTGGCTGAAACATTGCTTGTGCACAGGCCACATGTACAGAATTTGATAGCCTTACCATGGCCACAACGCGTAGATTAACGCACAAACGCACAGCTCGACGTGCTATTTGTGCGCATTTCATGAAAGGACGTCTGGTTTTAACTGTATTCCACCAAGTTGAAATTCGTGATCCTCTTTTGAGCCCAAATTTGAACCGAGGGGCTTAATTTGTAACCAAATATTAAAAGATTCTGATCAGCAGTTCTTGAAAGGAAGATTTTTTATTTTTTTTGCAAATATGCTTACTCAGCAGTTTTTCACCCCTCCCCCTCCCTTCCCCAGAATACTATTTCCAAATAGATACTATTCCATTCTTCTATTCCTAAGGATGCTTCACACCAAATAACAATTCTCTGTTCCATGCTCTTTGGAAAATATGGGTGTTTGAAAATATTACTATATTTCGTTTCTGGGGTTCCCATGGGGATATGTGAAATAATTTTTGCATGCATCAAGTACTTATGACACCGTAATGCCACATACCAAATTTGGATTAAATTGGATCGTCATTCAGAAAATAGAAATTTCACACAGGGCCAAAAATCTTGCCCCTCCCATTACATGGGCACATATTGCTCTATGAACTTCGTTTGAACAAATTTGATTCTGCACCTCAAAGGGGAGCTCAGTACCAAAATATCAGGTCATTGTACCCATCTCTTCGTGAGAAGATTTAAAACAAAATTGGGGAGCATTTCCCCCACCCCTCCCTATGGGGCTGTGTGAGTTTGAAAAAAACTCAAATGCGATGGCAGAACAATCACACCAAATGTAACTGAAATCAGAACAGCAGCTTTGGAGATCTCGCAAACACCATGTTCATGGACAACGAAGAGTGTGATCACAATAGCTCATCCTGACTTTCAGTCAGGTGAGCTAAGAATATCTAAGTTCTTATTTACAGAATACTTCTGTAAATTGAATATATTTCACGGACCAAGTGGCTAATCAATTAATAGGGTTCCAGTTTACTTGGTACTACCACTCTCTCCCAAATTGTTTTCCCAGCAAATGCCTCAGAGATAAACTTATTCTCCTATATTTTGAGTCGTGTGCCTAATATAATGACCAAAAAATGGTCAGTGCTATTCTCAAAAATCACCACTCAAATTTTATTATTTTCTCATTTCCATTGTATCAAAAATGGCATTTAGATCAGTCCAGTTTGGGTACATCACAGACACACCAAGCCTGATATGGTTCAGCCATTGAAGAATATTTGTATAATATTGACAGTGAGTACAGTGGAGCCCACTTAATTGGATATCTTTTAACTGAATAACCCTGTTAATTGGATATAATTACCCAACACAAAAACATTTACCATACCTCCAGAACAAATTTGACCTGTTAATTCAATATAGGTTATAGAGTAAACTCCTGTTAATTGAATAAAACATATTGTAACCTGTCGCAAAATTACCCTGACTTTCCCCAGTTTTCCTTTGTTTATAGACCTATTTGGCCTAAGTATATCCAATACATGCATTTAATCTATTATATCTTGTTTGACAGAGCTCATGGAGCTCTGTCAAACAAGATAAAAGAGAATAAATGCTAAGTTTATCTCTAGAATACAGGAAAGTGACACAGTCCCTGTTAATTGAATGCTTCTGTTAACTGAATAATTTTCTTTGGCAAAGTGGCTTTTCAATTAATAAGGTTCCACTGTACCGCCATTATTTAGCTTCTCGTGGCTTGATTGCCACCTCAGAATATCTATAGAGGTCACCTCTCGAGTCTCGATGAAACTGGTCAAAAAACATACCCAACTATCCATTATGCCTTCAAATTTGGGAACATTCCTGTAATTGTTTATAGTCGTCTTGATTCTACTACTCATAATAAAGCTTCATACCGAAAAACAAATATCTCATTTACTTCAGAAAATGAGCATCTGAATTTTGTTCTATTGTTAGCTCCAGAGGTTCCCATGTGGATCAAGCCTGAAAAAGCAGCCTGTCATCTGTCAAATGAGGTTCACAGACGGTAAAGTTTGAGATGCTACCCTGCTGTATCAAGGTCTCAAGCCAAAACAGACAGATGTACCTAGAGAATAAATTGGCCCACTGTTTGGGATAGAATCAGCAAATTCACCCTCTGGGGACCTCATTTTGCAAATGACAGGTTGCTTATATTCAGGCTTGATGTGGATGTAAACATTTTTTTACATAAATCAATTATATGTCACCCAACAATATTGCACACCAAATTTGGATCAGTTAAGATGATTGGTTTGGAAAAATGAATTTTGAGAGAGGACCATAATTGGCTCTTTCAGGGAGAGCCCTAATTTTGCCCCCATAAACTGTTTCTGCACAATCTGGAATCCACACCATTAAAGAAAGTTGTATACAAATTTCCAAGCATGGTGATAGTTGTTTAGAATTTTAAACAATTTTTGGCCTTTGGGACATCATGCCACCATATTGCTGTTAACAACTTAATTTGAACAAATTTGAAAGGGGATCCCCAAAAGATGTTTGTTTGGAATTGGCCCAGAGGTTTTAAAGCCAGTGGCCTACAAAATACGGATGAAGGCAACAACCAGGTCGAGAAATTTTACTTACAACCCACACAAATTACCAAGTTTTTCAAACCTTTCTGGCAGTTTCTGCACCCAGCACATCCAATATAAATATTTACTCTATTATATCTTCACATAGCCTCCAAAAGATCAGTCAAACAAGATACAAAAGAATAAAATACTCAAGCCATCACCAGAATCTGGGAAAATGACTGAATTCTGGGTAACAGAATATTCCTGTATACTTGGTAAGTTAACACTTTACCTATCGTAATGGATAATGGTTAAAACAAGCTATTGCTATTCACAGAATTCATCAATCAAATTTTTTTATATTTTCATTTTTTCTCTCAAAACATAGCTTAGAACCCTAACTGTAATGAGCTCTTGGGGCTCATTCCAATGTGAGGTCACAGGCTATTTTTTTTTTTTTTTGCTAAAATGTTCTGTTATTCAAGAATTTTTTTTTTAAGTTTCATCTGCTATTTGGGTTTGGCAAACTGTTAACCTTTTACCTAACACGAAAGGCAGACGACACTTGCACATGAAATTCATAAATAATTTTTATTTTTTTGCGTCAAAATTTATCATGTCACCCCCTCATTGGAATGAGCTCAATGAACTCATGAAGGGGGGGGGGGGGTCATAAGCTATGTTTTTGAGACAAAAATAATGAAAATTGAATGTTTTTTTGTGAATAGCACTGGTCGGGTTTGGTGATTGCATTGGGTAAAGGGTTAACAGGGTTCTACTGTAGCACAATAAAGGGAACAATCATCCAGTTTATTAAGTTTCCTTCAGTGTCAACATTGTTAATTCTGTTTACGGTGAGAACTGGAGAGTACTGAACAAGTTTAACATCGGTTTGCAGGGAGTTGACATTCATCATTATTAAAAAATGGAAAAAAAGAAAACTAAGCCAGTCGTTACTTGGTATTTGTCTAGGTCATTGTGACCGCCATGTTCAACTGAAATGAAATGTGGATTATTAACTAAATTCAGACTGCAGCCACTAATTCACATTGAAGTTATTTGTGAAAACTATCAGTATTTGAATTTGTTGTTTATCTTCTATAAAATGTTGCCTTCATGGAATCATCACATAAAAGAATTCTCTTGAGGAATCCTCTACGTAGGTAATGTCACTTTAACAAATGATTTCACCGATCATCTAGGGAATACTGGAAAGAGAAGCAACATGTGTTTACTGGTGAAATTATTTATTTATTGGTGTTTAAGGTCACATAATTCTGCACAATGGCTAATCATGGCTGCAACATGGATATCAAGGATATAAAGTCAAGCCCAGCCAATCGTTTATACCCATGTTGCCCGTTCTGAGGGTTTCCACCCCAGGCATTGGTTACCAGGTCCTATTTTACCAGTAAAACAGAGCTTGTTTACCACAGTAAACAAACACAGCTTTGCTAACTGCAGTTCCCACAGGGAACACAACTCTGTAACCAATCAGAGATGTTAACCCTTTACCCAACGTAACAGCCAAAACCGGCCAGCGCTATTCTAAAAAATTGCCTATTAATTTTAATTCTTTTTCATTTTTTGTCTCCAAAACATAGGTTATGACCCTTCATTGGAACGAGCTTGTCAAGCTCATTCCAATGAGGGTCATAACCTATGTTTTTGAGATAAAAAATTAGTTATTCAAAATTTTGTTTGAAAGTGTTGTCTGCTTTACATGTTAGGTAAAAGGGTTAAGGAGGGTTTAGGGGGTGTGACACCCCCACTCCCAACAGTTTTTCCAGTCGGAATATTTTCATCAGAATGGGCGTCTACGATATCACTTCCCTCTCGCAGGCACCATGTACTTTCTTAAAAGACAAGATTTGATATTTGCACAGGTGTCACATACACAGTTTTGTGATATACATGGAGGTCTGTAGTATCAGATTCAGACTCTTGGGGGCCAGGCATGACCAATTTGGAGTACCGGTATGGTATGTGTTAATTAAACAAGAGACCCCACGGGGCCTGAAGCGCTCATCTTGTACAGAACACAATTTAAACAGAGTCCAAGAATGAGTCTACATTAAGCAAGCCATCTCCATAGGCTACACTGTCAATCCTTGAGTCCCTCAGGAGTGACAAAAATAATCTGGGCATCATGCCTTTTCTTCAGTTGATCATAAGTAAAATGTAGAGCTCCCCTATGAAGCCCCTTGATACAACCTATGTGGATTAATCTTAGTACCTCTAGAAGGTACTGAATACAAAATTTTTAATTCTTCAGCAAAATGGCCAATTCCGGCTCCCATAGAGAACCCAAATATTAACCCAGGCTCCTGATTTGAACACAGTTAAATCTGACTTCCCTAGAGATGTTGTGTACCGAATATGAAAGCATTCGGACTGTTGGATCTGAAGAAGAGAAATTGTAAAGAAATTTCTCCGAATTGCACTAAGTTCAAATTTGGGCTACCATAGCGAGCCCAAATATTGACCTATGGATCCGATTTGAACAAACTTGAATCTGACCCCCCTAGAGATGTTGTATACCAAATGTGAAAGCATTCTGACAAGTGAATCTGGAGAAGAAGATTTTTGAAGAAATTCCCTCATATTGTACTAAGTTAAATTTCATGTTCCCATATGGAGCCCAAATATTAACCTAGGGACTCGAATTGAACAACCTGGAATCTGACCCCCCTAGAGATGTTGTATACCAAATATAAAAGTATTCCGACTGGTGGATCTGAAGAAGAAGATTTTTAAAGAAATTTTCTCATATTGCACTAAGTAAAAATTTGGGCTACCATAGTGAGCCCAAATATATACCTAGGGATCTGATTTGAACAAACTTGAATCTGACCCCCATAGAGATGTTGCATACCAAATATCAAAGCATTCTGACTGATGGATCTGAAGAAGAAGATTTTTTTAAATTACCCTCCATATTGAACAAAGATAAAATTTGGGCTTCCGTAGGAAGCCCAAATATTAACCTAGGGACTTGGTTTGAACAATCTAGAATCTGACCCTCATAACAATGATGTATACCAAATATTAAAAGATTCTGACTGGTGGTTCTGAAGAAGAAGATTTTTAAAGAATATTCCCCATATTACCCTACGTTAAAACTTCGGGCTCCTGTAGAGAGCCCAAATATGAACCAATGAGCTTTATTTCAACAAACTTTTATCTGAACCCCCTATGAATGCTGTATACCAAATATCAAAAGATTCTGATGATTGGTTCTGGAGAAGAGATTTTTTAAATTTTTGCAAATATGCTGACTCAGCATTTTTTCGATGCCCATTACAGAACACCCTAACATAACCGATGGCAATTTTTTTTTTACCATTCAATTCTACTGGTCATAAGAATACTTCATACCAAATAAAAGCTCTCTGTTCCGTGGGGTTTGGGAAATATGGGCGTTTGAAAATATTTCTATTTTTAGCTCCCAGGGTTCCCATGGGGATGCGGGAATTTTTTTTTTGCATGGGTCATGTACTTATGACCCAATAATACCACAAACCAAATTTGGTTCATACCGGACCATCGGTTCAGAAAATAGAAATTTTGGGCGGGGCCAAAAATCTTACCCCTCCTATTACAAAGCCAAATATTACTTCACGAACTTCGTTTGAACAAACTTGATTCTACACCTCATATGGAAGCTCCATAGCAAATATCAAGTCATTGTACACACTGGTTCTTGAGAAGAAGATTTTTAAAATATTTGGGTGCATTTTCCCCCACTCCCTCCCTATGGGGCTGGGCATGCTGAGTTGAACAAAAATGAAATGCCCCTTTGGGACCATCACTCACACAAACTTTCACTTGAATTGGCCCAGTGGCTTTGGAGGAGAAGACCAAAACATGGTGTTGACGGACGACAGACGGCGGACGGGAAGCGATGAGATTAGCTCAGCTTGACTTTGTCAAGATGAGCTAACAAGCGGCCACATGGGCCCTGAGGCATTCACCTGAACAAAGTTGTTTAAAGAAGGATTTAATTAGCGTCTATGGCTAGTTAACACTACAGAGGAATGAAGTTATTTAATTATTCATAACTCTGTTCTCCAGGCCAGATGATTTTTTTCTGTATTGGGATGCTACATGTTCCAATGCCCAGATATCCGGTAATGCAAAACTAGAGAGTCTAAATATCAACCTTGGTACTCAACTTGAACAAACTTGAATCTGACCCCTTCCCCTCCACCCACAGTATGCTGTGTATCAATAGATTCTGAATGGAGGATCAGAAGAAGGAGATTTTTTTTAAAGATTATTCATCATATTACACTGCATTAAAATCTGGGCCCCCATAGGGACCCTAATATGAATCCAGGGACTCAATTTGAACAAACTTGAATCTTAAGTGTTGCTAGGGTGTTGTACACAAAGTATCAAAACATTCTGAATGGTGGTTCTCAAGATGATTTCAAAGAATATTCCTTTTTTGCACTCAGTTAACCCTTTAACCAACGCAGACGATATGAAAATTTATTATTTTAAATATCATTTTTTCAAAAAATTTCAACAACACCATATCATGTGACCCCTCGTTGTAACGAGCTCGTTCCAACGAGGGGTCACATGATATGGTGTTGTTGAAATTTTTTGAAAAATAATATTTTTTCAACTGCTGAATTTGCATATTACATGGGCAGATGCGGGTGATTCATTGGGTAAAGGGTTAAAATTAGGGCTCCCAAATATTCACCCAGAGACTATATTAGAAAAAAAAGTGAAATTGCTCCCCCCTCCCCCCCCAAGGAAATATCAAAAGATTCTGACTGATGGTTCTGGAGAAGATTTTGTAAATATTACCGATTTAGCAATATGTTAAAATTTGCCCCCTCTCCCCTCCCCCAGGAAATGGAAATGTCAACCCAAGGATTTTATTTGAACAAATTGAATCTGAACCCTCTGAGGATGCTGTATGCCAAATATGAAAAGATTCTGATTGTATCTCAAGAATATTTAAAAAATCCCTTCATAAATACGACCTGTAGACTGCACTAAAGGTTTTTGGGTCTGTGCAGCCCTCAAGGTTGACTGATCGCGACCAAAAGGGAACGTTCTCATCTAGACCTTATACAGAGTCATCCTATCAAGTTACAATGAAATCCCGTCATAAATACGACCTGTAGACTGTGCTAAAGGTTTTCTGGTTTTGGGCTCCCGTACCTGTCACGGTTGACTGATCATGACCATAAGGGGGCGTTCTCATCTAGACCTTATACGGAGCCATCCTACCAAGTACAATGAAATCCCTTCAAAAATATGACCTGTAGTCTGTGCTAAAGGTTTTTGGGTTTCGGGCTTGCATAGCCATTATAGTTGACTGATTGTGACTAAAAGGGGACGTTCTCATTTAAACATTATACTGAGTCAACCTACAATTTTGCAATGAAATCCCTTCATAAATGCAAACTGTAGACTGTGCTAAAATAATCTAGGTAATGTGACCCTGCAACCATCACAGTTGACTGAACCTGACCAAAATAGGACATTTTCATCTGGATATTATACAGAGTCATCCTACGAAGTTACAATAAAATCCCATCATAAATACGACCTGTAGACTGTGCTAAAGGTTTTCAGGTTTGGGCCTGCACAGCTATCACGGTTGACCGATCGCGACCAAAAGTGGACATTCTCATCTAGACCTTATACAGAGTCATCCTACCAAGTTACAATGAAATCTCTTCATAAATACGACCTGTAGACTGTGCTAAAGTTTTTTTTGTTTTCAGCTTGCATATCCATCACAGTTGACCAATCGCGACAAAAAGGGGACGTTCTCATCTAGACATCAACTCGTACCTGCATATGAATGATGATCAGACAACTACGGGGTGTAGCCTGTTCTAAAAAAAAATGCGAACAGACTTACAGACAGACACACAGACTTCTGTACTCGTGATGGCAATAACTTTGTAAAGTTAAGCTAAAAATAGTCCGACCAGACCTATAATTGCAGGTGCAATCATGCATACCAAGTTCTGAAAGAATAGTCTATAAACCACCAGACAAAATTCAATCAATGTGGTAAATTATTCTAAGTTGTAAAGGGGCATAACTCTGGCAAAATTAGTCCCACTGGAACTATAATCACACATGCACAGGTTCTCCTGGTGGTGAACATTCATGCCAATTTTCTGAAGAATTGGTCTATAAACCTCCATGAAAGTCTCCTGACAAAATTCTGACCGATGAGGCAAATTATTCTATGTTGTAAAGGGGCATAACTCTGCCAAAAATAGTCCCACCAGAACTATAACTGTACATGCATAAATTGCAATATAATCGCGTGTACCAAGTTCCGAAAGAATATAAACCTCTGGTGGAAATCTCCAGACAAAATTCGACCAATGTGGTAAATTATTCTAAATCGTAGAGGGGCACAAGTCTGGCAAAAAATACTTCCACCGGAACTGTAATCGCACATGCACAGGTGCCCATGGTGGTGAACATGCAAGCCATGTTTCAAAAGAATTGGTCCATAAACCTACCGACAAAATTCAGATCAATGAGAAGGGGCATAACTCTTGCAAAATAGTCCCACCAGAACTATAACTGCACATGCACGGGTTCCCATGGTGGTGAACATGCATCCCAGACAATGCCACCGGTATCCCCCAACAAGGGTTTCTAAGTTGAAAAAAGCAGAAAAAGGTCTATAATTTGAGAAAAGAAAAAAATGGACAAAACCTGTTACTTGTGAATATCCTTTCCCCCATGGTAGTCTATCAGCATACCAAAGATCATTTAAATCCCACATCCACTTACTGAGATATGAACTTCCAAAGTTGTTACAGATGGACGGCCAAATGGACGGACTGGTGGGACCCCATTTCTATATCCCCTTGCAAACTTCATTTTGGCGGGGAAAAAAATGAAAGTGTCAATGACACTGTAGCTCAACTTGTCAAGACCTGTACATGTATAGTATGTGACACAGCAATGACAAACATCTAGTAATGACCTGATAACAAAGGTACATATAAAGTATTGTAACGGTCTGTACATAAATACTGGCGTAGCCTGTAACAAATGTATAGGTAAAGTATTGTAAAGGTGGGTGACAGTCAGACGCTAAACTCGAAAAGAAATCTTTGAGTCCCAGAGTGGGTCTGATTGAACCCCCAAATATTTGTTCTCATAGCACAGTGATAACAAAGGCACCCCAAAACACACTCATTCCTGTCCCAAGGTGAAAACAAAGGTACCCAAGAAGTTTCGTAAAGATCAGTTCATAAGTACGAGTTGTATAGAAGTTGTGACAAAAAACTGATTGGACCTAATTTCAGTACAAAATGGCCACTGGCAGCCATCTTGAATTTTGGACCGTACTCAGAAACACTCGTTCTCGTCCCAAGGTGATAACAATACCCAAGAAGTTTCGTGAAGATCGGTTGATAAATACAGCCTCTAGCCCGAGCCGTATTAACATGTGCACTTACAGTGTATAAGAAGCACCAAATAAATCAAAATTCATCTAATTTGCATTATTTCTGCACGAGAAAAAAAACCTGTACTATATGTGATGTATTCCATGTTACTAAACATTCATACAAAAATTTATTCAAATCAGAACTTTCATACAGAAGTTCTGTACAAAATACTGATTGCACTAATTTGGGTACAAAATGGCTGCTGGTGGCATCTTGAATTTCAGTCCACAACCAAAAACACTCGTTCTCATCCCACGGTGATAACAAAGGTACCCAAGAAGTTTCGTAAAGATCGGTTCATAAATACGGCCTCTAGCCTGAGCCGTATAGAAGTTGTGTACAAAAAACTGATTGGACCTAATTTCGGTACAAAATGGCCACTGGCAGCCATCTTGAATTTTGAACCGAACCCAGAAACACTGGTTCTCGTCCCAAGGTAATAACAGAGGTACCCAAGAAGTTTCATGAAGATCAGTTGATAAATACAGCCTCTAGCCCGAGCCGTATTGACTGAAAAATCAAAGTTCATCTAATTTGCATAATTTCTGCACGAGAAAAAAACCCGTATTATATGTGATGTATCCCATGGTACTAAACATTCATACAAAAAATTATTCAAATCAGAGCTTTCATGTGGAAGTTCTGCACAAAAATCTGAGTGCCCCTAATTTTGAACAAAATGGCTGACACCGGCCATCTTGAAATTCGGGCCAGACCCCAAAACACTCGTTCTCGTCCCACGGTGATAACAAAGGTACACAGGAAGTTTCGTAAAGATCGGTTCATAAATGCGGCCTCTAGCCCAAGCCGTATTGGCATTTGCACTGACAGTGCTGAAAGTAACACTAAATAAATCAAAATTAGTCTAATTTGCATAATTTAAGCATGAGAAAAAAACCTGTATGATATGTCATGTATCTCATGGTACTAAACATTCATACAAAAAATTATTCAAATCAGAGCTTTCATATGGAAGTTCTGTACAAAAAACAGATTTCTGCATCGTCGGTACAAAATGGCGGCTGGCAGCCATCTTGAATTTTGGACCGCACCCAAAAACACTCGTTCTCGTCCCACAGTCATAACAAAGGTACCCAAGAATTTTCGTAAAGATCGGTTCATAAATACAGCCCGAGCTGTATCCAATTGTTGACGTACGGACAGACGGATGACGGGCCATGACAAAAGCTCAAATTTGGCTTCACCAAAGTTGAGCTAAAAAATGGATGGATGGATGAGGGAAGGACATCCAATTTACACAATATGACCATTTTTTTTTCAAACAGGCATATAAAAAGGGACAGAACTCGGAAGTGGAATGTTTGGACCACAACACTTCATATGTGTCTGAAGGAGCATGTCATGCTGGACATCCCTGTAAGATTTCATTTAGATTTGACTACTACTATCAGCTGAGTTATGGGGATGTATGGACTTAAAGGCCAGGCATGCCTGTAAGATTTCATTAATATATGCCTACTACTATCAGCTGAGTTATGGGGTTGTTCATTCATACAGATGCAAGTAGACACCACATTTTTTTTATACTGGGATTCCCACAGAGGTGTAGAAATTTTTTTCTTCCATAAATCAATTTCATGTCACCAAAGAATATACATAATGCATACCAAATTAGATTCAAATCACCCCATTGGTTCTAAAGACTGAAATTTCAGCCAGGACAATAAATTTTGCCTGGCCCAGCACAAGGCCAAATATTGTCCAGGAAAGTTTCCAAGAACAATCTTGAATCACAAAAACGAGTTGCATACTACATCTCAGGAGCATTGTGACTGGTGGCTTATGAAAAGAAAATTTGAAAGGGATTTTGGACTTTTCAGGGCTTATATATCGACGAGAATCCGAGAATCGATTCATATTTGTAGGTTTTATTGAATTTTATATTCAGTTAATGTTTTTAAAAATTAACAAGAGCACTGCTAAATAAGCCTGTTCGAAGTCGAAAAGGGATGTAATGTGTGTAAAAATAACTGGATGGAACCCATATTCAAACTTGGTTAGTATTATTACCAGGAAAATAAACATACCAATTTTGGTTGAGATCAAATAATCCAACCTGAAGTTATTGGTGTGATACCAAAAATGTTAATAGATGGTCAAATTCTAAGTCGAAAAAGGATCGGAACTCATTTAAAAATAATTGGATGGAACCCATAATTGAACTTGGCCTGTATTACTAACTGGGCAATACACACACAGTACAGCCACCGTGGACTGGTCACTTTCCACGGGTGCACAATATTTCCATGGACACAATAATAGATTCCAAACACTAATAACAGAAATAACCATCAAAAATTTAATTAATGAAGCCCCGGGTACAACCCGGTGCTTCATTAATTAAAATTTTGCTGATGATTTTTTTACCTGGTAAACACATGAGTGGACATCACTGCCCATGTGTGGATCACGACCAGACCAGTCCACGACGACTGTACTGTACCAACTTTGGTTGAGATGAAATAATCCAAACTGGTGTTATTGGTTGGGAACAAAAAATGTTAATAGACGGTCAAATTCTAAGATGAAAAGTCCAAACTGAAGTTATCGGTCGGAAACCAAAAATGTTAATAGACAGTCAAATTCTAAGACGAAAAAGTCCAAACCGTAGTTATCGGTCGGAAACCAATTGTTTATGGATGGGTGGAGATATGGATGGACACATGGATGGACAGACAGACAGGCCATTTACATAATATGACCGTTTTTACAAATGGGCGTATAAAAAGCTGTGTTGGGTAGAGGGTTAACATGTGTTATCAGTATATAACAGGGGTTCAACCAGGGTGGCCTCATCGGTTCCTTGGACTCTTGTAGCAGGTATGGATCCGCGCAACCATTTTCGTGAGAATCCAAATGGATCCTCCCAAATTTAGATGAAATATATGCCCTGCTTTTGGGTATTTGCCCTATTCCATAAGGAATAATAACTTCAAACTAACATGATTTGTGTGAAGTTTGGTTGTATTTGGGTCAGTGGCTGATAAGATGATGGATGCAGGATGACAATAGCCCACACTGACTTTCAGTCAGGTAAGCAAAAAATAAATTATAAATATAGTCTTAAAAACATTTATTTATGTTCAACAAATTGAATCTTTTTATTTGGCTGACCTCTTCACAATATAACATAATAATCAGCCAAAATAATATATTTAACAATATACATTACAGTTTGTACCTAACGGTTTGTTGCTCTACGATGTTCTCAATATCCTACGAAATAAAAGTAAACTGTTCTATCACAATATTACACATGATTCACCATGGACATTCAAGTAGACTTTCATACCAAACTATGAGCACAACTGATGGATCACTCGATGTTTCTCCTGATCAAAAATATATCTAAAACATGATTATCACGACAACCAAAAGTCTCCAAGTTTAACCCTCAAAAGTTATCTGATTGTTCAAGTGATTATATGGAAATTGTTCAAGTGATTATATGGAAATGATTGTGGTTTGGGAATCTTAACATAAGACCAAATTTACAAACGATGAAAAGTTTGCTTGACCATTTTCTTTATGATACAGTGGAGCCTACTTAACTGGATATCTTTTAATTGAATAATCCTATTAATTAAATATAATTTTCAAACACAAAACCATTTACTATACCTTAACAAATTTATTCTGTTAACTGTATGTACTATATGGAGCAAACTCCTGTTAATTGAATAAAATTTCTTCATATGTTGAATCCCCAATTTCTCTTGTTTATACACCAGACTTGGTCTCAGTACAGCCAATACAGCCATTTAATCTATTATATCATGGTTGACAGCTCTCTGAGCTGTCAAACATGATATATTTATTTATTTATTGGTGTTTAAGGTCACATACTTATGCACAAAGGCTAATCATGACCATGACAGTTTTACAGGTGGAGGAAGCCAGAGTACCCGGAGGGAACCACAGAGCAGCTGCCAGCTCCCCAACATTGTAACTCTGCACTGCAGCACAGGCAGGGTTAGATTGGTTGAAGACATGCGCACAATCGATGTGCAGTGTGCCTTAGTATACAGCATCATCGTGCCCCCATGTGGACAATCGGGGTTAAGAGCCTTGCCCAAGGACACAACGCAGGAGTCTGAATCGATCGCTCAGACAGTCACCCATCCGAGGACTAACCGGGCTCGACGTTGCTTAACTTCGGTGATCTGACGAGAACCGGTTACCGCTATGCCACCGTGCCCCCTCAAACATGATATAACAAAATAAATGGGTTCATCTCCAGAATACAGTAAAGCAGGGTTCGTACACCCTTGAGAAAAAAAAATTCCAGGACTTTCAAGAACTTTTTCCAAGGACCTTTCCACGATCTTCTGATAACATAATGCTGACCCTATTTCATACTTGCTTACCTGTTTATAACATAATAATACGTGATGCACGATTAAGGAGGCACGCTCTGTTTTTTAATGAAAAAACACCGACTTTATGCACTGTCAATCTATGCAATTACACAAGATATTACAGCAAATTTTCCATAAAAATGCTAGATTATTGACACTACATATTTTTTAAGCACTTTCCAGGACTTGACAACTGGAGATACGATTTTCAAGCACTTTCCAGGCCCTGAAATTTCGATTTTTAATTCAAGCACTTTCAAGGACCCATATGAACCCTGTAAAGTGATTAAATCCCTTTCAATTGAATCTTCCTGTTAAATGAATATGTTTTATTGGCTTAAATAGCTAGATAATTAACAGGGTTCCACTGTATTACTGAATGGTAGGTTCCATGTTTTTTATTAGTTATCAGAGCAGGCAATTTCCATATTTAATTTGTGGGTAGCATAATATTTTCAACCTGATGACAAATGATTACAAGTTAAAAATATTAATCTGCCTCTCCAGAAAGTCATAACACACCACTCAATACAATAGGCTCAGTTAACTGCATATTTATTAATAGAACAGCCCTGTTAATTGAATATATTATTACACCAGATCATTTACCATACCTAAAGTACAAATTTGGCCTGTTAATTACATATGGATTATAGAGTGAATTTCCTTTGAATAAAAAAACAGAGGCTCAAGTGTGCCTAAAATGCTCACCAGGATCAGGTTATCTTCAAGGAATAAGGGTTTTAATGTCAAGGGATCAGAAAAGACAGAGGCAAAAAGGTACACACTTGCAAGCAGATGCAATCCTTAATGAAAACATAACATTCAATTGAAACAAATTGTTTTCTTACAAGAGATATATGAAAGAATTCTGACTGGTGGATCTGAAGAAGGTTTTTAAAGAAATGTCCTCACCCTGCAATAAGTTAAACTTTGGGCTCCAATATACAGCCAAAATATTAACCCAGGGACCCCGGTTTGTACAAACTTGAATCTGACCCACCTAGAGATGTTGTATACCAAATATGAAAGAATCTGAAGAAGATTTTTAAAGAAAGTCCCCCCATATTGCCCATAAAGTTAAAATTCAGGATTCCATAGGTAGCCCAAATTAATAACCCAGGGGCTTGCTTTGAACAAACTTGAATCTGAACAACCTAAATATATTGTATACCAAATATGAAAGGATTCTGACTGGTGGATGTGAAGAAGATTTTTAAAGAAATTTCCTCATACTGCACCAAGTCAGAATTTGATCTCCCATAGGGAGTCCAAATATTAATGGAGGGACTCGATTTGAACAAATTTCAAGATGTTGTATACCAAATATGAAAGGATTCTGACAGGTGGATCTGAAGAAGCTTTTTGAAGAAATTTCCTCATATTGCACCAAGTTAAAATTTGATCTCCCATAGGGAGCCCAAATATTAACCAAGGGATTCGATTTAAATAAATTTGAAACTGCCCCCCCCCCCCCCCCCCCCCCCCCCCCCCCCCCCCCCCCCCCCCCCCCTTCTGAGATGTTTGTTATATACCAAATATCAGAAGAATCTAATTTATGGTTCTGGAGAAGAACATTTTTTTTTTAATTTTGGAAAAAAATTTATGGGTGCTATCAGAGTAACGCCCCGTGGGTGTGGCAATTTCATTTGAACAAACCTGAATTGACATATAAGGAACATGCATATCAAACTTGGTTCAATTTGGTTCAGTAGTTTATGAAAAGTCAGTAATGTAAAGTTCACGACGAACGGATGACGTACAGACGACAGGCAAAAAGTGATCACTTAAGCTCCCCCGACTTTCAGTGAGGTGAGCTAAAAAGTTTCAGACATTGTTTGGTCCAGGTTGCTTTCTTCAAAAACTAAAATTTCAAATATTTTCTGCAGTTATATTATGACCTATGTCTCTAAATGACAGGTGCACTGAGATGTTTTTTACATATTTGTTAAGTTAACTACTCCTGTTGAATATAGGTTGTGGATCAACATGTTCAATGCCAAGACCTTCTCTACAATGACCTCAGAAATATGATGTATTTTTTTTACATGTGCTGATAAACTGCTATGTTGTAACATTGTTTGAAAGCACTTTCCGAGGCCTTTCCATTAAAATTTCAATTAAAAGCCAAATAAAAGAAACTCTGTTCCTTCAAGTTTGAGGGTCAGCATATATGGATATATCATGGCATCAACACAAGAATAAAGTCAAGTTTAGCCAATTGTTTATAACAATGCTGATCACTTTAGGGGTTTCAGAGACCTATTGTATTAGTAAAGTAGAACCGTCTACCTCAGAGGCCAAGCACTGCTTCATTTCATAGGGTACTCGCAGAAATATCAGCCTGAGAGACATTTCAAGATAAAACTGTGGAAACACCTGGCTACTCAAATAGGCCTGGGATCCATTATAGCTAAACGGGCAGAGGTACAATAACAGGTCCACTTGGCACTCTCCCCACGACTGGCAATGCATGTTGTTTTCCAGATCTTACTCTGTTTTAGGATCAATACTATCAGGAAGTAATTTTCTTTCGTCATGGTACCATTTACATGGTTCACATGTGCACAGGGTTGAAAAGACTGGTATTGCAGTAAAACAACGGCACTGAGAATCACTTTGCGTTCATTCTTTTGAATTTTTGCCTCAAAAACATAGTTTATGTCCCCTTTATAAGTTGTGTTTTTTTGTTTTTGTTTTTTTTTTAAGGCAAAAAAGAATTTTTTTAGTTATTCAAGAAATTTGTTTTCAAGTTTTTTCTATTTGGTTTGGGTAAACAGTTAACCCTTACCTAACATGAAAGGCAGACGACACTTGCAAATAAAATTCTTGAATAACTAATGTTTTTTCACTTTTTGCGTAAGAAATATAGCTTATGACCCTTCATTGGAACGAGCTCATTGAGCTCATTCCTATGAGAGGTCATAAGCTATGTTTTTGAGACAGTGAAATGAAAGTGTCAATGACACTGTAGCTCAACTTGTCAAGACATGTACATGTATAGGATGTGACACAGCAATGACAAACATTTGGGTAATGACCTGATAACAAAGATACATATAAAGTATTGTAATGGTCTGTACATAAATACTGACCGTAGCCTGTAACAAATGTATAGGTCAAGTATTGTAAAGGTGGGTGACAGTCAGATGCTAAACTAGAAAAGAAATCTTTGAGTCCCAGAGTGGGTCTGACTGAACCCCCAAATATTTGTTCTCATAGCACAGTGATAACAAAGGCACCCCAAAACACACTCATTCCTGTCCCAAGGTGAAAACAAAGGTACCCAACAAGTTTCGTGAAGATCAGTTCATAAATATGAGCTGTATAGAAGTTGTGACAAAAAACTGATTGGACCTAATTTTGGTACAAAATGGACACTGGCAGCCATCTTGAATTTTGGACTGCACTCGGCAACACTCGTTCTCGTCCCAAGGAGATAACAAAGGTACCCAAGAAGTTTCGTGAAGATCGGTTGATAAATACAGCCTCTAGCCCGAGCCGTATTGACATGTGCACTTACAGTGTATAAGTAGCACTAAATAAATCATAATTCATCTAATTTGCATAATTTCTGCACGAGAAAAAAATCCGTACTGTATGTGATGTATTCCATTTTACTAAACATTCATAATACAAAAATTTATTCAAATCAGAACTTTCCTACAGAAGTTCTGTACAAAAGACTGATTGAACTAATTTTGGTACAAAATGGCTGCTTGTGGCCATCTTGAATTTCGGACCACACCCAAAAACATCCGTTCTCATCCCACGGTGATAACAAAGATACCCAAGAAGTTTCGTAAAGATCGGTTCATAAATACGGCCTCTAGCCTGAGCTGTATAAAAGTTGTGTACAAAAAACTGATTAGACCTAATTTCGGTACAAAATGGCCACTGGCAGCCATCTTGAATGTTGGACCGCACTCAGAAACACTCGTTCTTGTCCCAAGGTGATAACAGAGGTACCCAAGAAGTTTCGTGAAGATCGGTTGATAAATACAGCCTCTAGCCCGAGCCGTATTGACATGTGCACTTACAGTGTATAAGAAGCACTGAAAAAATCAAAATTCATCTAATTTGCATAATTTCTGCACGAGGAAAAAACCCGTATTATATGTGATGTATCCCATGGTACTAAACATTGACACAAAAAATTTTTCAAATCAAGAGCTTTCATGTGGAAGTTCTGCGAAAAAATCTGATTGCACCTTATTTTGTACAAAATGACTGCCATCGGTCATCTTGAATTTTGGACCGCACCCAAAAACACTCGTTCTCGTCCCACGGTGATAACAAAGGTACCCAAGAAGTTTCGTAAAGATCGGTTCATAAATGCGGCCTCTAGCCCGTGCCGTATTGGCATTTGCACTGACAGTGCTGAAAGTAACACTAAATAAATCAAAGTTAGTCTAATTTGCATAATTTAGGCACCAGAAAAAAACCTGTATTATATGTGATGTATCTCATGGTACTAAACATTCATACAAAAAATTATTCAAATCAGAGCTTTCATATGGAAGTTCTGTACAAAAAGTTAAAAAATTTATAGTAATTTATATATTTTTTATACTTACCAATGACCCAGACTTAGCTGGTGCTAACTCCACAAAAACCAGGGCCAAACACAAATTTTGCCCCCCAATCCCCAAAATTTGCATCCAAAACAAAAAGAAATCATGTCCTAAAGGACCTCCATAGTACGACTCTACTGCGCATGCGCAGTGACGCAGTCGTCCCGAAATTGGCGCCAAATATCATTCTTACTGGCAGTGCCTGGTCAGCGCTATGTACTCAGCGGGGAGGCAAGAGTTCCCAACTCAGGGAGGGCCATCCCCGTCTGGGTCATTGGTAAGTATAAAAAATATATAAATTACTATAAATTTTTTAACATTTTTATACTGTACCAATGACCCAGACTTAGCTGAATAGTAAACAGGCTGGAGGGCCTAGGACATAGAGGAAAATCCAATAAGCTCAATTATAAAATAAAGAGGTAACCCCTTAAGGAGAAAAGGAGTATTAGGCTTTACATGTATCTTTCTTATTTAATATTTAAATTAGAAAGATACACTACCCTTAATAATTGAGCACAATAACATTCATGTTCTCTATTAACATCCAGTATAACCCTTATACTAATTATTTTTAAAGCAAGCCAATAAATAAAGTAGTCCAGAGAATTGAGACTCTTTATAATCATTTAAAAGTGTCCGAGTATTGTATATTAAAGCCCGTTTGACACTTGACATATACAAATGCTTCACACCGAGCTACACTTTAAAAATAAGACATGAATGAAATTAAACATTAATATTACACTTTAAAACCATCCCGGAAGCGACTCAGAAATACTGTCTTGGAGGAGGCATTCCCTTGCTTTTCACTATAAAGCAGGTGACCTAAGGGAACACCCGCCCCCCCCCCCCCCCCCCCCCCCCCCCCCCCCCCCTTCCCCTTGCCCTGGGTCAAATAGCCCAGAGCGAAGAGGGCAGTCGGACGGAGTCACTGCCGGAACAGAAACCCTGCATAACTATAGTTGCAACTGTTTAGTGGACGACATTCTGAGCAACAGATAACGGACCTAAACAATGCAGGTCTCCAGAAATGGACTCAATATTTCTGAGATAAAAATTAGTAAATGTGGATGGCTGAGACCAATAAGCAGCCTTCATTAAATCTGTAATAGCAACACTATTAGCATAAGCCCAGGAAGTAGAAAGAGCTCTTACTTCATGAGCAGAAATCTTAAGCACAGACTGCTGAGAAGAAGATAAATCTTCATACGCAGTACGGATAGTTAACTGAATCTATCTAGCAATAGAATGGACTGAAATGTCCTTTCTATTAGGCATCAAAGACAGAAAGAAACGTTTCCGTCCCTTTCTGATGAACTGAGATCTCTGTTTATAGATACGTAGTGCTCTAACAGGACAGAGTAAAGGCCTACGCCCGTCTGAAGACGGAAGAGCCTTAATAACAATAGGTTCCGGATATTTATTAGGAGCCTGATTCTTAGCTAAAAAACCGACATTAGTAGTGAAGGTGATAGTGTTCCCAACACTACGATAATGAGAATCATCCACCGATAGTGCGTGAAGCTCACTGACTCTTCTGGCAGAAGAGAAAGCTAAGAGAAAAGCTGTCTTATAAGATAAGAATTTGAAATCTACTGTCCCAAGAGGTTCAAATGGCTTTTCCTTCAATTTAAGGAGAACCCAAGCTAAATTCCACTTAGGAATTAATCTAAGAGTTCTGGGTCTATTTATCGAAAAGTTTCTAACCAATTTCGATAAAGAGACATTAGATCCAATTTGTAAACTATCATGATGTGCATAGGTATCAGATAACATAGATCTATAACCCTTTATAGTAACAGGTTGCAGTTTGATTTCGTCAAACAAGTATACTAGAAAGTTAGCAATGTCTGGTATAGAGGGATCAAATATATCAACAGAATGATCCCTACACCAACGACGGAAAACCTTCCACTTAGCCGCATAGTTTAGCGAAGAGGAGGTCCTCCTACAGTTAGAAATCGCGTCCACTGCTCGTCCTGTAAAGTGCTTGCCATGCAAGAAGGACCGCACAACGGAAAAACGTGAAGGTTGAGACCTTGCGGGTTGTGATGTAGTTGGCGCGATTTCCCCTGCCAAAGAAGATCCTCTCGTGGAGGGAGCTTCCGCGGTAGGTCCCACAACAGACACCTGAGTAGATTTATCCACGGTCTCTGTGGCGACAGAGATGCTACCAACAGAATCTTGCATTGAGATTGTTTTATCTTTAGCAATACTTGTTGAATTAACGGCGCTGGAGGATACGCATATCCTATCATTCCGTCCCAAGGGATCGATAGAGCGTCTACTGCAAATGCTCTTGGATCCGGACACGGGGACACATACGTTTGCAACTGATTGTTGAGATGTGTCGCAAATAAGTCTATCATTGGCCGTTCCCATTGGTAGCAAATCTGATTGAATACTTGTTTGTTGAGAGTCCACTCCGACGGCAACAAGCGACCCTTTCGTGAAAGGGAGTCTGCTAGCACATTCAGACGACCCGGTATGTGACGGACCGAAAGAAGAACGTGATGTTCCAACGCAAACAGAAGGATTCTTTCCGTTAGATTGAACAACGGAACTGAATGAGTGCCTCCCTGATTCCGTATATACGCCACTACTGTCGTATTGTCGGATAGGATTTGGACATGAGCATCGTGAATAATGTCCATCCAGTGACGTAACGCAAGCCAAATTGACATCATTTCCTTGATGTTTATGTGCTTGCACAGGAATTGCGGATCCCAAAGACCCTGGCATCTCGAATCCGTTGGGATTAATGATGCACCCCAACCTGTTTGACTGGCATCCGTCATAATGGTAAAACTCGGATCCGGCAACTGCAGCGGAACTCCTGGAGTTAACCACTGAATGTTTGCCCAAGTCTGAATCTCTTGTTTCACTTGATCTGACAAGAGAACGTCTACATCGAGTGAATGAATTTTCACACTCCAATTCTGAGTCAGGAAAATTTGAAGAGGCCGTGTGCGTAGCCGTCCCATCGGAATGAGATCCGCGGCGGCTCCGCACAGACCTATCAGTCTCATAAATTCTCTCGCCGTGACTTTGTCTGTATTCAGACAATAGCGAGCGTAACAACTGACTAATTTCGCTCTGGTTAACGGCAGACGAAGCTCATTCCCAGATGAGTGAATGACTTGGACGGCACCAGATCCGACTTCTCCTCGTTTACTATGAAACCGAGACGTCGGAGCAATAGAAGAAGATTCTGAACATCGTTCTGAAGCGTTAACTCGTTGCCGTACCTCTGAAGAATGTCGTCCAGGTAGGCCGACGTTACCGCAGACGAATGAGCTCGGAAGTAGATCATTACCGAGTTCATTACCCGAGTGAAAGCCCAGGGTGCTAGATTCAATCCGAAGCACATGGCCCGGAACTGATACACCACTCCTAGGACTGCGAAGCGTAGATACTTTCGGAATGTCGGATGTACCATGACGTGAAAGTACGCATCTTTGAGATCTATGCTCGTTGCATAATCGTTCACCCGAATACTCGCTCTGACCGATCGAATCGTCTCCATATAAAACTTCGGAGCGACGATCAGCTTGTTTATCCAGCTCAAATCTATGACTGGACGGAACGAGCCGTCTGGTTTCGGAACCAGAAACAGATGGCTGTAGAATCCCAGCGATTCCTGGTTTTCTACGACCTCTACCGCGTTCTTCATTAAAAGAGACTGCACCTCTGATAGCAGAGCATCTCTTTTCTGAGGGTTTGACGGAAGATGAGTCCACTTTGGACTTCGAGTTAATGGAGGCTTTCGTTTGAAGGGTATCTTTAGACCTTCCGAAGTCACTCCTCTCACCCACGGGTCGTCCGTAATCGACGCCCACTCTTGAGAAAAACTCGACAACCTTCCGCCAACCGGAAGCGATAGAGGTTTAAGCCATCACCTCCTGGATCTGCGAGGCCTGCGGTAGGAGAAACCACGTCTTCCACGACCCGCACCTCGCCTCGTCGACCTCGGGGCGTCCGACCGATTGTCCCGGCCTGAAGGACGTCCCGAACGAGAGTCACTATCCTGACGGTCTCTCGAATAAGAGCTAGAGGATGCACCGGAACCTCTATAGGAACCACTCTTGGGCGGATAAGACCCAGAAGTGCCCGCCTTATTCGTGTCTGCTGTATCCGACCTTTTAGGAGCGGATCTAAACAACAGAGAATCACTAGCTTTCTTTTTAATATTATCATAAATAGCGGAAAGCTTGCCGTCAAAGAGAAGATCTCCTGAGACCGAAGCGACTCTAAGAGAGTTCTTCACCTTAGAATCCACTAGTGTGGATGTAGACAGGGCTGCGTCACGTCTAACCAACTCCAGATTTGCCACTGAAAGGGCGGAGTTACACGTGGAATAAGCTACTGCCCTTGAAAGAAGTCTTAAGGAGGATTGTATATCCTGAAACTCTTCCCCTTGAAGACGCAGTTTGTTTGTTGGTGGTTAACGTCACATATTTATGCACCATGGCTAATCGTGACACAACATGGAGATGAAGTCAAGTGTAGTCAATCGTTGATCAACATGTTGCCCATTTTAGAGGACTTTCACCCCAAGCATTGGTGACTGGGTCCTATTTTACTAGTAAAGCGGAACTGGTTTACCACAGTAAACAAGTGCTGCTTACTTCCCGGGGTTCCCTCGGGGATGAAGACGCAGTGATAACGCCTTAGTAAGGTGATCTGCGTAAGATAAGGCATCTAAATTGGCTCTGTTAGACGCAATAGCTGTTTCCAACACTGCGGTTGGAATAGAAGCTGACGACGGTAATGATAGCTCTAAGTCTTCCGCCTCGTCGTCCATACGCAGAGGAACTCTCGGTATACCCTGACCTGCCGTGTCGAATTTATTCCTTGCATTAATGAAAGGCAGGTTGAGAGTATTTGCGGACAAGAAGCCTGCTTTCCCCGTCCTGGAAGCAAGTTTAAAAATAGCGTCGTTCAATAATTCAAATGTTCTTGCAACATTATTGGACTGCGACGGAAACTCGGGAGCGATGTCCCTGAACCGCTCGAAAAAATCAGAGTCCAATGACGCTATAATTCTCCTGTCCGGAAGCGCAGCAGTCTGGCCCGACGGAACAACTTGAGGAAGAAAGTGCCGGATGAAGTCCACGGCAGCTTTGTGTTGTTCCGAAAGGGATAGCTCCAATTCATCCGTATCCCTTTCACCATCCGGTCGGACCTCCCGATGTTCCCGGTCGTCCGCCCCCGATGCTTCGGCGGAGCGTACCGACCCAGCGCCGTCGGATAATTCTCGATCCGACACCGTTTCTGTCGGCTGCTGGGATGCTGCGATAAGCTGTGCTATCTGCACTAGAATGTCCGACGTCGAGACCTGCGGAGGAGCGGTCTTTCGCTGCTTCGCCGAGGGCAGCTCCGCATCAGATGGCTCCCGCATACTTTTCCTATGCGAACGTCCGGAGTCCATCGGTCTCGAAACCCTGGCTGCCGGATGGTGTGACCTGGTCGCCGAAGAATCCTTCATCGGCGAAGCTGGCAAAATATCGGAGGTCACGCAGCCAAGGTGCGGTCGTGTGCGCCGACGAGAAGAGGAAGCCTTAACAGTCTCTGCGGACTGCTTATACAACGGAGCGTCCCGAGCGACGGACGTATGCTCCGCTAAAGACACATTTTGTACCACAACATCTGGTCCCAGATGTTGTTGTACGAGAGAGGGGCCTCTCTCGCTCGTGGCCCGGCTGGACCTGGACGAGCTAGGAACCGGACTAAAAGGCTTCCTCCGTTCTCGTTCACTATCCGCCGTCACTGGGTGTGCATCTATTATTTTTATAGTGCTCGCATCACCCAAAATTTCCTCTTGGACCGCATCGGACGAACCCGGCTGCCGAACCATTCGGTGAATGGACGCTACACCGGGCGAGCTAGCGGACGACATTTGTCTAATCTCCATGAGCACTTTTGCCGCTAGCTCTGTATTTATTTGTGACGACGGACGCACACTTGAAGAAGATAACATGGTAACATCACCCTGTTCTGGTTCCTCTGAAATAGAAACTGTGAGAGTAGAGTGACCTTATGGAGAAAGAGCCGGCATCGCTCTTTCTCCAGAAACAACATATCGTGACACACGTTTCCAATGTTTCTCATCCCAATGTTCACATACAGGACAGGGATTAATGCGAGAACACTGACTACAATTAATGCAATAATCATGAAAGTCAGAGGAAGATTTCTTCCTATTACAATTTGAACAAATTCCCTTCATTGTGAAAGAACAACAATAAGTCCTAGTTACTCGCAAAAACCCCTGACACAAAGATACATAATAACATGATCCATTAATAAATGAAAAAACAATTGCAAAACAAAATAATTTTGTAAAAATATTTTTTCAGAGAAGCCCAAGTTGCTGAAAAGTAACGTTGAGCCCCGATGGATCCGATGGCAAAGTGTGGTCAAAAATTTTAAAATTATATAAAATAATTAATGAGACACTTTCGGATAATATAAATGTATCTTATAATGAGATAAACTACCACAAAGGCAAACAGCCCCCCTCAAAAAAGGCTGTTGCCAATGAAAACAAACAGTGTAAACACAGTAGAAAACATGACTCCAGGCACTGAAAAAACTGGCCCGGAATCAGTCATCAATTACACTCTATCTGATGCAAAACAGAGACTCCCAGGGGAGAATCTGCAGAACATCAGATGGAAGATGCAGAACACAAACGTTATACACCCATGGGTGAAAACGTAACTATGGGGAAAATAACAGAAAACATTCTGTAACCAAGCAACTCTCCCAGGGAATTTTTAGAAATGAAACTTCTCAAAAATATGCCAAAAGCATGGGAGAATTGCAAGGGGGGACTTTAGAAGGTTAGGGGAGAGGAAACACTGAATAAGCAGTGCAACAATTAGCAAGAATGACAACAAGAGGCGTTTGCCTCGAAAATAGGCAACTTAACATAATTTCAACAAAAAATTTTAAGTACAGCCCTGATTATTTTTTGCCACTTCTTTTTTCCTCTCCTCCTTCTATCCTCCTTAGAATCACATTTTCTCCAAGAATTACGTGTCTGGCATCCTTTAAACTGAGATTTACAAGCACAAAGATCAATGAGATGTTGACTGATGAAGGGCCAAACAGAGAATGATATTTGGCGCCAATTTCGGGACGACTGCGTCACTGCGCATGCGCAGTAGAGTCGTACTATGGAGGTCCTTTAGGACATGATTTCTTTTTGTTTTGGATGCAAATTTTGGGGATTGGGGGGCAAAATTTGTGTTTGGCCCTGGTTTTTGTGGAGTTAGCACCAGCTAAGTCTGGGTCATTGGTACAGTATAAAAATACAGATTTCTGCATCGTCGGTACAAAATGGTAGCTGGCAGCCATCTTGAATTACGGGCCGCACCCCAAAACACTCGTTCTCGTCCCACAGTCATAACAAAGGTACCCAAGAAGTTTCCTAAAGATCGGTTCATAAATATGAGCCGTATCCAATTGTTGACGTACGGACAGACAGCCAGACGGACGACGGGCCATGACAAAAGCTCAAATTTGGCTTCGCCAAAGTTGAGCTAAAAATAAAAGAAAATTGGATGGTGATTTTTGTGAATAGCGCTGGCCGGTTTTGGCCGTTACATTGGGTAAAGGGTTAATAGGGTTCCACTGCACCTTTTCCATAAGACATTTTGCAATTTTGTACAGCCAGAGACCACCATGTGTGGATTTAAGGCTATAAAAGGACAAAACATAGTTAGACCTGTTCAGGATCAAAACTTCCCAGTCAGGCAAAATGGCAATAAAATTATTCATTCCACAGATATATCTTCAAATGTATTATTGATATTCTTCTATGGTTGACAGACAATTTAATCATCTTATAATATTAAACCCTTTACCCAACTTAATGGCCAAAACTTGCCTATGCTATTCACACAAATCACCTTTTAGTTTTTTCATTTTCTGTCTCAAAAACGTAGCTTACTACCTCTCTTTGGAATGAGCATGTTAACTCTTTATGGAACCCCACTTGGTGACTCTTGTAAAAAGATTTCTTGAACAAAAATATTTCATTTTTTAACTCAAAAACCCAGCTTATGACACCTAGCTTTGTTCCATTTCTCGGAGTTCCCGATGGAAGTTGTGTTAGATAAAAGGTTAGATATTTCCACAAAATGTAAGGTAGACGATTTGGTGCTGGAAAAATGTATGCTATTAACAGGTAATTTCAAATAACTAGTAAAACTGTAAAGGTACTCCATCTTGCCTAACAAAGCATCATCTGACCTTGGACCACAAAATTTCTAAGAAACATTCAGCTCCAAAATTACTATACAAAAGTTTGGTACAATCAGCTCAATGGTATGGGACATTTATTGAAAGATTTCATGCAGCATGAGTAACTAATAAGATGAATATGAAAATCTGTACAGGAATCTTGATGTGGATATAAAAAAGCAAAACCAACACAGTACTGCTAAATATTTGCCAGCAATACAGCCTTATTGCACATCACCAAAACCATATTATGAATAAAGCACTAAAATCTCTTGCTCCTTTTGAATAATATTCTTCTATAAGCATTTCTATCACCTAATAGAACTCTTTGCCTGCAGGAGGAATACTTTCCTGCCCAGAACAAACATACCATGCTACCAAGAAGAGGTATAATACTGGATCCTGTTAAGCCTTTATCTAACACGAAAGGCAGATGACACTTGCAAACAAAATTCTTGAATAACTAAATTTTTTCTTCTTTTGCCTCAAAAACAAAGCTTATGACCCCTCATTGGAATGAGCGTGTTACAATGAGGGGTCACAAGCTATGTTTTTGAGACAAAAAAATGAAAAAATAATGAAAATGGAAGGGTGATTTTTGTGAATAGCGCTGGCTGGTTTTGACCAGTACGTTGGGTAAAGGGTTTTAAATATGCCTCTACAAACCTCAGCAGTCCCTTTATTCTTTACATTTTGTTGCTGGACAGTGAGACTACATTACATTTTCCATCAAATAGTCATGCAGATGCCATGACTTGATTTCATGAAAACTTAAGGGAGTGGAAAGCAATGACAAGGAAGAGTACCAACAAGCACGAAATAAAGTAAATAGGATTAAAGACAACAATCTGAGAGAGTGAAATAGCAGTCTTATTAGAACAAGAACGACACGGGATTTTGGAAATGGGTGAGCAAACGTAACAAAGGAAGTAACCCACAGAGTATTAAAGTAGATGGCCGAGTTACAGAAGAGCTAGATCAAATCGCATTAGAACTAGTCAAGCACTGGGAAAAGGTAAACGATAAGCGACGGGGCATGGGGAACCCACCCGAGTGTCCGAACCAGGTAGAGGAAAATCTATCGAACTTCGTGTGCAGCAAAATCAAAACGGAGGAGGTGCGAAGGGTGATCTCAAAATTAAGGAATGGAAATGCGGGAGGGGTGGATGAAATTCCTAACGAGTTTATCAAAAAAGGGGAAGAGGAACTCTTGGAAAGCCTAACTGCCCTATTCAATTTAGCCATAGAAAAACAAGAGGTCCCAAAGGAGTGAAGGGAAAGTAAAGTGACATTTATTCACAAAAAGGGAAAAAGACGTCTTGGATAGCTATCGAGGGATCTCTGTCAGCAGCAACATTGAAAAAGTCTTTTGTAAAGTCCTGTTTGGGAGATTAGAGGAGGTGATTGAAGAGAAGGATTTTTGGGGGAGAAATCCAGAATGGCTTCAGGAAGAGAAGGAGAGTCACTGATCATCTTTTCACGCTATCCCAAATGATAGAATCTGTGAAAGCAAAAAAGAAAAGGATGTTTATGGCCATTTTGGATGTTAAAAAGGCATACGATAGAGTATGGAGGAAGGGTGTGTGGCGCAAGCTGGAGGCTGCGGGCTTGGGAGGCGAATTTATTGGGATTATGAAAGCATTATATAAAGATGTACCGAGTGAACTTAGCCTGGGAAACATTACAACAAAACGTGTGCCTATGGAGATAGGCCTAAAACAGGGGTGTATCCTTTCGCCAATTCTTTTCGCATTGTACATCAAAGGTTTAGGAGATGAACTCCTGCATAGTGACGAAGGGGTTGCAGTTGGGGACTTGAAGATCCCAGGGCTATTTTTTTCAGATGATATGGTGCTAGTGTCAGAAAGCGAAGAGGGGCTAGCGAAGATGCTGGGAATTGTTGGGAAATATGGGAGCAAATGGAGACTCGAACCTAATGAAAGCAAGAGCAAAGTTATACCTGTGGCCGCAATGTGGACCTCACTCGAAGGTGGAAAGTGGGGGAGTTCTGCATTCCGGAAGGTAGCAGCAAACTTCTTAGTGTAGGAGAGACAAGTGACTACGAGTATCTGGGGGTAAATATAAACATCACAGGAAGAGCATCTACCGAAACCACACAAATAAATGGATTCTGAAAGGGAAGCAAATCCTTAACCAAATGAAACTTATAGGGAGAAACAGCTTCAATAAGGTTTTCATGGGGAAAACCATTTGGGAAATGGTGGGTCTGCCAAGCATAACATACAGTACGGAAGTTGTACTCCTAAACCAGACGGCTGTTAAGAGCTTGGAAATCCTGTAGAACGATGCAGGCAGATGGATAACAGGGTCGAGTAATGTGCAGCGCTAGAAGCAATCAGGGGTGAACTTGGGTGGATGAGGATCAAGGACAGGATAGACCTATTGAAACTCAGTTATCTTAATTATTTGGTAAATCTCTCCGATAGCCGATGGTGCAAAGTAATGTTCCTGAGAACTTTCAACTCAAATATCAAGACGGGGTGGATGGTCCAAGTGAGGGAGCTAGTAGAGAACTACTCATTGGAGATCTCGGACATAGACAATGGGCAAACCAGGGTAAAAAGATCGTCAGAGAAAGGGTCATGGAGGATTGTAACCGTAATTGACGAGAGGGGGTCAAATCAAAGAGATCTTTGGGTGGCCTGCGTGAAAAAGAGAAGCCTAGTTGTGAAGAGTACCTTGATGGCACCTTTGGAGGGTCACTGTTGTTCAAGCTGAGGTCGCAGTCCTTGGAGCTGAGGGGAAAAATTGGGAAAAACAGTGAAAAGTGTAATTTGGGCGTGGTGGATACCCTGGAACACTTTCTTCTAGAATGCCCAAAATACCAGTCTAAAAGAACAAGATTCACTGGGAGTAGAATGGGGAAGTGGGATGGAAGAATGAAGGACATGTGGTTAGGGGGCGACTCAAAGGAGAGGGTTAATATGCTAATCGGAGAGATTGGGAAGAATGGGTCAAGGGATGTCAACAAGCAGTTCGTCTCCGAGTGTTGGGAGGAGAGAAGAGGAGTGGGAATAGGGAGGCAGTTGGTAGAACAGGGGTAACCAAGGCCTTCTCATACGAGAACCGCAACAAAACAGCGGCCAGCCAAAGTGTTATTATTATTATTATTATGAAAAGTTTGTGACAATACTCAGCAGAGTCGGGTTCTTTCCACCACTGAGCAGATTTGGTGGAGTGGTTTGCTCAAGGGACAAGATGCAAGTGTCTCAGGTTGGATTTGAATTTGTAACCCTAAGAGTACATGTCTAATGTATTAACAAATGCGTCCCACACTCAACCTGGAGTTTATAGATGTCTTTGTTGTATTTACAGTAGCCACTGACCTGACAACTGGGTAACATTGCTTTGTCTGCTAGATTAACTTGAACCTTAGATTATATTTTTACCAAAAATCACATCTACAGAAAACAGTCAACTAAGTTATTTTTGCATTTTTTTATATTAAAGGACTTCATGTAAGTGTCAATTTCTGAAAGCAAATCACAAGTTCTAACAAAAGGCCAGACATCTTATTGTAAATATAATGATTAGGTCTCAGTTACCAGGTTGAATGATGCACAACCAATTTTTTTTACTGTTGTTCACAAGATCAACAATACCCTACAGACTTGCTTATCTATATATAGTACATGATAATTCAATTTTATTTATGCATTTTAACCCTTTCCTTAATGAATGCAAGAAGTCATTTGCTTTGATAATAATATATTGTTTATAAATGACAAAATATTTAACCAATATCTTTTACTCACAGAAGATTCATCATTTTGTCTCTACATACTGCACAAGTGAAAACATCTCTTTTTTCAAAATCAACCAAGTGTTGCAAAATCAAGAAATGATGCCGACAGTATTACAACTTGAACTCTGCCAAGAGTTCCCTTCCACCTTCCATCTGCAATATTACATTGTCTGATAAAACTTATTAAGCTATGTCAAACAAAATATGATTAGTTAAATTCCAAAAGTGCATCATGGGAGATTTTGTCTCCCGCAAAAATTAGTATTTGACATGCGATTGCATGGATTTTAAGAGCCAAAATCATCTTTTTCAAATTTCTACACATACCAAGGGAAATGTTTGCTGCTGAAAACTGTTATTTGACATCAGACTGCAAAAGGATAACACCTTATAACCAAAATTCTTCATCAACATCAGTTGAAAGTGTGATGCGAAATAACTGGGAAATTATCAAAATAAAATTTATAGTCTCATTAGAGTTCATCAACGAAATGTTTATTTTCTCTGCCAATATTCTAAGTTACACAATTGCCTTTCAATATTTTTTACATATAAACTCCCCACCAAAAAAAACAAAACAAAACAATCTTACAATCTTTTACAAATTTGAATGCTGAGACTGACGTATTGGCAAGATAAAGTAGTCAAAATTTCTGATGAGTCAAATATTACAAGAATATTCACTTACACAGTTTATTTTGAAGAAAACTAAATTCTTTTTTCTGTTTCACAAAGCTCCAGAATGTGTCAAAGCAAATCTTATGAATGAATTAAATGCCTTAGCAATCAATTCCAATGATGCAGATTTTTTTTAATTCTTATTTTCTATAAAAATTTCAGATAGTAATATTTCTTGTTTTTATGCTTGACACTCATTTATAATAAAAAACCAAGTGGTGAATCCACCAAGTATCAGTTGTAAACTACTCAGTGCAAGAAAATCTAGAGCAGCTGAAACTGAAATAAGATTAGATTAATTACATGTCATACTTTCCTTATTTTTTTAAAAATAAATACGGGTTGTTCATTTTCAATATTATTATGTTATGTTCAGGTTATAACTATAATATTTTGGTATGTCCTTGCAACTTTACACTTTATCTAATGTCAATACAATGTTCTTTTTTTCCCCCCATCAAGCAAACTCTTGTGATCCTCATTTGAATCACCTTGATGAACTACATTACTTGGAAGAAAAAAACAAATATAATTTTAGAGTTATTCAGGAAATTTTATTAGAACTAACATTACTAACTTTTTGTCAGGTGATAGGTTAACTTGAGTTACACAATCTCAGAATTCAAGTTTTTGGATCAAGTACTTGCTCCATATGTCACATGAAGAAGGACAAAATGCCACAAAATATTTTGCAACAGATCGCATTAAAGTCAAATTCATATAGATTGTCTAGTTTCAGATCAATTTATTAATCCTTGACCCAAGATAATTTTACATAATTTTTGCCTCTCATGACAAGCTCAGTCCTGTAGCTCTGCTATAGTTTCAAGTCAGTGTTGGCTACCTATATAGGATGCAAGGATATAACTGCATGTTTACCTAAAGGCTTGATATTAGGGTAATTGTTCTTATGGAGACAAACTGGACAAAATCAGAATGAGGCCTAAGTGTTAAATCAGAGCAGGTGCTTTCACAAAATTTCCAAGTTGAAGTGTATTATTGTTTCTTTAACCCTTTACCTAACATGAAAAAGAGACGACACTTGCAAACAAAATTCTTGAATAACTAATTTTTTGTTTCAAAAACATAGGTTGTGACCCCTCTTTGGAACGAGCTGGACGAGCTTGTTCCAAAGGGGGGTCATAATCTATGTTTTTGAGACAAATGAAAGTGTCGATGACACTGTAACTCAAGTTGTCAAGACAAAGACGTGTACATGTATAGTATGTGACACAGCAATGGCAAACATCTAGGTAATGACCTGATAACAAAGGTACAGATAAAGTATTGTAACGGTCTGTACATAAATACTGACTGTAGCCTGCAACAAATGTATAGGTAAAGTATTGTAAAGGTGGGCGACAGTCAGATGCTAAACTAGAAAAGAAATCTTTGAGTCCCAGAGCCAGAGTGGGTCCGACTGAACCCCAAAATATTTGTTCTCATAGCACAGTGATAACAAAGGCACCCCAAAACACTCATTCCTGTCCCAAGGTGATAACAAAGGTACCCAAGAAGTTTCGTGAATATCAGTTCATAAATACAAGCCGTACAGAAGTTGTGACAAAAAACTGACTGGACCTAATTTCGGTACAAAATGGCCACTGGCAGCCATCTTGAATTTTGGACCACACCCAGAAACACTCACTCTCATCCCACGGCGATAACAAAGGTACCCAAGAAGTTTCGTAAAGATCAGTTCAGAAATACAGCCTCCAGCCTGAGATGTATAGAAGTTGTGTACAAAAAACTGATTTGACCTAATTTCAGTACAAAATGGCCACTGGCAGCCATCTTGAATTTTGGACCGCACCCAGAAACACTCGTTCTTGTCCCAAGGTGATAACAAAGGTACCCAAGCAGTTTCGTGAAGATCGGTTCATAAATACAGACTATAGCTCGAGCCGTATTGACATGTGTACTTACTGTGTGGAAGTAGCCCTAAAAAAATCAAAGTTCATCTAATTTGCATAATTTCTGCACGAGAAAAAACCCCCTGTATTATATGTGATGTATCCCATGGTACTAAACATTCACATAAAAAATTATTCAAATCAGTGCTTTCATATGGAAGTTCTGCACAAAAATCTGATTGCACCTAATTTTGTACAAAATGGCTGCCATCGGCCATCTTGAATTTTGGACCGGACCCCAAAACACTCATTCTCGTCCCACGGTGATACCAAAGGTACCCAAGAAGTTTCGTAAAGATCAGTTCATAAAACCGGCCTCTTGCCCGAGCCGTATTGGCATTTGCATTACAGTGCTGAAAGTAACACAAAATACATCAAAGTTAGTCTAATTTGCATAATTTACGCACAAGAAAAAACTCTGTATTATCTGTGATGTATCCCATGGTACTAAACATTCATACAAAAAAATTATTCAAATCAGTGCTTTCATATGGAAGTTCTGCACAAAAATCTAATTGCACCTAATTTTGAACAAAATGGCTGCCAACTGCCAACTGCCAACTTGAATTTCGGATCGGACCCCGAAACACCCGTTCTCATCCCACGGTTATAACAAAGGTACCCAAGAAGTTTCGTAAAGATCGGTTCATAAATACGGCCTCTAGCCCAAGCCGTATTGAATTGTAGACGGCCAGACAGACGACTGGCCATGGCATAAGCTCAAATTTGACTTACGTCAAAGTTGAGCTAAAAATGAAAAAAAAATAATGAAAATTAATTGGAGATTTTTGTGAATAGTGCTGGCCAGTTTTTTCCACTACGTTGGGTCAAGGATTAACATAACCAACTATATGCTTCCATTATGTCCCATTACCTGTCTAAATATAAGAGGATCACAGACAGGAACAAAATTCTACCTCATTTTTTGCCTGAATGACATTGCAATTCATATAATTCTTGAAAAAGTTTATCAAAAGAGCTTGTAAAAAAATGATGTCAAGGGGTTGTACTATTATTAAAAAAAAAGACAAAAATACAAAATAGAAATTTTACTGTGTTCACCCTAGAATGTTTTGAGCAGTATTGATAGTGGTAGTGCTTTACTGTGTAAGCTTACATAAAATCCTGTTTTTCCAATAAATTCTCTCTTGGTTTTTCTTAAAAATGTCTGGTACTTTAATTTTAGCTTTGACATTTAACTGATGACTATATAAAAGCCCCAAAATGCTAAAAAATAAACTACAGGAAATCAAATATTTGTTTCTATCTTAGAGGCAATATACATACCCCCGGAATAATTCAGAAATGTCACATACATACCAACTGGAGGTGAGTTTATAGATGAGAGATTACAGGGTCTGTGCCGCATATCAGAAACTTGTAATACAATTTTGTACTACTGTTAACCTTTTTTCTGAAATTACTTTTAATAAATGCAAGCAGATTCCACTATCGGCTACATGTTTTGTCTGTTCAAAATACCTACTGTAACAAGAAATTGTATGGTGAGCATCCATCCACTCACTTTAGTCAAATGATTTTAGGATAACTAGCAAATTCATGTTTTCTGTCAAGTTAATTAAATTTTTATTTTTTTTTTTTTGGGGGGGGGGGGGGGGGGGGGAGGTGACGGGTTGTGAATGATTTTATATTTCCCACTAATTATCAAAACTGAGAGCAAATTAATAACCATGATAGTATGTTAAGTGAAAAAAGAAGCTTCTCAATCAAAGCCAAGATTAATGTTTGTAACAGTACAAAAATGGTGTTTGGAGCAGTAAACTCCAAATATAAATGTATGCAGATAAAATGGATTCAGGAAGTTTGCGCAAAAAGGGTAATTTTTTTTCTCCCATCCAAAATAAAACTATATTTCATTCAGAGAATATTATATTTATTTGGGTTTGACAAGACAAAAACAAGATTTTCTTCTCAATGTAACCAGTTCAATGAAATACATTTTCAGCAAAACTTATTTCACTGCAATATAAATAAAACTGAAAGAACAAATTCAGAATGAAAAGAATTAGTAGACACTAAATGATAATACTATACAAGAATGTGAAGAAGAGAAAATAAGAAAAATAAACAGTAATAAATATATATTCTCCCTACAAATAACAATTTCCATACAGGATTAACAATCCATAAATAACCACAAACCAGCTATTTAGTATTAATTTACAAATGGTTTATACATACACAGTTCTGGATAATCGAGGGACTGCTGAACTTTCACTTGAGAATAATTAACCCTTCAACCAATGCACACTATATCAAAATTTATTATTTTAATTATTTGTTTCAAATTTTTGTAAAAATTTCAATAAAACTTTATCATGTGACCACTCAATGGAATGAGCTTGAGGAGCTCATTCCAATGAAAAACTAATAGTTTTTAAACTGCTCAATCTCTAAATCATGTGGGTGAATGTGGCCAATTTGTTAGGTAAAGGGTTAAACCAAGATAAAACTGGCAATGGACACTGGTTGAATGCACAAAACCCACATTTGGGCTCCGTTCAGAAGTGTTATAAATTATCGTGCTGAATTGACGGTAACATGGTCAGAGGTTTGAGGCTCGGTGCTTATGTTCAATCATTCCAATATGTTCCAATAAGACACTACCCATAGCCTAAAACCTGCATCGAGAACATGAGAGGCTTATTTACTAAATTTGTGATTGTTAAAAAGTTGCCTTGTTCAAGGCAACTTTTAACGGTCACAGGTTTAGTAAATATACCTCATGTACCCCACGACGGCACTGGATAAATAATCAATAAACCAGATAAACTCATTCCATCTCAGTTCAAATGGTAAATTGGTTTGTAATTCAAACAACACTTCATCCAGAACACCGTCTGCTGCATATGTGAAAAACCAGAAAAATGAAACGACTTGCTAGTCACTCCGTTGATGAAGCAATTACGAAAAGGACAACATCATTTCAAATATTTCGCGCGGTGACATCAGACGGTAACATTTGCTACTGGAGCCGTAAACATAAAAGAAACTACGCAATCTCTCATCCAATCAGAAGGTGAGGATTTTACTCTTATTGGTATATTATATATTGAAAGGTTTCATGTTTTGCGGATGGACTTCATATTCTCTTTGAAACAAAATTATTTTTTTCTACATGGTTTTGTCTTATCTCAATTTATTGGAGAATACCTGTAGAGGCACTCTTCAACAAGCTTTACAAGGCAAAGGCATGTTAACAATTTCTGATGTCTGAAATTAATTTAGCATTCTATCAGTTAACCCTTAAAGGCCTAATCATGACTTTGGTAACTTTAGCTACAACAGAACAGGTGCCCCAACATGTAGGCTCAGGGAAAACAACTGCATAATTACATATAGACTGTAAAAGTGTACAATAAAAGTAAATCTACATTTTGTTAAGGGATAAGTAAGCTTCACACCATCCTTCAAAGTCTAATTCTCACTCTTCTATTTCACAACCTCACAAAAGGTGTCCCAGCATGCAGTGTTTTGTGAACCTTGTAGATTGAATTCGGCTACTATCAAGGTATCATGACAGTGATTTGAGTTTATCATGATAGTGATTTGAATTCAAGCCTTTTGAGTCAATATAGGCAACAAGACTTGATCAGAAACTACTCCATACCTACAGACTTTTGGAAAAATGTAAGGCCTTTTAGGGTAGGCCATTGTAAAAGGTCTGCAAGAAAGCATGTGAAAAATTATGACACAGCACCCAATGTAATTTGTGGCAAATGAATTTTCTTTTCAATACAGTGAAATGCTGTTAACCCTTTACCTAAAATAGTGGCAAAAAATGGCCAGAAAATTAACCAGAATAAGCCTACCACAGCCTAAAATATCTCAGGAGTTTCTCAATGAAACCATACAAATATGGATATCATAAGAACCAGCTCGAAATATGTGAAATTTAATTTATTTTTTAAAAATACTGTGTTAGATAAAGGGTTAATTAAGTAGCCATCTTATCTGTGAAAAAAATTCATTTAACCCTTTACCCAATGAATCGGCCACATCCGCTCGCGTAATATGCAAATTCAGCAGTTGAAAAAATATTATTTTTCAAAAAATTTCTACAAAACCATATCATGTGACCCTTCAATGGAACAAGCTCGTTCCCACGAGGGGTCACATGATATGGTTTTGTTAAAATTTTTTGAAAAATTAAAAAAAATATTTAAAATAATAAATTTTGATATCGTCTGCGTTGGGTAAAGGGTTAATAGGAATTTGGTCATTTCCCGTTTTCTAGTGTTACACTAAACATTTCAGCTCAGGGAGTTCTCTCAAACAAGGTATAATAGATTAAATACCCATTATGGATATACTGAGGATAAATAGGTCTATGAACATGAGGAATTCAGTTGTTGCCAGAGTTTTTAAAAGTTTAAAAGATCACAAGGTTTTTACTCAATTAGGAGGAGTTTACACTATGGCCTATATGCAACTAATACGTCAAATAATGGCGATTTTTCTGAAAAGTGATAGCTGGTTTCAGCTGTTCATTAAGGATAGGGTTACACATGCTTGAAATATAGGAAGATTCTTTGCATGAAAATGTTTTATGACAATTTGCCGACGAATTTATTATCAAATCAAACCCTAATTTTTTCTAAGCAACCATGCTTAATTTGATATTAATTCATCACAAAGAAGTGTTTTTGGAAGGGAGCCGAGGGGGGCGAGGTGGCTCAGTTGGTAGAGGTGCAGGCTGCAAGCCGAGAGGTCCTCGGTTCGAATCCCACCTGCGGCAACCGCGTTGTGTCCTTGGGCAAGACACTTCACCCCGATTGCCTACATGGGGGCACGATGACGCTGTGTACTGAGGCGTACTGCACGTCGATGGTGCGCATGTCCTCAACCAATCTAACCCTGCCTGTGCTGCGGTGCAGAGTTCAGAGTTACGATGTTGGAGAGCTGACAGCTGCTCGTCGTTGCTCGGTGGTTCTCTCCGGGTTCTCCGGCTTCCTCCACCCGTAAAACTGTCACGGTCACGATTAGCCATTGTGCATAAATATGTGACCTTAAACACCAATAAATAAATAATAAGGGAGCCGAGATAGAATAGTGAGAGAGACTTCATCAGTATAAAGTGTAAAATTTTCCATCATAATCATAATTTAGGCCGAAATTACAGATCTTGTTAAAATTTGATGGTTCTCAATGAATCTTTTACAAAAATTGATGAATTTTCCATCGCTTCCAAATGAAATCTTGAGAAAAGAGAACTTTCCTACCCGAAGAAAAATGTTTCCCTTTAGAGATTCAGAATATACATCATTGTAAATGTAAAAATAGTTATTGGAACCCTGAACTGGCTCCTGCTCAATCAATTTATTGACCATTTCATTTTCCTATTCTTAATGTATCACTTGGCTGTAACAATGGTTATCTCAGTTTAAAATTGTATTTTGTTCAACAGACGCTCTAAATTTAGTCATCAGAAAACAATATTTATGGACTGAAACTTATTTTAGTCAAGTCTGTTTGTATTTGGTGTACAACCCTTGAAGGCCTGGATAATTTTGAATTTCAACCACAACAACCTAGTTATTTAGTCATGATTTCCAGTTAAGTCTTGACTGCCAATTGTGACAGCCAAGATTCATCCAGAAAATCATTGCCGGGTCAATTCCACTAATATCTGGTGGACTTGTTCATAGCTGTTTTTTGGGGCACATCTTCTGAGGCTACAAAGATTATCATAATCAGAAACAAGACTTAAATGAAAGTGTCAATGACACTGCAGCTCAACTTGTGTAAGACATGTACATGTATAGCATGTGACACAGCAATGACACACATCTTGGTAATGACCTGATAACAAAGGTACATATAAAGTATTGTAATGGTCTGTACATAAATGCTGACCGCAGCCTGTAACAAATGTGCAGGTAAAGTATTGTAAAGGTGGACGACAGATAGATGCTAAACTAGCAAAGAAATCAAAGAGTCCCAGAGTGGGTCTGACTGAACCCCAAAATATTTGTTCTCATAGCACAGTGATAACAAAGGCACCCCAAAACACTCGTTCCTGTCCCACGGTGATAACAAAGGTACCCAAGAAGTTTTGTGAAGATCGGTTCATAAATACTGCCTCTAGCCCGAGCCGTATTGACATGTGCACTTACTGTGTATAAGTAGCACTGAATAAATCCAAGTTCATCTAATTTGCAGAATTTCTGCACGAGAAAAAAAGCGTATTACTGGTATATGTGATGTATTCCATGTTACTAAACATTCATTCAAAAATTTATTCAAATCATAACCTTCATATAGAAGTTCTGTACCAAAAACTGATTGTACCTAATTTTGGTACAAAATGGCCACCAGCAGCAATCTTGAATTTTGGGCCGCACTCAAAAACACTCGTTCTCGTCCAAAGGTGATAACAAAGGTACCCAAGAAGTTTCGTGAAGATCGGTTCATAAATACAGCCTCTAGCCCCGAGTCGTATTGACATGTCGTCGCCTGGGTGCTAGAATGTCCTATGTCCAATAGGGGACATAGGACATTCTAACACTCAGGTTACGATGTGCTCTTACTGGGTATAAGTAGCACTGAATAAATCAAAGTTCATCTAATTTGCAGAATTTCTGCACGAGAAAAAACCCCGTATTTTATGTGATATATTTCATGTTACTAAACATTCATTCAAAACTTATTCAAATCTTCATATAGAAGTTCTGTACAAAAAAACTGATTGTACCTAATTTCGGTACAAAATGCACTGGCAGCCATCTTGAATTTTGGACTGCACCCCAAAACACTCATTCTTGTCCCAAGGTGATAACAAAGGTACCCAAGAAGTTTCGTAAAGATCGGTTCATAAATACGGCCTCTAGCCTTTGCCGTATAGAAGTTGTGTACAAAAAACTGATTGGACCTAATTTTGGTACAAAATGGCCACTGGCAGCCATCTTGAATTTTGGACCACACCCAGAAACACTCGTTCTCGTCCCAAGGTGATAACAAAGGTACCCAAGAAGTTTCGTGAAGATCGGTTCATAAATACAGCCCCCAGCCCGAGCCGTATTGACATGTGTACTTCCTGTGTGAAAGTAGCACTGAAAAAATCAAAGTTCATCTAATTTGCAGAATTTCTGCACGAGAAAAAAACGCTTATATATGATGTATTCCATGTTACTAAACATTCAGACATAAATTTATTTGAATCAGAACTTTCATTCAGAAGTTCTGTACAAAAAACTGATTGCACTAACTAAGGTACAAAATGGCTGCTGGTGGCTATCTTCAATTTCGGACTGCATCCAAAAACACTCGTTCTTGTCCCACGGTGATAACAAAGGTGCTCAAGATGTTTTGTAAAGATCGGTTCATAAATACAGCCTCTAGCCTGAGCCGTATTGAATTGTTGACGGACAGACAGATGACGGGTCATGGCATAACTCAAAGTTGACTTACGTCAAAGTTGAGCTAAAAATTGAAGTCACCTTCAGCAAAAATGGCTACCTCATGACAACATAAAGAATTGTATCGCAAATTCTTTATTCCTCTTCTGTCCAATGTAGGAAATCCTCACTCTAGGCATTAGTTACTCACCCTATTATACCAGTACAACAAAGCTCATTCATCATAGTAATTAAGCATTGCTTCAATTTCTTGGGGTTCTGGCAGGATATTTAGTCAATTATATACACAATAAAGGAATGATGTGTTAGATCCCAAAATGGCCTTGAAGTACAAAATAAGTTAATTCATTTTTTAAAACTATAGGGTAGCCCAGTAAAATTGTGATTGTGGAATTGGTGTAATGAAAACAATGGAGTGTGTGTTATATTTACAGGAATGTGAACATACATGCATGGCTGTACTTTATGCTTGAAATTGCTGGCTCAGTGATGAACAACAATATTATCTCATGTCTGAAGTCCCTGATGTGGTTCTCAGTTTGTACTAAAAATGAAGTGAACAAAACTCAAGCAGCATGAACTGCATAGCTGCAATCATTATAGTACAAGGTTGAGTGGGAATGTTAAAAGTCAGTTCCTTGTGTAGAGTAGCAAGCCAGAAAATAAGCAGACTGCCATCCCAATAAGGTCCCCAGAGGGTGAATTTAGTGATGCAATCCTGCATAGCAGGGTAGCATCACTAAATTTACCCTCTGTGAACCTCAATTGGAATCAGGGTCTCAAAACTGAACAGAAAGAGGTACCCAGAGGATAAACTGGCCAACTGTATGGGATAGCATCATCAAATTCACCCTCTGGGGACCTCATTCTGCATATGTCAGACTGCTTTTTTTCAGGCCTGAGAGTGAGACACTTTGCAGTCTTGATGGTCTTCAATATTGGAAAGACGAGGCAGGAAAACAGCAACTGAGCAATCATCCAACACAATCTTGTTTTTTGACTCAGGTCTAACTGGTTGAGTGCTCGATGCCACTATCATGGCTCTACTGTAAGTACTGAAAGCTTTAGTGGCTTTACATTTTATGCATTAGTTTGTTTATTCTGCAGTAAAAGTAAAAGGTTTATAGAAATTATTTTAGTGCAATTTATTTGTGCCAAAAAATCACTCTCCAATAAATTGTAAGAAAACAATTTATGAAAAATCTCCTAAACTTAAGGCTCTCCTTGCAGATTGCATGGTACTAATGGAAAAAAAATATTCCTGTTACAAATCATCTTTGAAAAATAATTTAGCACTTTACCTGTTAAGGTCACTTTCTGCAGCTATGACTATATTGTCACCAACTGATAATACTAAGCATGATAAGGCCACACAAAGTAGATCTTCTGTTTCTCAGGCCATTATTTGTAAAATTGCACGCAGGCAGTTTATCATTTTATTTTTTATTTTTGTAATTATTTCTTGGCCATCAAAAGTTCATGTTCTTGGTTTATGTTTTAGGCCCCATAATCTACAGAATAGCATGGACGGTGGTGTATTTTGTTCCTTGAGAGCAAGAAGGCTTTGCAATGCTAAAGCATTGCAAAGCCTTCTCGCACTCAAGGGACAAATTTATCAATTTTATTATCTTGAGTAAAATATCTGATCTAAACCATTTAATTTTTATTTTTTTTAAGTTTACTTTGGTTGTAAAAAGAGAGCCAAAAGGACCATTGCCGGGGAGAGGGGAGGGGGTTGGGGGGGGGGGGGGGTTGGGGGCTGAGAAACAGATTTTAAATTTTTTCAGGCCCTATTAATAATTATAATTATAGATGTTTAAAGATTCTGCAACAGAACTTATAATATAAAGTTCAGCCAATCATTTACAATAAGGATGCCAACTTAAAGAGGATTCTGAACCCAGGTATTAGTAACCAGGCCCCAGTACAATGTGAGAGCACATATCTACAACAAGAAAAAGCACTTCTCAACTTTCAACTATGGTGAATACCACACAATTGATGCTATGTGGCCATGCAGGGTGTTTAACTGTTAATAAGAAATGCTGAACTTTCTGGTCAATCCCTGTAAAATAAAAAGGCTAAATCCACAGGCCTAAAAAGTTTTCAAGAATTTTCATTATGCCACAACTTTAAGTCTGACAGCTTTGCAGTGATTTTTTGTCGAGTCTTGGTTGCCAACACAAGTAATGAAGACTTGACTAAAAATAACTGAAGCATTTGATAACTGAGAAGTGCCTCATGACTGCACTTGTTTTGTGCTACGGAATTTATCGTCGGTGAGTTGTGGCTTCAAGGCAAGATCTCAGCTCACTAGTCAAACTTTGTTAGGAATCTGACACTATAAGGGGGGGGGGGGGGGGGTGGGTGGAGGGGGGTGTTGGTTTACCCACCTTTTGTGATGTTTGTGTGCAGACAACCATTGACTTAAAAACCTGGCGTCCTTTTACACACTAAGATGTACAGATATTCTTACATATATGCCAATCAATAAGAATCAATCAATAAGTATTTAATTTGCCTTGAAAAATCAATATATTAACAAACTTTGTCCTCATTCATAATTATTTTGTGAACAAACATGTCAAATAGTATTGATACAGTCATCAAAGATTTGATCAAATCAGGTCTTAACTGAGAAACATTTCTTGCTTTAATTCAAAGAAAATTAATCTTTAAGGTATTTTTTTATTCAATTGTCTAGAATATTTCAGTTGGTCGGAAAAGAGAACAGGAGGTTCACTTTTAAGACCAACTAAAATATTCCAGATGAATGATTCTAATCTTCGGTGATGGAATTGAGGGTTAGACTGCTTCTAGGCCATAACAGCACCCTATTTCTTACAGAATTTGACAGGTGGCTTCAGAGCTTTGCTTCAAGAGTCAAGTAATCTTAATCTAATAAAAGCCTGTACACGTCTCTGTATCTGCCTTTGTTGGCTTTGCAATTTTCAAGACATGGAGATCAAATTTGGAACCTGGAGATAATTTTGTCCCAGGAGGAATATGGGATTGAATTTCAGTTGTGTCCAATCATGCTTGACTGGGGTTTCACACAATTTGTTTTGGTCTTTTTTTGTTCATCTGGTATTTCAATTTATTCGGATATTAACAATGTCACCAATACTTTTGCCTCCTACCAGTAACATGAAAAAACATTGCTATTACTGAATTTAGCACCCTATCACATGCAATGCCTGGCAGTTTGGCTGTGAAGTAATACAATGGCTGCCTAAAAGGAGCATCCACCTTGATTATGACCATAGCAACTGTTTTTAGTGTGAAAGGACTATTATTTAGAGTGTACAGACAAAACATTTAAGGGAAAAAGATCGGACAGAACTCTGAATCCCCATATCCACCCTTATATCTATGCCACAGAGTTAATGCTTGAAAAAAAAGAAAAACAGTGACAAAAACTGATAAAAACCATCACTAAAGAGCCGATTGAGGGATATTCAACAGCCTTTAAACAGTGAATATAATGCTGAAACAGAAAAAAAAAATATTAGGAAGCTCAACAGACATTGCATGGTTATTTGTAACAAGATCTACATCAATAGTAATCACTGTTTCCCCGGATGATCCAGTCATGATTAATGCAGGCCAAGTGAAGAAAATGCTTTGACAAAACCTGGAATATAGTCTTTACAAATGTGTTCCAATGCCTCAAAAGAAACACTGCTGGTAATGTTAAAATAATGTCTCAAGTCCTTCACACAATAAATCAGCCATTTGTTGTTTACTTGACCTCACTGTTAATCTATACATCTGAAATAGAAACATAAATGATTTCTAAAATACAGTTGAGGTGCAAAACTGGTAAAAATTGATGAGCTCAAAATTCGTAAAAATGGACAAATTAAGGCTCATAACTCTGTAATGAGAAAGAGGACCGGACCAGTTTTCGAACTCACCTGAAATAATTGTACAAAAAAACTTGTATGGCAAAAATTAGTCAAATTGGAGAACGTTTGTTCAAGTTATAGCGTTAATGAGCTAAAAATCCTAATTAAGGCCTATAATTCTGTAATGAAGAATCTGACCAGGCCAGCTTTTGAACTCGCTTGAGATATTATTGCATAAGACCTGTATAGCAAATTTTAGTCAAATCGGAGAACGTTTGTTCAAGTTACTGTGCTAATGAGATAGAAATTCATAAAAATTGACAACTTAAGACCCATAACTTTGTAACGAAAAAATTGGGTTGGCCAGTTTTGGAACTCGCTTGAGATATTATTGCAAAAGACCTGTATGCCAAATATTAGTCAAATCGAAGAATGTTTGTTCAAGTTATTGCGCTAATGAGATCAATATTCATAAAAATTGACAAATTAAGGCCCATAACTCTGTAACGAAAAATTGGGGCGGCCATTTTTGGAACTCGCTTGAGGTATTATTGCAAAAGACCTGTATGCCAAATATAAGTCAAATCGAAGCATGTTTGTTGAAGTTATTGTGCTAACAAGCTCAAAATTCGTAAAAATTGACTAAGGGCATAACTCTGTAATGAAAAATCAGACCGAGCCAGTTTTTGAAACTTCGAGATATTATTGAAAAATGAAAAAATTTATAGTAATTTATATATTTTTTATACTTACCAATGACCCAGGCTTAACTGGTGCTAACTCTTAATTATTCAGGGCCAAACACAAATTTTGCCCCCCTAATCCCCCAAATTTGCTTCCAAATCCAAAAATTCAATGTCCTATATGGTCCTCCATACTTTTGTCCACTGCACATGCGCTGTGTCAAGAAAGTACAGAAATTGACACCAAATCTTCATTCTTACAACCAGTGCCTGGTAAATGTTATATGATCAGCAGGGAGGTATGAGTTCCCAACTCATGGGAGAACCATCCCCGTCTGGGTCATTGGTAAGTATAAAAAATATATAAATTACTATAAATTTGTTCATATTTTTCTACTGTACCAATGACCCAAACTTAGCTGAATAGAAAAAAGGCTGGAGGGCCTAGGACATAAAAGAAAATCCAATAGGCTCAATTACATATATATAGAATTATCCCCTCAAGGAGAAAAGGAGAAACAGGATTTATATACATCTTTCTTGTTTATACAAAATAAGAAAAACATATTACCAATCCGTAATTGAGCACAATAACATCAATAATGATCTCTATTAACATCCAGTATAACCCATTATACTAATTTTTTTAAAGGAAAGCCAATAAATAAAGATAGTCCAGAGAATGAGACTCTTTATACTCATTTAAAAGTGTCCGAGGATTGTATATTAATTAACGCTCGTATGACACGTGACATATACAAATGCTTCACACCGAGCTGCACTTTAAAAATATTACATAAATGAGATAAACATTAGCTTTACACTTTAAAACCATCCCAGCACCGACTCGGAATTACTAAGGAGGTATTCCCTTGCTTTTCACTATAAAGCAGGTGATATAAGGGAACACCATCCCCCCCCCCCCCACCCCCACTTCCCCTTGCTCTGGGTCAATCACCCCAGAACGAAGAGGGCAGCAGGACAGAGTCACTGCTGGAACAGAAAGCCTGCATAACTCTAGTTGCAACTGTTTAGTGGACGACATTCTGAGCAACAGATAACGGACCTAAACATCAAAGGTCGCCAGAAATAGACTCAATATTTCTAAGGTGAAAATTCGAGAATGTAGAAGGCTGAGACCAGTATGCAGCCTTCATCAAATCCGTAATAGCAATACTATTAGCATAAGCCCAAGATGTAGACAACACTCTAACTTCATGCGCTGAATTCTTAAGCACAGACTGCTGAGTAGAAGATAATCTTTCATAAGCAGTACGAATAGTCAACTGAATCCACCTGGAAATAGAATGGACCGTGATGTCGCTTCTAGTAGGAAGCAGAGACAGAAAGAAACGTTTTCGTCCCTTTCTGATAAACTCAGATCTACATTTGTAAATACATAGCTCTAACTGGACACAGTAAAGGCCTATGGCCATCTGAGGACGGAAGAGCCTTAATAACAATAGGCTCAGGGTACTTATTAGGAGCCTGATTCTTAGCCAAAAATCCAACATTGGTAGTCAAAGTAATAGTATTACCAACACTACGATAGTGAGAATCATCAACAGATAGAGCATGAAGCTCACTAACTCTTCTAGCAGAAGAGAAGGCTAAAAGAAAAGCTGTCTTATAAGATAAGTATTTGAAGACTACCGTGTCAAGGGGTTCAAATGGCGCTTCTTTTAGCTTCAGAAGAACCCAAGCTAAATTCCACTTAGGAATTAACCTTAGGGTTCTAGGTCTATTTATCGAAAAGTTTTTAACTAACTTTGATAAAGAGACATTAGATCCAATTTGTAAGCTATCATGATGAGCATAAGTATCCGATAGCATAGATCTATAACCCTTAATAGTTATTGGCTGCAGGTTGATCTCGTCAAACAAGTTGACCAAAAAATTAGCAATGTCTGGAATGGAGGGATCATAGATATCAATAGAATGATCCCTACACCAACGAGAGAAAACCTTCCACTTGGCAGCATAATTTAGCGAAGAGGAGGTCCTCCTACAGTTAGAAACTGTGTCCACCGCTCGTCCTGTAAATTGCTTGCTGTGCAAGAAGGACAGCACAATGGAAATACGTGAAGGTTGAGACCTTGCGGGTTGTGATGCAGTGTGCACGATTTCCCCTGCAAAAGGTCCTCCCATGGAGGAAGCTTCCGAAGAATGTCCCATAACAGACACCTGAGTAGATTTATCCATGGTCTCTGGGGTGACAGAGATGCTACCAACAGAATCTTGCAGTGAGATTGCTTGATTTTTAGCAATATCTGTTGAATCAACGGAGCTGGAGGATACGCGTATCCTATCATTCCGTTCCAAGAGATCGAGAGAGCGTCTACTGCGAACGCTTGAGGATCTGGGCATGGGGACACATATGTCTGCAACTGATTGTTGAGATGTGTCGCAAACAAGTCTATCATTGAACGATCCCATTGGTAGCAGATCTGATTGAATACTCGTTTGTTGAGAGTCCATTCTGACAGCAACATACAACCTTTCTGAGAAAGGGAGTCCGCTAGAACATTCAGACGACCCAGAATATGACGGACCGACAGAAGAACCTGATGCTCTAGGACAAACAGAAGGATTCTTTCCATTAAGTTAAATAACAGAATGTATGCTACTACTGTCGAATTGTCGGACAGTATTTGAACATGTGAATTCTGAATTATGTTCATCCAATGATGTAGCGCAAGCCAAACTGACATCATCCCTTTGATGTTTATGTGCTTGTTCAGAAATTGCGGATCCCAAAGACCCTGGCACCTCGAATCTGTTGGGCTCAATGTCGTGCCCCAACCTGTTTGACTGGCATCCGTCATAATCGTAAAAAACGGATCTGGCAGTTGCAGTGGAACTCCCTGAGTTAACCACTGAATATCTGCCCAAGTCTGAATCTCTTGTTTTACTTGGTTCGACAAGACGATGTTCATTTTGAGCGAATGAATCTTCACACTCCAATTCTGAGTGAAAAATATCTGGAGTGGACGAGTGCGAAGACGCCCCATCGGAATAAGATCCGCGGCGGCTCCGCACAAACCTATCAGTCACATAAATTCTCTTGCTGCTACTGCATCTGAGTGTAGACAAAAGCGAGCGTAACAACTGACTAATTTTGCTCTGGGTTAACGGCAGGCGAACCAGATGGTTGTGCATCTCTAAGCTCATTCCCAAGTGAATGAATGACTTGGACGGAAGTAGATCCGACTTCTTTTCGTTTACTATGACACCGAGACGTCGGAGCAATTGAAGCAGACTCTGAACATCGTTCTGAAGAGTTAATCTGTTGCCGTACCTCTGAAGAATGTCATCCAAATAGGCTGACGTTACCGCAGATGAATGAGCTTGGAAATGAGTCATTACCGAGTTCATTATTCGAGTGAAGGCCCAGGGCACTAGATTCAGTCCGAAGCACATTGCTCGGAACTGATAAACGACTCCTAGGATAGCGAAGCGAAGGTACTTTCGTAACACCGGATGTACCATGACGTGAAAGTATGCATCCTTGAGATCTATGCTCGCAGCATAATCGTTCACTCGAATGCTCGCTCTCACCGATCGAATGTCTCCATTTAAAATTTCGGAGCCATGATCAGCTTGTTTATCCAGCTTAGATCTATAACTGGACGGAACGAGCCGTCTGGTTTTGGTACCAGGAACAGGTGACTGTAAAAACTGGGAGATTCCTGGTTTTCTACGACCTCTATTGCGTTCTTCTCCAGAAGAGATTGTACCTCTGATAGAAGCGAATCTCTCCTCTGAAGGTTTGACGGAAGCCGAGTCCATCATGGACCTTGTGTTAACGGAGGCTTTTCTCTGAAGGACAGTTTTAGACCTTCCGAAATAACCTCCTGAACCCATCGGTCGTCCGTAATTGACAACCAATTGGTTAAGAATCTTGACAGCCTTCCGCCCAATGGAGCGCAATAGAGGTTCTGACCTTCACCTCCTGGATCTGCAAGGCTTGCGGAAGGAGAAACTTCATCCTCCCCAACCCGCACCTCGACCAGTCGACCTAGGGGCATCTGACAGGTTGTCTCGGCCAGCATTACGTCCCCTACCTGAGTTGCTACTCTGACGGTCTCTGGAGTAAGAAGTAGAGGCTTTCTTAGATCCTCTAGGAGCTTCCCTTGGACATACCCGCCCCAGAAGTCCCTGACTTACTCCTCTCTGCCAAGTCTGGTTTTTTCGAAACGGACTTAAAGAGCAGAGAGTCTGAAGCTTTCTTGGTAATCTGATCGTAGATTAATGAAAGCTTACCATCAAAGAGAAGTTCACCTGAAACCGGAGCGACTCGAAGAGAGTTTTTCACCTTAGAATCCACTCTAGTGGATGAAGCCAGGGCAGCATCACGTCTGTCTAACTCCAAATTTGCCACTGAAAGGGCGGAGTTATACCTGGAATATATGCGAATGCCTTAGAAAGAACTCTCAAGGAAGTTTGAACATCCTGGAATTCTTTACCATCGAGACGTGCTAACGCTCTGGTAAGGTGATTTGCGTAAGATAAGGCATCTAAACTGGCTCTGTTAGACGAGATTGTTGTCTCCAACGTACTGGAGAGAATCGACATAGACGCCAGCAATGACAACTCCAAGTCTTCTGCCTGGTCGTCTAAATGCAGAGGAACTCTCGGAACGCCTTTTCCTGCCGTTTCAAATTTACTTCTACTGTTGATGAACGGCAGATGTAGAGCATGTTGCGATAAGAAACTGGATCTGCCAGTCTTAGAGGCTAGCCTAAAAATAGCGTCATTCAGCAATTCAAACGTCAGTGAGACATTTCTGGACTGGACCGGAAACTCAGGAGCAATGTCCTTAGTCTGGCCGAAGAAGTCTGTGTCCAGTGACGCTATCAGTCTCTTATCTGGTATTGCATTTCTCTGGTCCGGAGGAACAACTTCTGGAAGGTGTTGCCGGATAAAATCTACGGCCACCCTATTTTGTTCCAGAAGGGAAAAATCCAGCTCCGCAGATTCCCTTTCACCATCCGACTGGACCAAATGCGAATCTCGGTCGTACCTATCTGACACTGCAGGGAAGCGTACCAACCCAGCTTCCTCAGACAGTTCCTGATCTGAAAGAGTTTCTGAAGGTTGCTTGGATGCTGCAATGAGTTGCACTATCTGCGATAGCAAGTCCGTCATGGAGGCCTGTGGAGCTGCGGTCTTACTTTGTTTAGCCACTGGAAGCTCCTGGGATGGTGCCTCTTGCATAATTCTTTTATGCGTACGTCCCGACTGGTAAGGCCTTGTGTCCTTGGCTACTGGGTGGAGTGACCTGGTCGACGTGGAATCCTTGGTCGGCGAAGCAGGCTGGATATCTGAGGTCACGTAGCCAATGTGTGGTCGTGTGTGCTGGCGTGTGGAAGAGGAAGCCAATAGACTAGCTGACCCCGGCTGTCTATGCAGCAGAGCGTCCCAATCAGGAGTAGACGTATGCTTCGACTGACGAACGTTATGTACGACAACATCTGGCCCCAGATGTTGATGCAAGAGAGAGGGGCCTCTCTTGCTCGCGGTCCAGGTAGACCTGAACGGGCTAGCTACCGGACTAACTGGCTTCCTCTGATCCATCCTCTGATCCATCGTCGCCGGGTGTGCGTGATCCAAGAATATAGTGCTCGCAACACCTCTTCTCCTCTCCTGGACCGCAACGGACGAACCCAGCATCACATCACCCACATTACAAGTGATAGCTCCGCCGGGCGAGCTAGCTGACGACAAGGTCGTCAATCCTACTAAGGATCTAGGCACTTGTCGAATTTCCTTGAGCACTTTTGCCGCTAGCTCTTCATTGGTTTGCGACGACAGCAGCACACTTCCTGAAGACATCACGGAAACATCACCCTGTTCTTGTTCCTGTGAAAAAGAGACTGATAAACTAGAGTGATCCAGTGGCGAGAGGACCGGCATGGACCTCTCACCACTAACAATATACCGTGACACACGTCTCCAACGTTTGTCATCCCAACTGGCACACACTGAGCAAGAATTAGTGCGAGTACAGTGACTACAGCAAATACAATGAGCATGAGAATCAGAGGAAGACTTCCTCGATTAACAATTTGAACAATATTCTTTCATATTTTAAAAATATTATACAGCCGTAGTACTCGCGCTAACCCTTGAAAATACAAAGATACATAATAATAATCCATACAAATTTTTCGAAAAATAATTCAAAAGAAAAAATTTTGACATGAGCCCAAGTTCCCAAAGGGAACGATGAGCCCAAATGGATCCCAAAAAAGCCTAAGTGTGGACAAAAATTTTAAAACATTTCTAAAAATTAATGTTACACTTACGGACAATATTAATGTATCTGGCTATATAATGAACCTTACAGAAGACAAGGAATCACTGACAGAAGTAACCGTTGTCAACGTAAACAGTTGGTAGAGGTGCAGGCTGCAAGCCGAGAGGTCCTCGGTTCGAATACCACCTGCTGCAACCGCGTTGTGTCGTTGGGCAAGACACTTCACCCCAATTGCCAATGTGGGGGGGTCGGTGCCGTTGTGTACTAAGGCGTACTGCACGTCGATGGTGTACCTGTCTTCAACCAATGCTAACCCTGCTTGTGTGGAGTTGGTATGTTGGGGAGCTGACAGTTGTTCGCCGTTGCTCGGTGGTTCTCTCCGGGTACTCTGGCTTTCTCCACCTGTAAAACTGTCACGGTCATGGTTAGCCATTGTGCAGAAATATGTGACCTTAAAACACCAATAAAAAATAAAATAAAATAAAAACCAGAAACAAGACTCCAGGCACTGAAAAACATGGCCCGAAATCAGTAACCAATTTAAAACACTATCCGATGTAAAACAGAATCTTCCACAGAAGAGGCTGCAATACATCGGATGGTAGATGCATGACCAAAATGCCTAAACACCCCTAGGGTGAGGACGTAACCAAGGGGATAACAGAATAAACATTCTGTAACTATGCTAAAACTCCCAAGAAATTTCAAAAAAAAATTTCAAACATTATACCAAAAGCATGGGAGATTAGCAAGGTGGGTATCAAGGAAAGGGACAGGGGAAACACTTAACAAACAGTGCAGATTTCATAGCAAGAATGAAAACATCAGGCCCATGCCCCGAAATTAGGGAACATGAAATAATTTTTCATAAAAATTATAAGTTACAGCCCTGAACACATCCTTCCACTGTTTCTTCCTCTCATCCTCGTATTTCATCCTTGGATCCACCATTTCCTTCATGATTTTGTGTCTGGCATCATTTTAACTGAGATTTTAAGCACAGGTATCAGTGAGATGTTACTGATAGAAGGGCCAAACAAAGAATGAATATTTGGCGACAAATTCGGTACTTCCTTGACACTGCGCATGTGCAGTGAACAAAAGTATGGAGAACCATATAGGACATTGAATTTTTGGATTTGGATGCAAATTTTGGGGATTGGGGGGGGGGGGGGGGGGGCGGGGCAAAATTTGTGTTTGGCCCTGAATAATTTAGAGTTAGCACCAGCTAAGTCTGGGTCATTGGTACAGTATAAAAATAGACCTGTATGGCATATATTAGTAAAAAAAGGAGAACATTTGTTCATGTTATTGCACTAACGGTGCAAGGATGCCCGGATGCCTGCCTGCCTGCCCAGATGCACACCGACCGTCACCAAACCATAGGTTTCGGTGTTAACACAATTCGACCAAAAAGTGAGTTAGAGGGAGGGAGCAAAAGAGAAATAAGTACACTAGTATTAGTGTAAAGGGATCAGAAAGATGGAGGAAAAAGGAAGTATCACCTTGTGCACTTGTGTATATTTCAATGACTGTCACAAAAATGCTCTCAAAAAAGCATGTCTGTTTTTCCATTAACCATTCCCCCACCTCCAGGTACACATCCTATGTTAGGCTTCAAATTAGGCTGAAAAAACGACAAAAGAGCTTCCTTCTGAAAATACTTCCAAGATTGGTTAGCCTATAAGGATGCTGTATACAAACATAAAACGATTCTGATTGGTAGCTCTGAAGAAGATTTTAAATATTCCTCCCATAGAGAGGCAAAATATATACTCGGGTGCTTGATTTTAATATACTTGAATCTGACCCTCCAAAGGATGCAGTATTACAAATATTAAAAATATTTAAAAAAATTCTGACCAGTAGATCTGAAGGAGAAGTTTTTTCAAGAAATTTACTCATATTAATATTTATTTATTTACTGGTGTTTAAGGTCACGTATTTCTGCACAATGGCTAATCATGACCACGTCAGTTTTACGGGTGGAGGAAGCCGGAGTACCCGGAGAGAACCACCGAGCAACTGTCAGCTCCCCAACATACTAACTCCACACAAGCAGGGTTAGCATTGGTTGAAGACAGGTGCACCATCGATGTGCAGTACGCCTTAGTGCACAGCGTCACCGTGCCCCCAAATGGGCAATAGGGGTGAAGTGTCTTGCCCAAGGACACAACGCGGTTGCCGCAAGTGGGATTCGAACCGAGGACCTCTCGGCTTGCAGCCTGCACCTCTACTGACTAAGCCACCGCACCCCCACTCATATTAATAGCACCAAGTTAAAATTTAGGGAGCCCACATAAGAACCCAGGGACTTTATTTCGACAAATTTGAATTGAATACCCCAAGGATGTTGTATACCAAATATCAAAAGAATCTAATTGGTAGTTCTACAAAAATCTTGTTTTAATTTTCGAAAAGTGTAGATTCAGCATTTTCACATTACCATATCCTCATGACACAACCAATTGCAATTTTTTTTTTTTAGCCCATTTGGTTCTACTAGTCATACGGATACGGATGCTGCTTCACATAAAATAACAATCCTCTGTTCTGTGCAGTCTGGGAGATATGGGTGTTTGAAATTTTTTTATATTTTTAGCAGCTGGGGTTACGGATGCTTCACATAAAATAACAATCATTGGTTCTGTGCAAGACACAACCAATTGGAATTTTTTTTTGCCCATTTGGTTCTACTAGTCATACGGATGCTGCTTCACATAAAATAACAATCCTCTGTTCTGTGCAGATTGGGAAATATGGGCGTTTGAAATTTTTTTCTATTTTTAGCAGCTGGGGTTACCACGAGGATTCCGTCGTAGATCAATTACAAAATGAAAAAAGAATCTAAAGTCATCACAACCATCAGGTTACGACAAGATGATTCTTTTAAAAGCTGGGATGGTTCCAGTCCCCCTCCCCCCCCCCCCTCCCCACACACACACACACACACATTACCTTCATTAAGGCGAGTTAAAAAAAACAATTTCGCATAATAATTTTTCCAGGATTTTCCACATACTTTTTTCAATGGTTTTACAAGACTGTGAGAACCCTTTTACAGGTAAATTTAAGTAACCACTATCCCTTAACCCATAAGGGCTTAATTCTGACTTGTATCACTTTTTTACTAAAACAGAACTGGTGCCCCATGCAGTATCTGGGTTGACTCCCAAGTTACATTCTCAGAACCTTGGTACTTGTGTGTTTAGGCAAGTTTTGGCTGCCTATACAGGCAGCCAGGACTTGCCCACAGACAACTGCAAAGCCACAAGGTGAAGAGTGTCAAAGTGTCGTTAAACTGTATATAAATTTCCAGGCCCTTAAGGGTTAAGTAGGACATACTGTACAGTATCTATGAACATAATGAAGACTATGCACAGGAAAATGGTAGTGATTTACAAATTAATTTCCCCCAGAGTTGTGTTTTCACCCGAGAAATAACTGTCAAGCTTGTGAAAAAAAAGCAGAACCATAACAAAGTTTTATGGTTTCAACCACGCTGGCTGCATACAGAACTTACTTTTGCATCTCTATTTGGTTCCAGGCGCATCAAAACTCCAGCTTGTTGTGATCTCATATGTAATACTCCTGCACTGACAAAATTATCTTTGTTTGGATCTACATTTTCTAGAATACTTAAGCTATAACCGACTATCTACAATGTATAAAAAATAAAAAATATCAAAAACTTTGATATAAACAATACATGACAACCTTGTTAGCGTAAAACAAAATATTGCTTCCATTATGTGGTGTGGAGCATCATAAACTAAACAAGGGCCTAACTTTAAATGCAACATATCATAACAGAGTGCAAAGGTCTAGCAATATACAGAGTTTAGATTATTTCTTGGTATTTGAGGAAACTTTCAGTATAAGAAGCTATATTGCCACAGTAAAACCAATATAAAGTCAAATTCTGCCAAATGTTTATATTATGCTCATCACTTCAAATGGATCGCACCAAGGCATTGGGTTTCCAGGACCTATTAGCCCTGTATAACAGAATTTGCAAACAAATGCTGCTTCACATCCTGGGGATCAAAATGGGAGCAATATCTAGATAACACAGTAATAACTAGAAAGTGTTTTAGCACACTAAAACATATGTCTCCCCTTCCTTTCTATTTTATGCACTACAAATGATATATACATAAAAATATTGACAATCATACCAGATATGTAAGGTCTAGCTCTAAAGAGAAATAAGTTATGATGACTCTGGGAAATAATACTCTATAAAATATCTGAACTTGACCATGGGGTCCAAAGGTCAAGATCATGTGAAGGTCACCATGGTTTACTGTGGTCATTTGACCTTGAGGTCAGAGGTCAAGGTCAAATGCAGTTCATCAAGGCAGCGGACATGCGGTTTCATGGTGACACATCCACATGTCAAAAAAAAAAAATAAATTCTGGTCTGGACAATTACTCCCTATTTAAAGTACATAAATTTGACCCTGAGGTCAAGGTCACATGAAGGTCATGATGACATGTGGTCTCATTGTGATACATCCACATGTCAATCATCTAAGTCCTAGGTCAAAAAACAAAGTTCTGATCTGGACAATTATTCCCTATTTGAAGTACATAAATTTGACCTTGAGGTCAGAGGTCAAGGTCACATGCAGTTCGTCAAGGTAGCAGACATGCGGTTTCATGGTGACACATCCACATGTCAAAAAGAAAAAAATTCTGGTCTGGACAATTACTCAATATTTAAAGTACATAAATTTGACCTTCTTGAGGTCAAGGTCACATGAAGGTCATGATGACATTGGTCTTATTGTGATACATCCACATGTCAATCATCTAACTCCTAGGTCAAAAAACAAAAAAAGTTCTGATCTGGACACTTATTCCCTATTTGAAGTATATAAATTTGACCTTGAGGTCAGAGGTCAAGGCCACATGCAGTTCATCAAGGTAGCGGACATGCGGTTTCATGGTGACACATCCACATGTCCGAAAAAAAAAATCTGGTCTGTACAATTACTCCCTATGTAAAGTACATAAATTTGACCTTGAGGTCAAGGTCACATGAAGGTCATGATTACATGTGACATGCGGTCTAATTGCGATACATCCACATGTCAAATATCTAAGTCCTAGGTAAAAAAACAAAAAAGTTCTGGTCTGGATAATTATTCCCTATTTGAAGTACATAAATTTGACCTTAAGGTCAGAGGTCAAGGTCACATGAAGGTCATCGAGGTAGACAACATGCGGTCTCATGGTGACACATCCACATGTCAAATAACCAAGTCCTAAGTCAAAAAACAAAAAAATTCTGGTCTGGACAATTACTCCCTATTTGAAGTACATAAATTTGACCTTGAGGTCAAGGTCACAATGGTATGCGACACACCAGCTCATGGTGATACATCCACGTGCCAAATATCTAAGACCTGGCTCAAAAGACAAACATGCTTTGGTCCGGAGAAAGTTTCCTTGAAAAAAACACAAATCTGACCTTCAAATCAAAGGTCAAGGTCACATGAAGGTCACAATGGTACGCTACACACGGCTCATGGTGATACATCCACATGCCAAATATCTAAAGCCTGACTCGAAATACAAAAAAGTTCTGGTCCAGACAGTTTCCCTTAAAAAAGCGCATAAATCTGACCTTCGGGTCAAAGGTCAAGGTCACATGAAGGTCACTATGGTACACTGCACACCGGTTCATGGTGATACATCCACATGCCAAGTATCTAAGGTGTAGGTCAAAAGACAAAAAAGTTATGGCCCGGACAAAGTTTGTGTGATGTTTCCCTTAAAACTAGAGTGATGTCACGCATGCAGCCCGACAGTCCCAGGAATGGCAATGCTTAGACGCAAAATAGTCGGAGCCATTTTTTGTTAACAGTTTACCTAACGAATCTGCCATATCTGCACTCCTGATATACAAAATTTGCTATTCAAATTTTATTTTTTCATTTCTCAACTTCAAAACATACCTCATGACCTACCAATGGAACAAACTTGATGAGCTTGTTCCAATAAGGAATAATAAGCCATGGTTAGAAGTAAATAAATGAAAGTGTCAATGACACTGTAGCTCAACTTGTCAAGACAAAGACATGTACATGTATAGTATGTGACACAGCAATGACAAACATCTAGGTAATGACCTGATAACAAAGGTACATATAAAGTATTGTAACGGTCTGTACATAAATACTGACCGTTGCCTTAACAAATGTGCAGGTAAAGTATTGTAAAGGTGGGTGACAGTCAGATGCTGAACTAGAAAAAATCTTTGAGTCCCAGAGTGGGTCTGACTGAACCCCAAAATATTTGTTCTCATAGCACAGTGATAACAAAGGCACCCCAAAACACACTCGTTCCTGTCCCAAGGTGAAAACAAAAGTACTCAAGAAGTTTTGTGAAGATCAGTTCATAAATACGAGCTGTATAGAACTTGTGACAAAAAACTGATTGGACCTAATTTTGGTACAAAATGGCCACTGGCAGCTATCTTGAATTTTGGACCGTACCCAGAAACACTCATTCTCATCCCAAGGAGATAACAAAGGTACCCAAGAAGTTTTGTGAAGATCGGTTCATAAATACAGCCTTTACCCTGAGCCGTATTGACATGTGTGCTTAACATTGTGTAAGTTGCACTGAATAAATCAAAGTTCATCTAATTTGCATAATTTCTGCACGAAAAAAAAACCCTTACAATATGTGATGTATTCCATGTTACTAAACATTCATACAAAAATTTATTAAAATCAGAACTTTCATACAGAAGTTCTATACAAAAGACTGATTGCACTAATTTTGGTACAAAATGGCTGCTGGTGGCCATCTTGAATTTCGGACCACACCCAAAAACACTCGCTCTCATCCCACGGTGATAACAAAGGTACCCAAGAAGTTTCGTAAAGATTGGTTCATAAATATGGCCTCTAGTCTGAGCTGTATAGAAGTTGTGTACAAAAAACTGATTAGACCTAATTTCGGTACAAAATGGCCACTGGCAGCCATCTTGAATTTTAGACCGCACCCAGAAACACTCGTTCTCGTCCCAAGGTGATAACAAAGGTACCCAAGACATTTCGTGAAGATCAGTTCATAAATACAGACTCTAGTCTGAGCCGTATTGACATGTGTACTTACTGTGTGTAAGTCGCACTGAAAAAATCAAAGTTCATCTAATTTGCATAATTTCTGCACGAGAAAAAAACCCGTATTATATGTGATGCATCCCATGGTACTAAACATTCACACAAAAAAATTATTCAAATCAGGGCTTTCATATGGAAGTTCTGTGCAAAAATCTGATTGCACCTAATTTTGTACAAAATGGCTGCCATCGGCCATCTTGAATTTCGGACCGGACCCAAAAACACTCGTTCTCGTCCCACGGTGATACCAAAGGTACCTAAGAAGTTTCGTAAAGATCGGTTCATAAATACGGCCTCTAGCCCGAGCCGATTGGCATTTGCACTTACAGTGCTGAAAGTAACCCCCAAAAACATCAAAATTAGTCTAATTTGCACAATTTACGTACGAGAAAAAAACCCGTATTATATGTGATGTATCCCATGGTACTAAACATTCATACAAAAAATTATTCAAATCAGAGCTTTCATATGGAAGTTCTGTACAAAAAACAGATTTCTGCATCATCGGTACAAAATGGCAGCTGGCAGCCATCTTGAATTTTGGACCGCACCCAAAAACACTCGTTCTCGTCCCACGGTCATAACAAAGGTACCCAAGAAGTTTCGTAAAGATCGGTTCATAAATACGGCCTCTAGCCTGAGCCATAGCAGCTTGGCACTTACAGCTCTGAAAGTAACACTAAATAAATCAAAGTCAGTCTAATCTGCATAATTTACGCACGAGAAAAAAACCCGTATTATATGTGATGTATCCCATGGTACTAAACATTTATACAAAACTTTATTCAAATCAGAACTTTCATACAGAAGTTCTGTACAAAAAACTGATTTTTGCATCATCGGTACAAAATGGCCACTGGCAGCCATCTTGAATTTCGGACCACACCTAAAAACACTCGTTCCCGTCCCAGGGTCATAACAAAGGTACACAAGAAGTTTCGTAAAGATCGGTTCATAAATACGACCTCTAGCCCGAGCCATAGCCAATTGTTGACGTACGGACAGACGGACAGACGGACGGACGGCCAGACGGACGGACGGACGGACAGATGGACGACGGACGACGGGCCATGACAATAGCTCAAATTTGACTTCGTCAAAGTTGAGCTAAAAATGAAAAAATCTGTTGTTTCAGAAAAATAATTTGTACTCTTGGCTTCAACTTGTGTTAGGTAAAGGATTAAAGATGCAGTACATAAAGCAATGTTGGGCTATATGAGTCAATTTTCTTTTTTGCATGTAATAACTCCCAATCCTTCAAAATGCATTCTGGGAATAATTGCCTTAGTGACACGTGTGTGTGTGTGAGGGGGGGGGGGGGGAATGAAACTATATTGAAACCTGGCCTGTATTACTAGCTGGAAAATACACATATCAACTTTGGTTGAAATCAAATAATCCAAACTGGAGTTGTCAGTCAGAAACCAATTGTTTACAGACAGATGGATGGACCGACAGATGGACGGACGAAAGTCATGACTATAGCCCTGACTATAAACATTCAGGCTAAAAATGCATTTTGTACCAAAGAAAAAATATTGCATGAATGGCCCTGGGTGAGGAGGTGGAGTGGGGGGTGAGGGGTGGGGAGAGTGGGGGTGTGTTAGGGGAGGCCATTTTTTTTTCCACATGTGGTCAGTCTAAATCCTTCAGAATGCATTTTGAGCAGAAAAAAAAAAAATACCTAACTGGCACCATGGGGGTGGGGAAGGGGGGTGGGTGGTGGTGTTTTTTCTGGGTTTTCAACCACAAACTATAAAAAAACACTTTTGACGAAAGAAAAAAAAAGTGCCTAATTGGCCCCCGGGGGCGGGGGGTTACGTGAGTTTAAAAAAAGGTTCCGCATGCTGTGACTGTAAATAGTTCAAAATGCATATTCCAGGAAAGGAAAAAAATGCCTAATTGGGAGGGGGGTGGGGCAGTGGTGTTTGTCTGGGTTTTTAACCAAAACTGTAAACAAGCATTTTTGATGAAAGAAAAAACGTGCCTAATTGGCCCCCAGCAGGGTAGGGTGGGGACGGGGTGGGGGGGGGGGGGTACATAAGTTTAAAAAAAAGGTTCTGCATGTAGTGACTGTAAATAGTTCAAAATGCATATTGGAGAAAAGAAGAAGAAAAAAAAAGCCTAATTGGGGGGGGGGGGGGGGGGGGGGGGAGGGGGTGTTTGTCTGGGTTTTTAACCACAAACTTGGAGTCATCCTACCAAGCTACAATGAAATCCCTTCATAATTATGGCCTGTGGAATATTCTAAAGGTTTTCGGGCTTCGGGCCTCTGTTGCCGTCACAGTTGCCCAAAAGGGGACGTTCTCATCTAGACATTATATGAAGTCAACTTATCAAGTTACAATGAAATCCCTCCATAAATATGACGAGTAGACTGTGCTAAAGGTTTTCGAGCTTTGGGCTCGGGCAACCATCATGGTTGAATGATCACAACCAAAAGGGGACATTCTCATCTGGACATCATGTGGATTGATCCTAAGAAGTTACAATGAAATCCCTTCATAAATATGACCTGTAGACTGTGCTGAAGGTTTTCGGGCTTCGGGCACCTGTAGCCATCACAGTTGCCCAATCACGTCCAAAAGGGGACTTTCTCATGTAGACATTATATGAAGTCAACCTATCAAGTTAAAATGAAGTCCCTCCATAAATATGACCTGCAGACTGTGCTAAAGGTTTTCGGGTTTTGGGCTCAGGCAGTCGTGACAGTTGATAGATCACGCCCAAATGGGGAAATTCTCATGTAGACATCATACGGAGTCATCGTATCAAGTTACAATGAAATCCGTCCATATTAAACATGACCTGCAGACTGTGCTAAAAGTTTTTGGGTTTCGGGCTTGGGCAGCCATCACGGTTGACAGATCATGCCCAAACGGGGACGTTCTCATCTAGGCATTATACAGAGGTGTCCTACCATGTTACAATGAAATCCCTTCATAAATGCGACCTGTAGACTGTGCTAATGGTTTTCGAGTTTTGGCCTCGGGCAGCCACACCGGTTGACTGATCATGACCAAAAGGGGACATTCTCATGTAGACACGTCCTAAAACCTACATATGAAATTTTGTGACGATCAGACAAGAACTACCGGGTATAGCCTGTACTTGAAGGTTGAATAAAAAACTTTTAACCACAAACTTTAAACAAAACTCCAAATGTCAACTAAACAGGAAAAGAAAAAAAAACAAAAAAAACACTTGAACCTTCAGTAAAAAACTTTAACCACAAACTTCAACCAAAACTCAAAATGTTAACAGACGGACAGACGGATGGACGGACGGACAAAAGTCATTACTATTGCCCTCACAGTAAACAGTCGGGCTAAAAACACATAAATCTGACCTTCAGGTGAAAGGTCAAGGTCACATGAAGGTCACTATGGTACACTGCACACCGGCTCATGGTGATACATCCACATGCCAAGTATCTAAGGTGTAGGTCAAAAGACAACAATAGGCCCCAGGGGGCCTGAGGGCGTTCACCTGACATGGCAGCCTAAATATCAACCCAGAGAATTGATTTCCACAAGTTGCATCTGCTCCTCCTAAGAAAAGCTGAAACCAAATATCCAAATATTCTGACCAGTGGATCTAAAAAAAGATTTTTAAAGAATATTGCTCATATAGAACTAAGTCATAATTCGGGCTCCCACAGGGAGCCCATATATGAACCCAGGGACTTGGCTTTAACAAACCTGAATCTCACACCCCTAAGGATTCTGCACACCAAATATCAAAACATTCTGACTGCTGGATCTGAAGAAGAAGATTTTTAAAGAAAATTCCTCATTTTGAACCAAGTTACAATTCGAGCTCCCACAATCAGCCCAAATATGGACCTAGGGACATGGCTTGAACAAACTTGAATCTTACCCCCCCTAAGGATGCTGCATAAAAAATATCGAAAGCATTCATCTGCTGGATCTGAAGATTTTTAATGAAAATTCCTCATTTTGAACTAAGTTGTCATTCAGGCTCCCATAGTGAGCCCAAATATGAACCAAGGGACTTGGCTTGAACAAACTTGAATCTCAGCCCCCTAAGGTTGCTCCATGCCAAATATCAAAACATTCCAACTGCTGAATCTGAAGAAGAAGATTTTTAAAGAAAAATTCCTCATATTGACTAAGTTATAATTTGGGCTCAAATATGGACCCATGGACTTGGCTTTAACACACTTGAATCTCCCCCCCCCAAGGATGCTACTCACCACATATCAAACCATTCCGACTGCTGGATCTGAAGAAGAAGATTTTTAAAGAAAAGTTAAAAAATTTATAGTAATTTATATATTTTTTATACTTACCAATGACCCAGACTTAGCTGGTGCTAACTCTAACAATCCCCAAAATTTGTGTCCAAAACAAAAAGAAATCATGTCCTAAAGGACCTCCATACTACGCCTCTACTGCGCATGCGCAGTGACGCAGACGTCCCGAAATTGGCGCCAATTATCATTCTTACTGGCAGTGCCTGGTTAGCGCTATGCACTCAGCGGGGAGGCAAGAGTTCCCAACTCCAGGGAGGGCCATCCCCGTCTGGGTCATTGGTAAGTATAAAAAATATATAAATTACTATAAATTTTTTAACATTTTTATACTGTACCAATGACCCAGACTTAGCTGAATAGTAAACAGGCTGGAGGGCCTAGGACATAGAGGAAAATCCAATAAGCTCAACTATATAGTAAAGAGGTAACCCCTTAAGGAGAAAAGGAGTATTAGGCTTTACATGTATCTTTCTTATTTAATATTAAATTAGAAAGATACACTACCCTTAATAATTGAGCACAATAACATTCATGTTCTCTATTAACATCCAGTATAACCCTTATACTAATTATTTTTAAAGCAAGCCAATAAATAAAGTAGTCCAGAGAATTGAGACTCTTTATAGTCATTTAAAAGTGTCCGAGTATTGTATATTAAAGCCCGTTTGACACTTGACATATACAAATGCTTCACACCGAGCTACACTTTAAAAATAAGACATGAATGAATTTTAACATTAATATTACACTTTAAAACCATCCCGGAAGCGACTCAGAAATACTGACTTGGAGGAGGCATTCCCTTGCTTTTCACTATAAAGCAGGTGACCTAAGGGAACACCTGCCCACCCCCCCCTCCTCCCCCTTGCCCTGGGTCAAATAGCCCAGAGCGAAGAGGGCAGCCGGACGGAGTCACTGCCGGAACAGAAAGCCTGCATAACTATAGTTGCAACTGTTTAGTGGACGACATTCTGAGCAACAGATAACGGACCTAAACAATGCAGGTCTCCAGAAATGGACTCAATATTTCTGAGATAAAAATTCGTAAATGTGGATGGCTGAGACCAATAAGCAGCCTTCATTAAATCTGTAATAGCAACACTATTAGCATAAGCCCAGGAAGTAGAAAGAGCTCTTACTTCATGAGCAGAAATCTTAAGCACAGACTGCTGAGAAGAAGATAAATCTTCATAAGCAGTACGGATAGTTAATTGAATCCATCTAGCAATAGAATGGACTGAAATGTCCTTTCTATTAGGCATCAAAGACAGAAAAAAACGTTTCCGTCCCTTTCTGATAAACTGAGATCTCTGTTTATAGATACGTAATGCTCTAACAGGACAGAGTAAAGGCCTACGCCCGTCTGAAGACGGAAGAGCCTTAATAACAATAGGTTCCGGATATTTATTAGGAGCCTGATTCTTAGCTAAAAAACCCACATTAGTAGTGAAGGTGATAGTGTTCCCAACACTACGATAATGAGAATCATCCACCGATAGTGCATGAAGCTCACTGACTCTTCTAGCAGAAGAGAAAGCTAAGAGAAAAGCTGTCTTATAAGATAAGAATTTGAAATCTACTGTCCCAAGAGGTTCAAATGGCTTTTCCTTCAATTTAAGAAGAACCCAAGCTAAATTCCACTTAGGAATTAATCTAAGAGTTCTGGGTCTATTTATCGAAAAGTTTCTAACCAACTTAGATAAAGAGACATTAGATCCAATTTGTAAACTATCATGATGTGCATAGGTATCAGATAACATAGATCTATAACCCTTTATAGTAACAGGCTGCAGTTTGATTTCGTCAAACAAGTATACTAGAAAGTTTGCAATGTCTGGTATAGAGGGATCGAATATATCTACAGAATGATCCCTACACCAACGACGAAAAACCTTCCACTTAGCCGCATAGTTTAGCGAAGAGGAGGTCCTCCTACAGTTAGAAATCGCGTCCACTGCTCGTCCTGTAAAGTGTTTGCCATGCAAGAAGGACCGCACAACGGAAAAATGTGAAGGTTGAGACCTTGCGGGTTGTGATGGAGTTGGCGCGATTTCCCCTGCGAAAGAAGATCCTCCCGTGAAGGAAGCTTCCGCGGTAGGTCCCACAACAGACACCTGAGTAGATTTATCCACGGTCTCTGTGGTGACAGAGATGCTACCAACAGAATCTTGCATTGAGATTGTTTTATCTTTAGCAATACTTGTTGAATTAACGGCGCTGGAGGATACGCATATCCTATCATTCAGAAGGATTCTTTCCGTTAGATTGAACAACGGAACTGAATGAGTGCCTCCCTGATTCCGTATATACGCCACTACTGTCGTATTGTCGGATAGGATTTGGACATGAGCATCGTGAATAATGTCCATCCAGTGACGTAACGCAAGCCAAATTGACATCATTTCCTTGATGTTTATGTGCTTGCACAGGAATTGCGGATCCCAAAGACCCTGGCATCTCGAATCCGTTGGGATTAATGATGCACCCCAACCTGTTTGACTGGCATCCGTCATCGGATCCGGCAACTGCAGCGGAACTCCCTGAGTTAACCACTGAATGTTTGCCCAAGTCTGAATCTCTTGTTTCACTTGATCTGACAAGAGAACGTCTACATCGAGCGAATGAATTTTCACACTCCAATTCTGAGTCAAGAAAATTTGAAGAGGACGTGTGCGTAACCGCCCCATCGGAATGAGATCCGCGGCGGCTCCGCACAGACCTATCAGTCTCATAAATTCTCTCGCCGTGACTTTGTCTGCGTGCAGACAATAGCGAGCGTAACAACTGACTAATTTCGCTCTGGTTAACGGCAGACGAACGAGATTGTTGTGCGTCTCGAAGCTCATTCCCAGATGAGTGAATGACTTGGACGGCACCAGATCCGACTTCTCCTCGTTTACTATAAAACCGAGACGTCGGAGCAATAGAAGAAGATTCTGAACATCGTTCTGAAGCGTTAACTCGTTGCCGTACCTCTGAAGAATGTCGTCCAGGTAGGCCGACGTTACCGCAGACGAATGAGCTCGGAAGTAGATCATTACCGAGTTCATTACCCGAGTGAAAGCCCAGGGTGCTAGATTCAATCCGAAGCACATCGCCCGGAATTGATACACCACTCCCAGGACTGCGAAGCGTAGATACTTTCGGAATGTCGGATGTACGATGACGTGAAAGTACGCATCTTTGAGATCTATGCTCGTTGCATAATCGTTCACCCGAATACTCGCTCTGACCGATCGAATCGTCTCCATATAAAACTTCAGAGCGACGATCAGCTTGTTTATCCAGCTCAAATCTATGACTGGACGGAACGAGCCGTCTGGTTTCGGAACCAGAAACAGATGGCTGTAGAATCCCGGAGATTCCTGGTTTTCTACGACCTCTACCGCGTTCATTAAAAGAGACTGCACCTCTGATAAGAGCGTCTCTTTTCTGCGGATTTGACGGAAGATGAGTCCACTTTGGACTTCGAGTTAATGGAGGCTTTCGTTTGAAGGATATCTTTAGACCTTCCGAAGTCACTCCTCTCACCCAAGGGTCGTCCGTAATCGACGCCCATTCTTGTGAAAAGCTCGACAACCTTCCGCCAACCAGAACGCGATAGAGGTTTAAGCCATCACCTCCTGGACCTGCGAGGCCTGCGGTAGGAGAAACCACGTCTTCCACGGCCTGCACCTCGTGGCGTCCGACCGATTGTCCCGGCCTGAAGGACGTCCCAAACGAGAGTCGCTATCCTGACGGTCTCTCGAATAAGACCAAGAGGACGCACCGGAACCTCTATAGGAACCTCTCTTGGGCGCATTAGACCCAGAAGTGCCTGTCTTATTCTTGTCTGCTGTATCCGGCTTCTTAGAAGCAGATTTGAACAACAGAGAATCCGAAGCTTTTTTAGTAATTTTATCCGGAACCGCAGCAGTCTGGCCCAACGGAACAACTTGAGGGAGAAAGTGCCGGATGAAGTCCACGGCAGCTTTATGTTGTTCCGAAAGGGATAGCTCCAAATCATCCATATCCCTTTCACCATCCGGTCGGACCTCATGATGTTCCCGGTCGTCCGCCCCCGATGCTTCGGCGGAGCGTACCGACCCAGCGCCGTCAGATAATTCTCGATCCGACACCGTTTCTGTCGGCTGCCGGGATGCTGCGATAAGCTGTGCTATCTGCACAAGAATGTCCGGCGTCGAGACCTGCGGAGGCGCAGTCTTTCGCTGCTTCGCCGAGGGCAGCTCCGCATCAGATGGCTCCCGCATACTTTTTCTATGCGAACGTCCGGAGTCCATCGGTCTTGAATCCCTGGCCGCCGGATGGTGTGACCTGGTCGCCGAAGAATCCTTGATCGGCGAAGCTGGTAAAATATCGGCGGTCACGCAGCCAAGGTGCGGTCGTGTGCGCTCACGAGAAGAAGAAGCCTTAGCAGTCTCCGCGGACTGCCTATACAACGGAGCGTCCCGAGCGACGGACGTATGCTCCGCTTGCGACACATTTTGTACCACAACATCTGGTCCCAGATGTTGTTGTACGAGAGAGGGGCCTCTCTCGCTCGCGGCCCGGCTGGACCTGGACGAGCTAGGAACCGGACTCAAAGGCTTCCTCCGTTCTCGCTTACTATCCGCCGTCACTGGGTGTGCACCTTGTATGTTTATAGTGCTCGCATCACCCAAAATTTCCTCCTGGACCGCATCGGACGAACCCGGCTGCCGAACAATTCGGTGAATGGACGCTACACCGGGCGAGCTAGCGGACATTTGTCTAATCTCCATGAGCAATTTTGCCGCTAGCTCTGAATTCATTTGTGACGACGGACGCACACTTGTAGAAGATAATATGGAAACATCACCCTGTTCTTGTTCGTCTGAAATAGAAACTGAGAGAGTAGAGTGACCTTGCGGAGAAAGAGCCGGCATAGCCCTTTCTCCAGAAACAACATACCGTGACACACGTTTCTAATGTTTATCATCCCAATATTGACATATAGGACAGGGATTAGTGCGAGAACACTGACTACAATTAATACAATGATCATGAAAGTCAGAGGAAGATTTCTTCCCATTACAATTTGAACAATATCCTTTCATTGTGAAAAGTCAACAACAAGTCCTAGTTACTCGCACAAACCCCTGACACAAAGATACATAACATGATCCATTAATAAATGAAAAAACAATTGCAAATCAAAATAATTTTGAAAAAATATTTTTTCAGCGAAGCCCAAGTTGCTGAAAATTAACGTTGAGCCCCGATGGATCCGATGGCAAAGTGTGGTCAAAAATTTTAAATTTATATTAAATAATTGATGAAGACACTTACGGATAATATAAATGTATCTTATAGTGAGATAAACTACAGCAAAGGCAAACAGCCCCCCTCAAAAAAGGCTGTTGCCAATGTAAACAAACAGTGTAAAACACCAGAAAACATGACTCCAGGCACTGCAAAAACTGGCCCGGAATCAGTCATCAAAATTACACTCTATCTGATGCAAAACAGAGACTCCCAGGGGAGAATCTGCAGAACATCAGATGGAAGATGCAGAACACAACGTTTATACACCCATGGGTGAAAACGTAACTATGGGGAAAATAACAGAAAACATTCTGTATCCAAGCAACTCTCCCAGGGAAATTTTAGAAATGAACTTTCTCAAAAATATGCCAAAAGCATGGGAGAATTGCAAGGGGGGACTTTAGAAGGCTAGGGGAGAGGAAACACTGAATAAGCAGTGCAACATTTAGCAAGAATGACAACAAGAGGCCCATGCCTCGAAAATAGGCAACTTAACATAATTTCATCAAAAAATTTTAAGTACAGCCCTGATTATTTTTTTGTCACTTCTTTTTCCTCTCCTCCTTCTATCCTTCTTAGAATCACCATTTCTCCAAAAATTACGTGTCTGGTATCCTTTAAACTGAGATTTACAAGCACAAAGATCAGTGAGATGTTGACTGATGAAGGGCCAAACAGAGAATGATAATTGGCGCCAATTTCGGGACGTCTGTGTCACTGCGCATGCGCAGTGGGGGCGTAGTATGGAGGTCCTTTAGGACATGATTTCTTTTTGTTTTGGATGCAAATTTTGGGGATTGGGGGGCAAAATTTGTGTTTGGCCCTGGTTTTGTTAGAGTTAGCACCAGCTAAGTCTGGGTCATTGGTACAGTATAAAAATATAGAAATTTTGGGCGGGGCCAAAAATTTTGCCCCTCCCATAACGACGCCAAGTATAGCTCCACAAACTTCTCTTGAACAAATCTGAGTCTACACCTGGAAGCTGCACACCAAATATCAAGTCTCTGCTACTGCTGGTTCATGAGAAGAAGATTTTTTAAGATTTCAGCACACTTTTTGGGTGTGGCCCTACCCACGGGCGAGGCAACTTGATTTGAACAAAATCAAATTGCGATGTCATAACAAACTATTATCTCAAATATCAATTAAATTGGTTCAGCGGTTTGGGAGGAGAAGATGCAAACACCTTGTTCACGGAGGACGGACGCCGGACGGTGAGTGATCACTACAGCTCTCCTGACTGAAAGTCAGGTGAGCTAAAAAAAGTTATGGCCTGGACAAAGTTTGTATGAGAAGAAGAAGAAGAAGGAGAAGAAGAAGAATAGGTTCAGCACAAATGATGTAATAGAAGTATTAAAACAGATGGTCACTGCTGAGAGTGGTCGCCCAAGATTGGTTTTACTGTATTAGTTAACTAGGTGCTTTGAGTTATTTATAGAAGTCGGTAGCAAACATTGATTTCCCATTTTAGATTGAAAAGAAAATTGGTATCCACATGGAAATCAGATATGGCAGTTATTTTCTGCAAAGTCAGAATCAGAAATTTCCATTGTTTTTTGTTAATTTTACAAAAACGAATACTTCAACAGTTGATACTTTACCCCTAACACTCTGGTCATTCAACAGAATTTTCTCCAATCATTTTGTTTTTCTCTTGTGTAACTATGAATTTAACCAACTAGATGGTGTCACTTGTGTGCAAAGCACACTATAGTGTATCCCCGCATTTGCATCCTTGACTTTGTATGAATGCTTGATACAAAGAAGAAATGTATTATATGACACACTAAAATCATATTGAGTGGCACAGGTGACACAGCTTCGTGCGCACCTACAGACTCCACTGCAACATTTGGGCATGGTTTTAGCGTTTCGAATTACATACATGTACCCTGGGAGCCTTTCGCCGGAAACGGTCTAAGAAAACATGAAAGTGGCAACGGTGGCACCCCAAAAATCCGAAACCTTCGTGCACATCTACAGACCCTACTGCAACTTTTGAGCATAGTTTTAGCATTTCAAATTATAAACTCTGGGAGCTTTTCGCCGGAAATGATCTAAGAAAACACGAAAGAAAAGCGGTGGCACCGCCACGTGGCATCTGAAAAATCTGAAACCTTTGTACGCATCTACAGTCCTTACTGCAACATTTGAGTATGTGTTAAGCATTTCGAATTACTTACCCTAGGAGCCTTTCGCTGGAAACGGTCTAAGAAAACACAAAAGTGGCAACGGTGACACAGCCACTGAGCACCCAAAAAATCCAAAACCTTCCTACGCATTTACAGACTCCACTGCAACATCTCAGCATGGTTTTAGCGTTTCGAATTACATACTCTAGGAGACTTTCGCCGGAAACGGTCTAAGAAAACACGAAAGTGGCAATGGTGGCACAGCCACGTGGCACCTGAACAATCCGAAATCTTTGTGCACATCTACAGACCCTACTGCAACATTTGAGCATGGTTTTACCATTTTGAAATACATACTGTAGGAGCCTTTCGCCGGAAATGGTCTAAGAGAACATGAAAGAGGCAACGGTAGCACAGCCACGTGGCACCCCAAAAATCCAAAACCTTCATGCGCATCTACAGACCCTACTGCAACATTTGAGCATGGTTTTAGGATTTCGAATTACATACCCTAGGAGCCTTTCACCGGAAACGGTCTAAGAAAATGTGAAAGTGGCAACAGCACAGCCACTAGGCAGCTGAAAAATCTGAAACCTTCGTGCACATCTACAGACCCCACTGAAACATTTGAGCATGGTTTTAGCGTTTTGAATTACATACCCTAGGAGCCTTTCGCCGGAAACCGTCTAAGAAAACACAAAAGTGGCAACGGTGGCACAGCCACTGGGCACCTGAAAAATCCGAAACCTTCGTGCGCATCTACAGACCCCACTGCAACATTTGAGCATGGTTTTAGCGTTTCGAATTACATACCCTAGGAGCCTTTCGCCGGAAACGGTCTAAGAAAACACAAAAGTGGCAATGGTGGCACAGCCACGTGGCACCTGAAAAATCGGAAACCTTCGTGCACATCTACAGACCCTACTGCAACATTTGAGCATGGTTTTAGCATTTCGAATTACATACCCTTGCAGCCTTTCGCCGGAAACGGTCTAAGAAAACACGAAAGTGGCAATGGTGTCGCAGCCAGGTGGCAGCTGAAAAATCCAAAATCTCCGTGCGCATCCACAGACCCCACTGCAACATTTGAGCATGGTTTTAGCATTTCGAATTACATACCCCAGGAGCCTTTCGCCGGAAACGGTCTAAGAAAACACAAAAGTGGCAACGGTGGCACAGCCACGTGGCACCTGAAAAATCCAAAACCTTCGTGCGCATCTACAGACCCCACTGCAACATTTGAGCATGGTTTTAGCGTTTCGAATTACATACCCTAGGAGCCTTTCACCGGAAACGGTCTAAGAAAACACAAAAGTGGCAACGGTGGCACAGCCACGTGGCACCTGAAAAATCCGAAACCTTCGTGCGCATCTACAGACCCTACTGCAACATCTGAGCGTGCTTTTAGTATTTCGAATTACATACCCTAGGAGCCTTTCGCCGGAAACGGTCTAAGAAAACACGAAAGTGGCAATGGTGGCGCAGCCACATGGCAGCTGAAAAATCTGAAACCTTCGTGCGCATCTACAGACTCCAATGCAACATTTGAGAATGGTTTTAGCGTTTCGAATTACATACCCTAGGAGCTTTTCGCCGGAAGCGGTCTAAGAAAACACAAAAGTGGCAACGGTGGCACAGCCACGTGGTACCTGAAAAATCGGAAACCTTCGTGCGCATCTACAGACCCCACTACAACATTTGAGCATGGTTTTAGTGTTTCGAATTACATACCCTAGGAGCCTTTCGACAGAAACGGTCTAAGAAAACATGAAAGTGGCAATGGTGGCGCAGCCACATGGCAGCTGAAAAATCCAAAACCTTCGTGCGCATCTACAGACCCCACTGCAACATTTGAGCATGGTTTTAGCATTTCGAATTACATACCCTAGGAGCCTTTCGTCAGAAACGGTCTAAGAAAACACAAAAGCGGCAACAGTGGCACAGCCACGTGGCACCTGAAAAATCTGAAACCTTTGTGCGCATCTACAGACCCCACTGCAACGTTTGAGCATGGTTTTAGCATTTCGAATTACATACCCTAGGAGCCTTTCGCCGGAAACGGTCTAAGAAAACACAAAAGTGGCAACGGTGGCACAGCCACGTGGCACCTGAAAAATCGGAAACCTTTGTGCGCATCTGCAGACCTTACTGCAACATTTGAGCATGGTTTTAGCATTTCGAATTACATACCCTAGGAGCCTTTTGCCGCAAACGGGCTAAGAAAACACAAAAGTGGCAATGGTGGCACAGCCACGTGGCACCTGAAAAATCGGAAACCTTTGTGCACATCTACAGACCCTACTGCAACATTTGAGCATGGTTTTAGCGTTTCGAATTACATACCCTAGGAGCATTTCGCCGGAAACGGTCTAAGAAAACACGAAAGTGGCAATGGTGGCGCAGCCAGGTGGCACCTGAAAAATCCGAAACCTTCGTGCACATCTACAGACCCCACTGCAACATTTGAGCATGGTTTTAGCGTTTCGAATTACATACCCTAGGAGCCTATCGCCGGAAGCGGTCTAAGAAAACACAAAAGTGGCAACGGTGGCACAGCCACGTGGCACCTGAAAAATCTGAAACCTTCGTGCGCATGTATAGACCCTACTGCAACATCTGAGCATGGATTTAGCATTTCGAATTACATATCCTACGAGCCTTTTGCCGGAAACGGTCTAAGAAAACACAAAAGTGGCTACGGTGGCACAGCCACGTGGCACCCGAAAAATCCGAAACCTTCCTACATATCTACAGATCATTTAGCAACACCCTAGTGTAATTTTAGAACTCTGAATTACATAGGTTGGGACTATTCAGCAAAAAAGTGAAAAAATAACGCATTTTTTAAGTGGCTCCACAGAAGCCACCTGGTGGCACAAAAATTTAAAAGTTGTATTTTTGGGTTGCACAGACCCTATCGAACAACTGTAGAAAGTTACAGCGTTTCGAATTACAAAACCGGACGTACGGAAGTACGGCCGTATGGACGTACGGACGGAGATCATGACAATATCCCCGCATTTTTTAAAATGCGGGGATAATTAAACTAAGCTCTGTCAAACAAGGTATATTTGGTTCAATATCAAACTGCATTATGAAAAATATTTGCTGCTGAAAACTTTGTGCCATTTTGACATCAGATTGCAGAGAGTTAAAAACTCTCATCTTCAGTATACATGCTGCCTTTCACAGGGTTCATACTGGTCTAGTAGCATATTTTTCCATAACCTGCACTAAATTTTCTGTAGTTCTATACCTGTTAAACTACAGTATGAACAGAGAAACAATGGATGGAGATCTACTTGTACTCTTAGTTTTATAACCTACATTTATTTATTTATTTATTGGGGTTTAACAACACTTTTGACAGCCAGGGTCACCTCGATCGAGGCAGTTTTAGGGGTGGAGGAAGCCAGAGTACCCAGAGAGATCCACCAAGCAGTGGCAAGCAACTCTCAAGACTCCCCAGCCTACTAACCCCACACAAGCCCGATTAGCATTGGTTGAACACAAGTGCACAATTGACGTGCAGTAAGCCTAAGTACACAATGCTCCCACATGGGTAATTGGGATTAAGTGCCTCGTCCAAGGACACAATGCTGTTAGCCCTGGCGAGGATCAAACTGTGGACCTTTCAGTTTAAGGTCCTATAGCGTAATCACTGAGCCACCAAGCTTACTTTATAACCAATAGTGATGGAAATCCAACAAGCAACAAGAAAAATGTTACTAAAGTAACACATGCCTGCCCCCCCACCCCCAACCCACCCCACCTTGACCTTACGGACCTGGCTGTGGTGTGTAACACATCCATCCGTTGTCCTTTATATTTGAGCGAAGTTAGATGACTGTAGCCCTAATAGTTTTGGAGTTATGCTTGAGACACGATTTGTGACCCTGAACATATGAAGGTCAATTGTGACCTTCACCTTGCAGATGCGGCGGAAACTATTCTACACAACACACCTTCTGACTGTCCTTAACATTTGTAAAAAGCTTAACAATTGTACTATGATTCGTTTCTGAGTTATGGCTGAGACACGAATATTGACCGATTTTTAGTGTGACCTTGAAATGTGACCTTGACCTTGAAGGTACGAACCCGGCTATGGTGTGTGACGCATCCTCCCATGGTCCTTTATAATTATGTGAAGTTTGATGACAGTGGCCCTAACAGTTTTCGAGTTATTGGCTCGGACACACACACACACGGACACTTCAATCACTATATGCCACCCAACTTAAGTCGGGGGCATAAAAATCTGTATTCTGCCCGGTGGTGAGATTAGCTTGTCAACTTTCTACATTTGTCTTTGTTGATATTGAATTAATCAACATCTTATCTTATCTCCATTGAACCTTAACACCGCAGTACAGCAGACCACCAAATGTGTCCATGGGACACTAATGCTGCGCTTTATAATAAACTAGATATCACAGAGATGGAATCCATCTCTGCGGACCCTGCAGCAACTAACCGAAGTAAGGTATAAACTGATGTGAACCGTAATACTAAAATATTTCAAGCAATAGGTAAAATCTGATTAAAATCCCTGCCGGAAGCGAACTTGTCAGAAAAAACCCGAAATTCTGAATAATTTGACCCTGAGGTCAAACCTCAAGGTCAAAGCATGGCAACCTTGGTACACGACACGTCGTCTTGAGATAATCTACCCACATACCAAATATCAAAACCCTATCTATTAAGGGAAAAAAGTTACAGCTCGGACACGAACTTGTCAGAAAAAAAAAAAAAATCTGAATAATTTGACCTTGAGGTCAAACTTCAAGGTTAAAGCATGGCAACCTTGGTACGCGACACGTCGTCTTGAGATAATCTATCCACATACCAAATATCAAAACGTTATCTATTAAGGGAAAAAAGTTACAGCCCGGAAACGAACTTGTCAGAAAAGCACCCTGAATTCGGAATAATTTGACCTTGAGGTAAAAGTTCAAGGTCCAAGCATGGCAACCGTGGTACGCGACACATCGACTTGAGATATTCTACCCACATACCAAATATCAAAACCCTATCTATTAAGGGAAAAAAGTTACAGCCCGGACACGAAGTTGACAGAAAAGAACCCCGAATTTTGAATAATTTGACCTTGAGGTCAAAGTTCAAGGTCAAAGCATGGCAACCTTGGTATGCGACACATTGCCTTGAGATAATCTACCCACATACCAAATATCAAAACCCTATCTATTAAGGGAAAAATGTTACAGCCCGGACACGAACTTGTCAGAAAAAAAAAAAAAATATGAATAATTTGACCTTGAGGTCAAACTTCAAGGTCAAAGCATGGCAACCTTGATACGTGACACGTCGTCTTGAGAAAATCTATCCACCTACCAAATATCAAAACCCTATCTATTAAGGGAAAAAAGTTACAGCCCGAACACGAACTTGTCAGAAAAGAACCGCGAATTCGGAATAATTTGACCTTGAGGTCAAAGTTCAAGGTCAAAGCATGGAAACAGTGGTACGCGACACATCGTCTTGAGATAATCTACCCATATACCAAATATAAAAACCCTATCTATTAAGGGAAAAAAGTTACAGCCCGGACACAAACTTGTCAGAAAAGAACCCCGAAAACGGAATAATTTGACCTTGAGGTCAAAGTTCAAGGTCAAAGCATGGCAACCTTGGTACGCGACACATCGTATTGAGATAATATACCCACGTGTCAAATAACAAAACCTTATCTATTATAAGAGAAAGATTACAACCCTGATGCACGGAGACACGGACAGTGCAATCACTATAGGGCGTCCGCCTCATGGCGGGGCCCTAATTATATTTTAGTGGTTAACATAACTCAAACAAAAAATGTCACACCACACTCAAAATCAAACCCATCTGGTTGGTATATTGTCTACAGTAAGAAAAATTCCAATTTTGATTGAAATCAGACATGTATAACTCAAGTTACCACCCGGAAACTAATATCAACATGTTTTCTAAGTTGGAAGAGGGCCATAATTCTGCAGAAAAATATCGGAGCAAGTCCACCATCAATCCCAACCTCTATTAATATGGTTATAAACCTAGGTATAAAATTTTGTTTCATTTTGTTTAGTCAAACTAAAGTTATCATCCGGAAACCATTTGTTTCGGAATGGACAGACAGATCGACGTACAGGGTAGTGACTATATGCTCCCCCGAAAACTTTCGGGAAGCACAAAAACACCCCAGACTTTCCAAGTCCTGGAAAATGAAATTGCACTTTTCCATAACTTTCAAGGAGTTTCCATATTCTGTATGAACTCTGCTTTCAAAGAAATGTTCTAGCATAAATTATGTTCCCTAATGAAAAAGTGTATGTTGCCCTTCAGCCACCCCCCCCCCCCCCCCTCAAAAAAAAAAAAAAAATCACGAGGCACCATGGAAAATGAGACACTCACCTTACAAAGTAGTTGTTTGAAGAAGGATTTAATTAATTAGCATCTATGCCCAGTTAATACTACACTTATGTAACTATTCATAACTCTGTTGTCAAGTAAGATGATTTTTTCTGGATTTGAGATGCTACCACACAAATAATGCCCAGATTTCTAGTAATGGAAAAAAGGGAGCTCAAATATCAACCTTGGGACTTAACTTGAACAAGATGGAACTGACTAAAAACACAACCCCCTCCCCCTTCCCCAATCAAGATTCTGATCAATGGATCTGATAGAAGCAGATTTTCAAAGATTATTCCTCATATTGGACGAAGTTAAAGAGCCCAAATATTAACTCAGGAACTTGATTTTCACAAACTTGTATGTGACTCCCCTAAGGATGGTGTATACCATATATAAAAAGATTCTCATTGGGTGGTTCGAGAAGAGAAGATTTTTAAAGAATATTCCTAATATTGCACCAAGTTAAGCCCCTATATTAATCAAGGTACTTGATTTGAACAACCTTGAAACCCGGCCCACATAAGGATGCTGCATATCAAACATCAAAAGATCCTGATTGGTGGATATGAAGAAGATTTTTAAAGATTATTCCCCATATTGCACTAAGTTATGATTCAGGCTCTCATAGATAGCCCCATTATTAACCAATGAGCTTGTTTTGAACAAACTTTAATCCGACTCTGGTAAGGATTCTGTGTACTACATATTAAAAGAATCTTACTAGTGGTTCTGGAGAGAAATAGTTTGAAAGATTAGTCCTCTTATTGGACAAAATTAAAACTCAAACTCGAATAGGGAGCCCAAATATTAACAAAGGGACATGGTTTGAACAAACTTAGATCTGACCTCCCTAATGATACAGTATACTAAATATCAAAAGAAGATTTTTTTAATGTTTGAAAATGTCATGTTGACTCAGCATTTTTTTTTATTCCCTGTACACCACCATAAGGATGCTACATACCAAATAACAGATCTCTGTTCTGTCCAGTTTGGGAAATATGAGAGTTTGAAAATATTTCTATTTTCAGCTCCTGGGGTTCACATGTGGACACCGGAATTTTTTTTTGTGTGCATGAATCAAGTACTTATGTCTCAACAAGAAAAGTATTGCAAAGCGACTCCAATTTCCCCACAACAAAATATAATCGAAACCAATCACAAACAAGCTTAACATGATATTTTGAAACCAATTACAAACAAGCTTAACACAAAATTTTTTTTAACAAAGGGCAATAACTCCCATAATTTTCATCAGACAGTGGTGGTTTCGGAACTTGACTTAGACATTGTTTCTATAGAGACATAAGCTAATAAAAAAAAGAATTGAAATCCAGTTACTATTAGTTCGGATGAACGGACGGACAGATGGACAGACAGATGGACAGAGCTCTTTGCTATGGGGGTGGGGGGGGGTGGGGGGTGGGGGGGGGGATAATAATACCACATAACAAATTTGGTTCAAATTGGCTAATCGGTTCAGAAAATAGAAATTTTGAGCAGGGCCAAAAAATTTTCCCCTACCATTACAAGGGCATATACTGCTCCACAAACTTTGTTTAGACAAACTTGATTCTATACCTCAAAAGGCAGCTCCGCACCAAATATCATATCATTGTTCCCACTTGTTCATGAGAAGATTTTTTTTTTAAATTTGAGGGCTGGACAAGTTCATTTGAACAAAAACAAAATGCAATATAATTGGATTTCAATTCTTTTGTTAGCTTATGTCTCTATAGAAACAATGTCTACGTCAAGCACCCCAAATTTAACTTAAATTGGTTCAGCATTTTTGGAGGTGTAAACACCATGCTCACGCACAATGAACGACAGATAGTGAGTCATCACAATAGCTCATCCTGACTTTCAGTGAAGTGAGCTAAAAATAAATCCCTTTATTCCTTTCAGAAATTTGATTTAGGATTTATCTTACAATGAGAAAAAACAGTAAGTACCTTTGCTTTTGACTGTTCAGTGTCTATTGGAAATTTAGCTTGGAATATTTTTTGACATTCTTGTCCAGGCCTGAAAAAAAATCAAGAGGAATTTTTTGTTAAAGCTGAATCAAAATGTTTGCTGTGAAAACTGAAAAAGTGTCTCTTTTTTATCTACCACAAGGAAGCATACATACCATATCTTATCTTTTTATTTACAATAAAACATACATACCAAAAAGCACACAGCTGTGGGAGAAATTCTGGTAAAGAATGAAAGTGTCAATGACACTGAAGCTCAACTTGACAAACTTGAACTTGGTAAGTTATAAATGAAATGGCAAAATTGAAGATCATTGGTACCAATGTTATTTGATGAAATTTCAACATAACAGCATTGTGTGTGCACAACGTCAAAGTAATCCATGCATTTTTAAATATAAACTGTATGACTGGCTAAAGGAAGAATGTTGACATACAAATGCAGTATGTTCAGAGGTTATTGTAAATGGCAACTTTTTTCACAGAAATGAATGCTTATCAATAGCTCTTATCTAAAGTTCTTGCCTAATGAGCACACCAAGTTCAAAAACAATCCTACGATAAATGTGGCCTGTAGGCCATGTCAAAGAATGTTGATGCACAAATGCAATAAATTCAAAGATTGTTGCTAACAGCAAAAGTTTTTGATGGAAATGAAAAGAAAATCAATAGCTCCCCTCTTTGTCACCCTGCATAAGCATACAAAGTTTCAAAACAACCTGATAATGAATGTGTCCTCTGAGGCATGCCAAAGGAAGATGTTAATGCACAAATGCACTAAGTAGAAGGTCATTGCTTGTGGCAATGGGTTTTTTATGGAAATTCATAAATATACCTTGCAGAGAGTGCAAAGGGGATAAGTTGATGCACAAATGCAGTAAGTTCAAAGGTTGGTGATAACGACAATAAATTTTTATGGAAATGAAAAAAAGCAATAGCTCACAACTAGAGGTCACGGAACACACATTCCAAGTTTCAAAGTGATCCGATCATAAATGTTCCCTGAAGGCCGTGTTAAAGAGAAATATTGAGGTCTGACTAAGTTCAAAGGTCAGCGGCAACATTTTTTGACAGAAATGGAAGAAAATAGACAGCTCCCATATAGATGTCACCCCACACAAGCTCACCAAGTTGCAAGCAATCCAATCATAAATGTGCCCTGCAGGGTGTGTCAAAGGGAAATACTGATGCTTAAGTTTTTACTAAGTTCATTGAAGGTCATTGCCAGTGGCAACATTTTTTGACGGAAATGGAAGAAAATTGACAGCTCCTATCTAGAGGTAACCCCAAACAAGCATGCCAGGTTTCAAAGCAATCCGATCATAAATGTGCCCTGTAGGGTGTGCCAAAGGGAAATATTGAGGTCTGACTAAACTAAGTTCTAAGAACATGGGCAGTGGCAACATTTTTTGACAGAAATGGAAGAAAATCGATAGTTCCCATCTAGAGGTCACCCCAAACAAGCATGCCAGGTTTCAAAGCAATCCGATCATAAATGTGCCCTGTAGGGTGTGCCAAAGGGAAATATTGAGGTCTGACTAAACTGAGTTCTAAGAACGTTGGCTGTGGACACATTTTTTGACAGAAATTGAAGAAAATCGATAGCTCCCATCTAGAGGTCACCCTAAACAAGCATACCAGGTTTCAAAGCAATCCAATCATAAATGTGCCCTGCAGGGTGTGCCAAAGGGAAATATTGTGGTCTGACTGAACTAAGTTCTAAGAACGTTGGCCGTGGCAACATATTTTGATGAAAATTGAAGAAAATCGATAGCTCCCATCTAGAAGTCACCCCAAACAAGCATACCAAGTTTCAAAGTGATCTGATCATAAATGCGACCTGTGAGGTGTGCCAAAGGAAATTGTGGATGGATGTACTAACATACTAACGTACGTACGCTGACGGACAAGAAGTGATGGCAATAGCTCAGCTTGACTTTGTCAAGTTGAGCTAAAAACTTGATACTTTCGTGTTAGAATAGATGCTGCAACAGTTATCTTAAAACATTCTGTGAATACATGACAGGAACATTATACCAAAACTGATCTTATTTATTTTTCATGATCATACCAAGATTTACTCCAGTTACAGTCCATCTAAACTATTTGTCCAATATTTTAAAGAATAATGGAGTAAATTTTATCATTTTTCTTTTCACAGATGATACTAGCCTTTCATTACTAGATACTGAGAGTTTTTAAAAACTGATAACACAAGCTGGTAGTCTTAACAAAGAATTTATATATTGGAGTTCACTGTCACTTTCAGCATACAAGTCTACATACATCATGACTACAACACAATTATAAAGTAGTTTGCACGAACAATGAAATTTCAGGAAAAATTCAACAACAGAGTCTAACGACATCCATATCCCCTGCCGACTTTTATGTTATGATAGGAACAAGGGCTATAACTCTGGAAAAATTAAACTTTTTTTCCATATGCACATGTACACATCATACTCATACTGCTCACCAAGTTGCGTAAAAATCCAATGAAAAATGTAAGAGGAGTTAAGCGGACAAGCCTTTGTGATGGAAATTTTCGAAAATTCCTGACCACATGCACATCTACACTTGATACTGATACTTCAGACCAAGTTTCATAAAAATCCAAAGAAAACTGTAGGAGTTTAGCAGACAAAGTTTGTGATGGAAGAACGGACAGATGGATGGACTGATGATGGACAGACGAACACCATTTCAATAACCCCCTCTGACTTTGTTGGCAGGGGATAAATCATTTAATTTCTTTAATTGCAACTGAAGATATCTTCCAAAAACCTGCAATTTTGGTAAATTCAACATCAACAAGGGATATAACTCTGGAAAAATTATTTGAATCGAAACTTCCCTTCCATATATACATGTACTCATACTCATTCTGCCAACCAAGTTTTGTAAAAATCCAATGAAAAATGCAGGAGGAGTTAAGCGGACAAGCACTGTTGACGGAAATCACACACACAAATACTCAAATACAAATCTATATTAAATCTCCTAAGTTGAAGGGGTGATAACCTGGTAAAAATCATCACAGATGGAAAATTTGGAAATATGTACATTAATGGCCATGTTTAAGAAATTTCATCAATATCAGTTCAATAATGTTGGCAATGTGCTCTCAAGAATCTCATTTGAAAACCCATAATATATCTAAGTTCAGGGAGATAACTTGATTAAAATTGTCACAGATGAAATTTTGTTAGAATACACGCATGTCCACTTGTTTGTCATAATGTTCAAGAACAATAGGCCCCACAGGGCCTGAAGCACTCATCTTGAAAAGAACACAATATAAACAGAGTCCAAGAATGAGTCTACTTTAAGCAATCCATATCCAAAGGCTACACTCTCAATCCTTGAGTCCCTCAGGAGTGACAAAAATAATCTGGGCATCATGCCTTTTTTTCAGTTGATCATAATGTAAAATGTAGAGCCCCCTATGAAGCCCCTTGATACAACCTTTGTGGATTAATCTTAGTTACACACCTCCAGAGGGTACTGAATATTTATTTATTTATTGACGTTTAAGGTCACATATTTATGCACAATGGCTAAGCATGACCGTGACAGTTTTACAGGTGGAGGAAGCTGGAGTACCCGGAGAGAACCACCAAGCAACGACGAGCAGCTGCCAGCTCCCCAACATCGTAGAGGGTACTGAATACAAAACTTTTAATTCTTCAGCAAAATGGCCAATTCTGGCTCCCATAGAGACCCCAAATATTAACCCAGGCTCTCGATTTGAATACAGTTGAATCTGATTTCCTGAGAGATGCTGTGTACCAAATATGAACGCATTCTGACTGTTGGATCCAAAGAAGAGAAATTTTAAAGAAATTTCTTCATATTTCACTAAGTTAAAATTTGGGCTACTATAGCGAGCCCAAATATTAACCTATGGATCTGATTTGAAAAAAACTTGAATCTGAGCCCCCTAGAGATGTTGTATACCAAATATGAGAGCATTCTGACTAGTGGATCTGAAGAAAAAGATTTTTGAAGAAATTCCCTCATATTGTACTAAATTAAATTTCAGGTTCCCATATGGAGCCCAAATATTAACCCAGGCACTCGAATTGAACAAACTGGAATCTGACCCCCTAGAGATATTGTATACTGAATTTGAAAGCATTCCGACTGGTTGATCTGAAAAAGAAGATTTTTGAAGAACTTTCCTCATATCGCACTAAGTAAAAATTTTGGCTACTATGCATAACGAGCCCAAATATATACCTAGGGATCTGATTTGAACAAACTTGAATCAGACCCCTCTATAGATGTTGCATACCAAATATGAAAGCATTCTGACTGGTGGATCTAAAGAAGAAGATTTTTTTAAAATTATCTCCCATATTGAACAAAGTTAAAATTTGGGCTTCCGTAGGAATCCCAAATATTAACCTAGGGACTTGGTTTGAACAATCTTGAATCTGACACTCATAACAATGATGTATATCAAACATTAAAATATTCTGACTGGTGGTTCTGAAGAAGAAGATTTTTAAAGAATATTCCCCATATTACTCTATGTAAAAGATTTGGGCTCCTGTATTGAGCCCAAATATGAACCAATGGGCTTTATTTAAACAAACTTGTATCTGACGCCCCTATGAATGTTGTATACCGAATATCAAAAGATTCTGATGATTGGTTCTGGAGAAAAGATTTTTTAAATTTTTTGCAAATATGCTGACTCAGCATTTTTTTGATGCCCATTACAGAACACCCTAACATAACCGATGGCAATTTTTTTTTACCATTCAATTCCACTGGTCCTAAGGATACTTCATACCAAATAACAGCTCTCTGTTCCATGTGGTTTGGGAAATATGGGTGTTTGAAAATATTTCTATTTTTAGCTGACCGTTGCCTGTAACAAATGTATAGGTAAAGTATTGTAAAGGTGGGTGACACTCAGATGCTAAACTAGAAAAAAATCTTTGAGTCTCAGAGTGGGTCTGACTGAACCCCCAAAATATTTGTTCTCGTAGCACAGTGATAACAAAGGCACTCCAAAACACACTCATTCCTGTCCCAAGGTGAAAACAAAGGTACCCAAGCAGTTTCGTGAAGATCAGTTCACAAATATGAGCTGTGTAAAAGTTGTGACAAAAAACTGATTGGACCTAATTTTGGTACAAAATGGCCACTGGCAGCCATCTTGAATTTTGGACCGCACCCAGAAACACTCGTTCTCGTCCCAAGGTGATAACAAAGGTACCCAAGAAGTTTTGTGAAGATTGGTTCATAAATACAGCCTCTAGCCCGAGCCGTATTGACATGTGCACTTACAGTGTGTAAGTAGCACTGAATAAATCAAAGTTCATCTAATTTGCATAATTTCTGCACGAGAAAAAAACCTGTACTATATGTGATGTATTCCATGTTACTAAACATTCATACAAAAATTTATTCAAATCAGAACTTTCATACAGAAGTTCTGTACAAAAGACTGATTGCACTAATTTTGGTACAAAATGGCTGCTGGTGGCCAATTTGAATTTCGGACCACACCCAAAAACACTCGTTCTCATCCCACGGTGATAACAAAGGTACCCAAGAAGTTTCGTAAAGATCAGTTCATAAATACGGCCTCTAGCCTGAGCCATATAGAAGTTGTGTACAAAAAACTGATTAGACCTAATTTCGGTACAAAATGGCCACTGGCAGCCATCTTGAATTTTGGACCGCAACCAGAAACACTCGTTCTCGTCCCAAGGTGATAACAAAGGTACCCAAGACGTTTCGTGAAGATCGGTTCATAAATACAGACTCTAGCCCGAGCCGTATTGACATGTGTACTTACTGTGTGTAAGTAGCACTGAAAAAATCAAAGTTCATCAACTTTGCATAATTTCTGCACGAGAAAAAAACCCGTATTATATGTGATGTATCCCATGGTACTAAACATTCACACAAAAAATTATTCAAATCAGTACTTTCATATGGAAGTTCTGTGCAAAAATCTGATTGCACCAAATTTTGTACAAAATGGCTGCCATCGGCCATCTTGAATTTTGGACCGCAACCAGAAACACTCGTTCTCGTCCCAAGGTGGTAAATAAGGATACCCAAGACGTTTCGTGAAGATCGGTTCATAAATACAGACTCTAGCCCAAGCCGTATTGACATGTGTACTTACTGTGTGTAAGTAGCACTGAAAAAATCAAAGTTCATCTACATTGCATAATTTCTGCACGAGAAAAAAACCCGTATTATATATGATGTATCCCATGGTACTAAACATTCACACAAAAAATTATTCAAATCAGCGCTTTCATATGGAAGTTCTGTGCAAAAATCTGATTGCACCAAATTTTGTACAAAATGGCTGCCATTGGCCATCTGGAATTTCGGACCGGATCCCAAAACACTCGTTCTCGTCCCACGGTGATAACAAAGGTACCCAAGGAGTTTCGTAAAGATCGGTTCATAAATACGGTCTCTAGCCCGAGCTGTATTGGCATTTGCACTTACAGTGCTGAAAGTAACACCAAAAAACATCAAATTTAGTCTAATTTGCATAATTTACGCACGAGTAAAAAACACGTATCATATGTGATGTATCCCATAGTACTAAACATTCATACAAAAAATTATTCAAATCAGAGCTTTCATATGAAAGTTCTGTACAAAAAACAGATTTCTGCATCGTCGGAACAAAATGGGGGCTGGCAGCCATCTTGAATTTCGGACCGCACCCAAAAACACTCGTGCTCGTCCCACGGTCATAACAAAGGTACCCAAGAAGTTTCGTAAAGATCGGTTCATAAATACGGCCTCTAGCCCGAGCCGTATCCAATTGTTGACGGACAGACAGCCAGACGGACGACGGGACATGGCATAAGCTCAAATTTGGCTTCGCCAAAGTTGAGCTAAAAGGAGGTTAAAAAATGTACGAGTAGTTGCATGCTCAAGAATGTCCGGAGAGACAGACGTACATAAAGGGCATCAACAATATAGCCCCCACTTCTTTGAAGTGGGGGTATAAAAATATTTAGTACTACAGATTAGCTACTGTAATTAGGTTTTGGTACAAAATTTTCTCAGATGTCTTTCTTCATTATTGGGTCTCCAGTGATTAACAAACAGCCAAAGTCATTCGAGTCCTCAGCAAAACTGTGGCAAATCACTGATATTGGTCCAATAATCAAGTGTAAAGGCCTCAAATACTATGTTAAAGTTATATAAGAAATTAACTGGATTATGAAATATTTCTTTTAACTGAATATTTAACGGAGACAATTTTCTTATTTTATTTAGCTAATATATTTTCCAAAGACCTGAGAATTTCCAATTTCGTTTCTAAAACAATAGCCAGACGGAACAAGCTCACCAACGATGCATTAGGTATGGTTTTACTTTTAAAAAAAAAATACATTTGAAAATCAAGTATTCTGCACAGAGTTGGGTGGATATGGGAGACTGATTTAAACAAGAAAAATGTTACTAAGGTAACACATGCCCCCCCCCCCCTAATTGTGACCTTCACCTTGCAGATGCGGCGGAAACTATTATACGCGACACACCTTCTGACTGTCCTTAACATTTGTAAAAAGTTTAACAATTCTAATATGATTCATTTCTGAGTTATGGCTGAGACACAAATATTGATGATTTTCAGTGTGACCTTGAAATGTGACCCGGACCTTACGGACCTGGCTGTGGTGTGTGACACATCCATCCATTGTTCTTTATAATTGAGCGAGGTTAGATGATTGTAGCCCTAACAGTTTTGGAGTTATGCTTGAAACATGATTTGTGACCCTGAACATATGAAGGTCAATTGTGAACTTCACCTTGCAGATGCGGCGGAAACTATTATACGCGACACACCTTCTGACTGTCCTTAACATTTGTAAAAAGTTTAACAATTGTACTATGATTCGTTTCTGAGTTATGGCTGAGACACGAATATTGCCCGATTATTAGTGTGATCTTGAAATGTGACCTTGACCTTGAAGGTACAAACCCAGCTATGGTGCGTGACACATCCTCCCGTGGTCCTTTATAATTGTGTGAAGTTTGATGACTGTGGCCCTAACCGTTTTCGAGTTATTGGCTCAGACACACACACACACGGACACACAGACACTTCAATCACTATATGCCACCCGACTTAGTTTGTTTATTGGGTTTTAACAACACTTACAACAATTAGGGTCACATAATGTCGGCGATTTAAAGATGGAGAAGCTGAAGTACATGGAGAAAACCACAAGGCAGAAGTTACAAGCAACTATAAGGTTCTCCAACTTACTAACATGGTTAAAAAGAGTTAATGTCCTGTATGAAGTGATAATTTTCATACTTACTGGCACAAAATCTTCCACCTTTGAAAGAATGTTTGTGAATCCATTTCGACTGGTTCAATGAATTTGTTTAAGAGTATTGGTAATTTTAAATTCAGAGTCTGTTGTGCACCACTGTATCTGAAAAATATGAAAAATGTTGAACAATTTTTTTTTTTTTTTTAATCTGAATGTTGGCTGGTGGTGCCCTTCCTTTTTCGTCGGGAAATATTTCTTCTTTTTTTTGAGGTGGGTGTGGGGGAGGGGAGGGGGGGGGAGGGGGGAACTTTGTCAGAAGCCCATTAGAAAGGATCACCAATCCAAGCATAATAAACTTTAAGCATCAAACAGTCCATGATTTGTGTTGGATTGATCACAGATTTATGTTACCTTCAAATATTGAAATTTACTGAAATGTGTTAGGCTTTTTAATCTTTTTGCACATCTGGTCACCATTTTGGCTGTTAACTTTAAATCTCATCTGTATTTTGGTACTTTTATTACTATATTACCTAGTTAGCAGAGTTGCACAAAAGCAATGCCAACTGACTTCCTTAATTGGTTGTGTGCTAAATTATTTTCAAAGGAAATCTGAAACATGGGTATTTTTTTCAAAGATACCAAGCTATCGGAAAGTGTAGCCTTAGTTAAGCAAGATTTTGTTCCTAAATGTTTTGTTACAATTTATTGGAGTGTGCCAACAGGCACTTTCCAATAAATTGTAGCCAATTTTATATACTTTTTTTCTTCTACTACTGAGCAAACAATATCTCAGAAGATTTAATGTCCTAGACAGGAAAACCCGCCAGCCACATGCAAGGAGTTGAGCACACACTTGTACACTTACAATGCAATATACTGTATCACTTGCCTCCAATAAACACAAAATTCCAGTTTATGGACTTCATATTTATTTATTGAACAATCAAGTTTAAAGTGATTGAGCTAGAAAAGCATTAGTACACTGAAGGCAGGCAAGGGAGCTAATGGAGAATTACTCTATAGAGACTCAAGATCTATAAGAGAGACTGATGCAGGGAAGTAGATTTAACTAGAGGCTCTACAGAGCCTGTAAATGCTCACCTGGAACTACATATAACTAGAGTGATGTCACACATTCAGCCCAACTGTCCCAGCAATGGCAATGCTTAGACACAAAATAGTCGGAGCCATTACATGAGTTTAAAAAAAAGTTCCGCATGAAGTGACTGTAAAGAGTTAAAAATGCATATTGGAGGAAAGAAAGAAAACAAAAATGCCTAATTGGCGGGGGCTGGGCAGGGCAATAACTTCAACAATTTTTATTGGATGATTGTGATCATCAAACTTGACCTAGAGGCATGTACTGAAAAGAATTGAAATCTGTTAACTTTTGTTTAAGTTATGGCATAAAGAAAGTTCGGACAGACAGATGGTCTGACGAATGGATGGATGGACTGACGGACTGACCGACAGATAGACGGACGGAGCGAGGTCTGTGCTATATCCCTCTCTTGTGGGAGGGGATAATGAAAGTGTCAATGACATTGTAGCTTAACTTGTGTATGTGTTGTGTTTGATGAAAATAGTGGCGTGGATTGCTATAAAAACAGTTCAGTTTGTGATACAAGCATGAAATTTGGTATGGAAGTCACTTTTGGTACATAGAGTACTTTAGGATAGTTGGCCACGAAATATCTTATTATTTTCAGGATGGCCACCAGAAGTGAAAAAATCTGCACTATTGGTGATGTGAGTGCAGCATATATGAGTGAAACATATAGCATTAAAGCAATTTTTCTGCTGTTATATCATTCCTTTATGCAAACCAAGACTGAATATGAATTGAAATAATGAATAGCAACGACAATTGTGGTTTAAAAGGCTGTAGTCCAGGCACATTAGACATAAAAATGAGAAAGTAAGGAAAAAAATCGGAGAAAGCTGATTTTTTTATATGTTTCCGGGACACACATTGCGGATAAAGTGTGAAAAGTCCCCGCGAATCCGAGTTAAGCTTTTTTAGTTATAGCGTTTTTTTGATGAAAAAAAAAATTTAAAAAAAAAATTTGACCCAGCTCCATATTTCTCATTCTTATTCGCCTTAGTAGGGTGAGAATCATAAATATCGTGCTGAATTATATTGAGAATACATATCCCCAACAGAAAATGCCAACTTTGTACCAATGCTCACACTCAATGGTGAAATATTCACGAAAATGTACAAAATTACGAAAAAATTTTTATTGTTTTCATACACACAACGGTACACAACGTCCATTAAATCAAATCTACGACTACTTTGGGAGTTAAATTATATATCAAAAATTGCAGAAAAGCAGTGGCTTTATAATGATATATAACAATAGTCATTTATTCCATAATGAACTGGTGAAACGTGTGAAATATTAACCATACCCCCTAAGCTCAAATTCAAACGGCATCTACTTTTCTCATTAAAATACCGTATTATAGCATCATTGTTTCAATTTCCATGTTCGATTAAATCACATAATGTGGTGTTCGCCTACACTCAAGATGCATTGGCATGTAATGTGTGACTGAACGTTTGTCCAGTGACGTTTGACCAACCACTTTATATCAAAGCAGTGGAGATTGTGTCTTCGTCAGATAAGTTGACAAAAGTTTTCGTTAGACTCGGCGGCTTCCATATGATTATGTCATATTTAGGGGCAATTGGTACGATCATGGCTGGTAGCAGCTTGGATGAACTTTGGGGGACTGATTATGCTGGTGGGTCAATCCATCATTTGATCAGTGGTCATGCATATTCAAGAGCAGTTCGTGCCCATTTGCTAACACAAATTGCCATTACAAAACTTGTGTTTGAAGAAAGCCGAACACTAGATAACATAGACTGCACAGAAGTCAATGAAATATTCTGTGGACTTGCCAGAGGTGACTGTACAACAGCTGACGCTGTCAATCAAGAAAGTGTCAACCATCTACTGTCAAAATTACACGAACTGCTCCAGAATGCGTCCGTAGGACGCACAGGAAAGCTTTGGGTACAATACTACGAGCAAATAGGTCTTCTCCAGTTGTTCTTGAGAGCAGAGCGCACAGGCGACTGGGAACTCCACACATATTGTGTTCGCAATATGATTCCAGTATTTCACGCAGGTGGTCATTTTGCATACGCAAAAAGTTCTCAACTCTATTTGCAGCAGATGAATGAGCTAACAGAAATAATGCAACAGGATGATTTGAAGTTGTTCACTGAGAAAGGTTACTTTACCATAAGGCGCTCAGATAAATTCTGGGACGGGATATATTCTGATCAGACCATAGAGAAGTGTTTAATGAGAATGTTCAAGCTCCCTGGTGGTCTCACACATGGCAGGGGAATAACCGATAGCACTGTTGCAAAATGGGTACATGGACTACCTCTTTGCCTTCCGATATGTAATGCTCTCGAAAATTTTGTTCATGTTCACACTGGTCATGGCGAACAACATCGGGATGTCCGTCAAAGTTCACAATTGACTGATGCCAATGATATCACCAAATTATTGAACTGGCTCAGAGTGCATTCCCCCTTTCAGAATAGAGATCCACTACAATTAGTCTCTATAGCGACCGGGCTTGTGGCCGACGAAACTGTGAACTGTGACCAAGTTCGCAAAATTGGTGAATGTTGCGTATCGAATGTTGTAAGCAAAACGTTCAACAGCATCAAACTACGACGTGTTGACACTGTGAAGTCTTTCGCATCGATGGCAAATAGCATCAAAGTCCGTGGAAGTAAGGTAGTGATTGACCCCACAATTCTGTTCAACTGCATCATATGTGTTATTCAGACACAAGCAGAGATGGAAGAGTATCTCAAATATGAACTCGCCCCGAAACCACCAGCATTGTTTGATTCTGCTGGAATGAGGAAGACACAGAAAAGCATGCTTGGTAAGATCCTCAAAACATACGGTTCCGAGCAAACTAAAAACCCAGAACATTCTCTGTTTGTTGTAGATGGTGGATTTTTATTGAGGGCAGTTGTATGGCCTAAACAGTCGTCATATAAGGACATATGTACATCATATTCCAATTATCTAGAGAGACATTTTGGGGCGAACGTCGTGGTTGTTTTTGATGGTTATGCTTGTACAATGTCGACAAAGGGCATGGAACAAGCCCGTAGATCTAAAGACAGGTATTCCATTGATATCAATATCTCACCCGAGTTACCAGCCACCACACCCCAATCCGATTTCCTTGCAAATGCCAAGAACAAAACCCAACTGATCGATCTTCTAATGCTGGAGCTATCTGCTATCAATATTCAGTCCAAGCAGGCCGAGGCTGATGCTGATGTACTGATAGCCGAAACTGCACTTGACATCGCTCAAGATGACAACAATGTTGTCGTTGTGGGAACAGACACAGACTTGTTAGTCATTCTTACCTCTCGAGTTCAACCGGGATGTAATATTCACATGATGTATTCCATTACCCCAAACTTACTAGTTTCAGTTAGTGAAATAGCAACCAAAATGGGTGACCATAGAAGCAACCTCCTTGTAGCACATTCTATAAGTGGTTGTGACACTACTTCTGCACTCTTTCGAGTTGGTAAGAAGAAAGTATTCAGTACAATTGTCTCCGATGTTACTAGCGACTCACAACAGTATGTCAACACAATTTTGGCGGATGACAGTACACCAAGTGCAGTAGCCGCTGCCGGGGAACAACTTCTCCTGATCTTATACGGGAGTAAAACTGTTTCCTCTCTCGACCAATATAGATATGTCACTTACAAGCGTTATGTAGCAAAATCTAAACTGAATAAACCCATCGACCTAGCCTCACTCCCACCAAGCAGCGATGCTGCACAACAACATGTCTACAGATGTTATCTCCAGGTCCAACAATGGCTGGGCACTTCGCTTCGTCCGACGGATTGGGGGTGGTCGCTAGACAATGGACTTCTTGTACCGACTGCAGCCACAAAGCCATGTGCCCCCGATAACCTACTGAATCTGATCAGTTGTGGTTGCAAGAGTGCTTGTACAAAAAGGTGTGGGTGTAAGAAGGCAGGACTCTCTTGCTCAGGTTTGTGTAATTGCAGTTCGGATTCTTGTAACAACCACAGAAACACTGTCCTGTCGGAACTTTCTGAGTTCTATGAATAATATGTATATAGGTCATGTCATTTCTGTATATAGCGTTGATAATAGTCAATGTAACTTAATCCATGTTGATTGATTTGTACATTCTGTAAATATTATTTATTGATCTAATGCTGCCAGACACAGACGTGTCTGTTCGGTCCCAAGCCCGAAAATAGTTGAGTTCTCATGCTGACAAATTTTATGCCAAAAGGGGAACTCGGCCAGAAGCAGAGGGGGGTCTTCCATAATGTCTATTTTGTAAGCAATGATAAAAGTCTTCAAATGGTGGTGGATTTTTTATCGTCTGTCCAACTAACATCCCGTTCTGTACTACGACCCTTTGGGCAAATCCGTTAGGAAAATCGTCATTTTTTGCGTAAATCCGATACTTTTTTGTGAATTTTCAATAATTTTTCGCAGAAATTGTCACAGAATGCACATTTTCCTCTAGGTAAATGTATATTAGACATTATGTAGCTCGAAATACGCGTAAACAAAAAATACAGTTGGATCAATTCGAGGTTACAAAGTTCGTGCGTTTTTTTAAAATTTTTTTCAAACGCGTTTTCGAAAAAAGGCTGTAGAAAAAAAAGCTCAACTGGGATTTTAGGGGACTTTTGTCTAATCGTTCAGTGACATGTACTCGACATTCCCTGAAAAAATCAGCTTTCTCCGAATTTTTTCCCTAGTGAAACCCAATGTTCTTGGGCTACTGTGGAAATATATGGCAAGGGAAATAACTCTGTATGCTCAAATGTGCAGTTACCAGGGATTTGTTTCTTTTTTAAACGTACACGTATTTTCAAAATAAACCTCATAATCTGCAATATCAATGCCAATGTTTTGTATCTCATGCATTTAGAATCGATGCCCGTATATATCACAGGTGTATTTGTTGATACTAACTGCTTTCTTGGCAGTTACAGGAGCAAAGTGCAGTGCATGACAATCCTGTGCGGTAGCATTTGCAATTTCCAGTACATGTTGAATGCTTGCAGCAGCACTTCTGTAGTTCTTGACAGCACTCTGCTATAGCAGAGAGTGCAGTCCAGTGTGGCTCCCACAAATTGTTGTGTTTAAGCCAACCCCAGCTGATAGGATCTGGTAACTGTTGCACTGGATAAGAAGCCTGGCCCCAAACATGACCCGCTTGGAAAACTGCCCTTTTAACATGCTCATATAGGGATGCCCTAGTTGATGGTATGCCATTGTATGGACGTTGCTTTCGAGCGAACAAATCAAGGCGACATTTGTCTACTCTGCATGTTGTGCTTGGACGGTCGTACATGACAAGAACAAAATGTTCCAAGATATCCATGTCTGCCTCTGGAACTTCATTCTGTGGTGAACTAAGTCGGCAGAAAACCTCTGTTGCAGCCTCATACACATTCCATGCCCGCCAAGCAGATTTCTTTCCTTTTCCTACAAAGTCAGACACTGTATCACACCCTGTAAAAGCATGAAAGAAAGGTAAAGCACTTGACCGAGGTCCAATTGATTTAGTAATGTCGTGTACTGGGAGCCAGCGGACGTGTTGTCCCTTCCCAAAAGCTAACCACATTGAATTAATCTGAAGGTCAGTAAACACAGAGATGGCTATAACAGCAACATCTGTGTCGGAAGTAACAACAGTCATGCTATTAAAACCTGTAACAACAGTCGCATATTTGGCATGAACGAACATACGGGTGTCTGCCTCTTCATGGTCTTGCTGTCGAGACAGCATATCTGTGTTCAGTTCCTTATTACAGGCAACATCATCCCCTTTAGTGACAACTATAAGGCTGTTTGTCTGAGCATTTACAATTCTATCTGCCAAAAATCCAAACAGTTCACCTTTCTTCGAAACCCAGCTCCACTTTTCTGTCGAGTTCCTGCTTTGAGGCTACTTTTGAGGTATACATCAAAAACAACAACTACCCTTGTACATTTTTGTGCACATCTTACAATGTATGGTATAATAACCTCCGCAGCATAGTCATCAAATGTTTTAGCAGTTCCAGGTGGTTTTGCATTGACCATAGCCGCACCATCTTTTATCATAACTTCAGTATGAGGCTCTTCTACTCGAGCAGCTATCCCTGTCTCTAAAATGTCCATCAGCTGTGATTTTACTCCAGAGTTGAGCATACCAGTGTGTGATAATGATGGTGGGTACTGTTGGTTTTCATGTTGAAAAAAGTTTTGAAGGTCACACTGTCGATTTTGGCACGATATTAAAAGTCGTGAAAAAGGTTAACAGTCATTTTTCAAACTCTCTATTTTCAGATTCCCCACTGCAGTATGAGGCTGAAAAAGGGAAAGCTTATTTTTTGCCAAGGGTTCATGAAAACTTTCTTCTCCATTAGTTGTCATCATACTGTTTTCTGCCAACAGGTAAAAGCTGACCCATCGACTCGTTTACCTTTTTATCCGCAACTTCGACATCAAGGGAATAAAGGTCTTGTGAATATTCTTCAAATGGACTGCCATACTCAGATATTGTTGAAATTAGTCTACAGACTTTATTCTGAAAGTCCTTCTGAGCAGCAGGGGTATCGTCATGGTGTCTTCTGTTGCGTTTCAACTTTGATTTGCCAGCTGCATCTGCAAATTCATCGATAACCCTGCTTATTTCCGGCCCCGCTATCATCCATCGCCTCAGTGCTGCTGGGTCTTCTGTTAACCCAATAGCTCCACCGTCACCCTTAACTATGGCATTATTTTGCTTGTGAGCTTGATCGATTGCGATACCAGAGAACACTCGTTCAGTTTTGTTGCAAATTTCCTTCAAGTAGAGCCTGATATCAAGTCACCAGACTATAAAGCCCTGACAAAACTTCATTGACAAAAACATTATGGCCGACCATCTATTTTTAGAAATGTCGGCCATCTTGAAAATGGCCTAATTTTCAGTGGCCAACTATCTCAGGTTTTTCTACTATATCTAAAGAACACATGGTGAAAATTTCATGCTTGCATCATCAAGTGAACTATTTTCATAAAAAATCGCGACATCGACGCCGTAGCTGCGATGGGTGGTGCAATCTCACAAAATTCTAAGTTCATCAAGGGCCATAACTCCAAGAAAATATTTGGAACAACACATGCATTGAACAGTGGCTAGACATCAATAAGATACACTTACATGCCAAATATAAAGTCATTCCATCAAGTATTTAAAAAATTACTGAGTTTTGAAACTCGTTGGTCACAGACAGACCGACATTGCCACTTATTGAGCTGCTAGTCGCAGCTAAAAATCGCACTAATCCGCTCCACTAAAAGGATAATGTTCAATGTTTATGAAAGGATTATGAAATAAGACAAGAATTGTGATAATTGGGAATATGTTAATTTCTGTTCCCTGTATGCTATGTTTTTAATAAATATAATATGAGTCGTACACGGTACTAAAGAGCTGAGGGGTGGGTTAATATGATCTCACAGTTAATATATGTGGCCCTCACAGTTAACGTATGTTAATGAAAGTTACCAAGTTACAGTGAAATTATTTCAAAATGAGTCATCCTATCAAATTACACTGAAATCCCTTCATAAATATGGCCTGTATACTGTGCTAAAGGTTTTCGGGCTTCAGGCCTGTGTAGCCACGACGGTAGACCAATTGCAACTAAAAGGGAAAGTCCTCATCTTGACATTATACTGAGTCATTCTACAAAGTTACAATGAAATCCCTTCACAAATACGACCTGCAGTCTGTACTCAAGTTTTTGGGGTTTTGGGCTCGGGAAGCCATCATGGTTGAATGATCGCGACCAAAAGTAGGCGTTGTCATCTGGGCATAATCTGGAGTGATCCTACAAAGTTACAATGAAACCCCTTCATATATATGACCTGTAGACTGTGCTCAAGGTTTTGGGGCTTCAAGTCCCTGAATCAATCACAGTTTACCACACTCAACCAAAAGGGGATGTAATCATCTAGGCATTTTCTGGAGTCAACCTAACAAGTTACAATGAAATCCTTCCATAAATATGATCTATAGACTATGCTAAAAGTTTTTGGGTTTTGGGCCCAGGCAGCCATCAAGGATAAATGATCGCGACAAAAAGGGGATGTTCTCATCTAGACATTATTGGGAGTCATCCTACCAAGTTACATTGAAATCCCTTCATAAATATGACCTCTGGACAGTGATTAAGGTTTTCAGGCTTTGGGCCCCTGTAGCTATCACAGTTGCCCAATTGCGTCCAAAAGGAGTCGTTTTCATCTAGACATTATATGAAGTCAACCTACCAAGTTACAATGAAATCCCTTCATAAATATGGCCTGAAGACTGTGTTAAAGGTTTTCGGGCTTCGGCAGCCATCATGGTTGAATGATCGCGACCAAAAGTAGGCATTGTCATCTGGGCATAATCTGGAGTGATCCTACGAAGTTACAATGAAACCCCTTCATATATATGACCTGTAGACTGTGCTCAAGGTTTTGGGGCTTCGAGCCCCTGAAGCAATCACAGTTGACCAAACACAAGCAAAAGGGGATGTAATCAACTAGGCATTTTCTGGAGTCAACCTAACAAGTTACAATGAAATCCTTCCATAAATATGACCTATAGACTATGCTAAAAGTTTTTGGGTTTTGGGCCCGGGCAGCCATCAAGGATAAATGATCGCGACCAAAGGGGGATGTTCTCATCTAGACATTATTGGGAGTCATCCTACCAAGTTACATTGAAATCCCTTCATAAATATGACCTCTGGACAGTGATTAAGGTTTTCAGGCTTTGGGCCCCTGTAGCTATCACAGTTGCCCAATTGCGTCCAAAAGGAGTCGTTTTCATTTAGACATTATATGAAGTCAACCTACCAAGTTACAATGAAATCCCTTCATAAATATGGCCTGAAGACTGTGCTAAAGGTTTGCGGGCTTCGGGCTTCCATCATGGGTGAATGATCGCAACCAAAAGGGCACATTCTAATCTGGGCATCATCTGGAGTGATCCTACGGAGTTACAATGAAATCCCTTCATAAATATGACCTGTAGACTGTGCTCAATATTTTCGGGCTTCGGGCGGCTGTAGCCATCACAGTTGAACAATCACAACCAAAAGGGGAGGTCATCATCTAGGCATTATATGGAGTCAATCTAACAAGTTACAATGAAATCCTTCCATAAATACGACCTATAGACTATGCTAAAGGTTTTTGGGCTCGGGCAGCCATCAAGGATGAATGATCGCGACCAAAAGGGGACGTTCTCATCTAGACATTATTTGGAGTTATCCTACCAAGCTACAATGAAATCCCTTCATAATTATGGCCTGCAGACTGTTCTAAAGGTTTTTGGGCTTCGGGCCCCTGTTGCCATCACAGTTGCCCAAAAGGGGACATTCTCATCTAGACATTATATGATATCAACCTTTCAAGTTACAATGAAATCCCTCCATAAATATGACCTGTAGACTGTGCTAAAGGTTTTCGGGCTTCGGGCTCGGGCAGCCATCATGGTTGAATGATCGCAACAAAAAGGGGACATTCTCATCTGGGCATCATGTGGAGTGATCCTACGAAGTTACAATGAAATGCCTTCATAAATATGACCTGTAGACTGTGCTCAAGGTTTTCGGGCTTCGGGCATCTGTAGCCGTCACAGTTGACCAATCACGACAAAAAGAGGATGTCATCATCTAGGCATTATATGGAGTCAACCTAACAAGTTACAATGAAATCCTTCCATGAATATGACCTTTTGACTATGCTAAATGTTTTTGGGCTCGGGCAGCCATCAAGGCTGAATGACCGCAATCAAAATGGGACGTTCTCATCCAGACATTATTTGGAGTCATCCTGCCAAGTTACAATGAAATCCCTTCATAAATATGACCTGTAGACTGTGCTAAAGGTTTTCGAGCTTCGGGCCCCTGTAGCCATCACAGTTGACCAATCATGTCCAAAAGGGGACTTTCTCATCTAGACATTAGATGAAGTCAACCTATCAAGTTACAATGAAATCCCTCCATAAATATGACCTGTAGACTGTGCTAAAGGTTTTCGGGTTTTGAGCTCGGGCAGTCATCACGGTTGATAGATCACGCCCAAATGGGGAAATTCTCATCTAGACATCATACGGAGTCAACCTACCAAGTTACAATGAAATCCCTCGATATTAAACATGACCTGCAGACTGTGCTAAAAGTTTTTGGGTTTTGGGCTTGGGCAGCCATCACGGTTGACAGATCATGCCCAAAAGGGGACGTTCTCATCTAGGCATTATACAGCGGCATCCTACCAAGTTATAATGGAATCCCTTCATAAATACGACCTGTAGACTGTGCTAATGGTTTTCGGGTTTTGGGCTCGTGCAGCCATACCGGTTGACCGATCACAACCAAAAGGGGACGTTCTCATGTAGACATGATCTAAAACCTGCATATGAAATTTCATGATGATCAGACAAGAACTACAGGGTGTAGCCTGTACTTGAAGGTTGAATAAAAAACTTTAACCACAAACTTTAACCAAAACTCCAAATGTCAACTAAACAGGAAAAAAAACCCCAAAACCCCCACCTGAACCTTCAGTAAAAAACTTTAACCACAAACTTTAACCAAAACTCTAAATGTTAACAGACGGACAGATGGACGGACGGACAAAAGTCATTACTATAGCCCTCACTGTAAACAGGCTAAAAATGTGATTTCCCATAGGCTTTCCATAGTAACTATGAGCTGCAATTGTGGCCATGTTTTCAACATTACATCAAAAATACATGAGGATCATTGGTAGGTGTCCCAGTCTTCAATCACGAGAGGTTTCAAAACAGAATCATAGAATGTCTCTGGTGGCCATATTTTCCAGGCAACGGGAACAAAAAGAGGATCGCTTGTAGAGGGCCTCCTATAGACCATTCTTGCCAAGTTTTGGTTCACATCAGCTCAATAGTTCCAGAGAGAAGATGAAAATGTGATTTCCTACAGGTTTTTTCTATAGTAACTATAAACCATAATTGTGGCCATGTTTGCAATACGATCAACATTAAAATGAGGAACGTTGGTGAAGGGTGTCCTAGTTATCAACCATGCAAAGTTTCGAAACATTTAGCCCTGTGGTTTCAGAGGAGAAGAGTTTTCAAAATTGACCAATCAGAATCAAAGAATGGTTCAGGCGGCCACGTTTTTTCACCCAACAGGAATACAATGAGTAACAGTTGTAGAGAACCTCTCACAGACAATGCCCGCCAAGTCTGGTTCCCATTGGCTCAGTACTTTCAGTGAAAATGATGAAAATGTGATTTCCTGTAGGGTTTCTATAGTAACTTTTAGCCACAATTGCAGCCATAATTTGCAACCCGATAAAGATTAAAATGAGGATCATTGGTAGAGGGGTTTACAGGCATCAGTCACACTAAGTTTTCAAACCATTTGGCCTTGTAGTTTCAAAGAAGATTTTCTTGAAAATGCAAACATTTATGAATTCTGTTTCAACAAAAAAAAAATCAGTAAAAGGAGGTTAAATATTTTGAAAATTACAATTCTCTCAAACAGTATTCTCTTTTCATAATAGCTTTGGATAGGTAAAGGGTTACAGGAAACACATTACTCCAATGTTTGTCAAATCTTAAAAGATATACAATAATTACTGTCATCTGAGCTGACATGATTGCAAGAGAATGTATTCAAAAACTTCTCCTGGTTTTCCAAACACCTGTCAACAATCAAGATTTTCTGATAAGTAACATGAGACTAATGAGCATACATCAGCATCCATGTACAGTTGCAATGGTTTACAGTAAAATCAAAATGAGTTGTAGGATAATCCTATAAACTATGTATCTTTTTCTCTTCCTACACTGATAAGACCAGAAGCTGACATCATTTTCTGGAAAGCTCTCACTGATAGCTTTCCAGAAAATGTCAGATTCTGATCTTGGGTTTTTTCCCAGTTCTCGGTGGAGAAAACCGGAACCAACCCTTACCAGATTCTCAAAAAACAAGTATTTTGCTGACAGTACCGATCTTCATTCAGACATGAGAGGCATTAGGTAAAGCATTAGAATATAGCCTTTGGTGGCCATATATTTCCATCCTCTCATAGACCATAACTGCGAAGTTTGGCTCATGTTGGCTCAGTAGTTTCAGAGAAGATGATGAAAATGTGATTTCTCATAGGGTTTCTCTAGTAACTATAAGCCGCAATTGTGGCCATGTTTACAACCCGATCAACATTAAATGAGGATCGTTGGTTGAGAGGGTCCCAGTCATCACTTATGTGAAGTATCAAAACATTTGGCCTGGCAGTTTCAGAAGAGAAGATTTTTGAAACTCCACCTATCAGAATCAAAGAATGCCTCTGGCGGCCATGTTTTTCAAGCCATGGGAACAAAATGAGTATCGTTTGTAGAGGACCTTCCATAGACTATCCCTGCCAGGTTTGTTTTCACGCCGCCTCGGTTTTTCCAGAGAAGAAGAGGAAAATGTGATTTCCCATAGGGTTTCTACAGTAACTTTAAGCCGCAATTGCAGCCATGCTTGTGACCCAATCAAGATTAAATGAGGATCGTTGGTAAAGGGGGTCCCAGTCATCATTTATGTGAAGTTTCAAAACATTTAGCCAGGCAGTTTCAGAGGAGAAGATTTTTGAAAATTCACCAACCAGAATTAAAGAATGCCTCTGGAAGCCATGTTTTTCATTCGATGGGAACAAAATGAGGATCATTTGTACAGGACCTCCCACAGACCATTCCTGCGAAGTTTGGTTCCCACTGGCTCAGCAGTTACAGAGAAGAAGATGAAAATGTGAAAAGTTTACGGACGACGGACGCCAAATGATGAGAAAAGCTCACATGGCCTTTTAGGCCAGGTGAGCTAAAAAGGGAAAGGTCGCCCGAGGATTGTAATACAAAACTTGCAAGCTGGAATAAGGAGCAAGAGTTCATAAGACAGGTTATATAAACAAGAGGCCCCACAGAGCCTGAAGTGCTCATCTGGAACAGAACACAATATAAACAGAGTCCAGGAATGAGTCTACATTACGCAATCCATCTCCATAGGATACACTTTCAATCCTTGAGTCCCTCAGGAGTGACACAAATAATACGGGCATCATGCCTTTTCTTCAGTTGATCATAACGTAAAATGTAGAGCTCCCTCTATGTAGCACCTTGATACAACCTATGTGGATTAATCTTAGTTACACGCCTCTAGAGGTTACTGAATACAAAATCTTTAATTCTTCAGCAACATGGCCAATTCTGGCTCCCATAGGAGCCCAAATATTAACCCAGTCTCTTGATTTGAATAAACTTGATACTGACTTCCCTAGAAATGTTGTGTACCAACTATGAAAGCATTCTGACTGTTGGATCTGAAGAAGAGAAATTTTAGCGAGCCCAAATATTAACCTACGGATCAAATTTGAACAAACTTGAATCTGTTAATATTTACGGAAGCCCAAATATTAACCTAGGGACTTGGTTTGAACAATCTTGAATCTGACCTGCATAACAATGATGTATACCAATCATTAAAAGAATCTGACCAGTGGTTCTGAAGAAGAAGATTTTTAAAGAATATTCTCCATATTACCCTAAGTTAAACATTTTGGCTCCTGTATTGAGCCCAAATATGAACCAATGGGCTTTATTTTAACAAACTGGTATCTGACCCCCCTATGAAAGCTGTATACTGAATAACAAAAGATTCTGATGAATGGTTCTGGAGAAAAGATTTTAAAATTTTTTTGCAAATATGCTGACTCAGCATTTTTTTCGATGCCCATTACAGAACACACTAACATAACCGATGGGATTTATTTTTTTTATCATTCAATTCTACTGGTCCTTAGGATGCTTCATACCAAAATATAGAACCTTAGTGAGCACGCTCACATACCCCACGTGCCCCGATATTTCAAGCCCTAATCATTTTTTAAAAATAAACATAGATTCTAGGAATACTGCAGAAAACAGTGTTCTGTAGTTTCAACGGTATTGAAAGAATTCAAGCAGAGAAAAAGCCCGGAAAACTGTAATTTTGATGAACTTTTCAAAGTCTATGGGGCCGTAATTTTGGTAAAAATGAGTGGAGCGGAACAAAAACCCAAACTGGTTCTGTAGGCCACCATGTTAGAATAACATATCAAAAATCAGCTCAATATCTGGAAGCGTGTAGGAAAAAAGTCCGGAAAACTGTAATTTTGATGAACTTTTCAAAGTTCAAGGGCTGTAATTTCGGTAAAAATCAGAGGAGCAGAACAAAATGCAAACTTGATCTGTAGGCCACCATGTCAGACTAACATACCAAACATCAGCTCAATATCTGGAAGCGTGTAGAAAAAAAGTCTGGAAAACTGTAATTTTAATGCATTTTTTCAGAGTCCAAAGGTCGTAATTTCGGTAAAAATCAGTGGAGAGGAACAAAATGCAAACTTGTTCTGTAGGCCACCATGTTAGACTAACATACCAAAAATCAGCTCAATATCTGGAAGCGTGTAGAAAAAAAGTCCGGAAAACAAGTAGGACTGACTGACGGACGGACCAGTCAAAAACATTATACCCCTGCATCTTCGTTGCGTGGGGTATAATAACAGCTCTCTGTTCCGTGTGGTTTGGGAAATATGGGCGTTTGAAAATATTTCTATTTTTAGCTCCCAGGATTCCCATGGGGATGCAGGAATTTATTTTTTTACATGAGTCAAGTACTTATGACCCAATAATACCACATACCAAATTTGGTTCAAACCGGACCATTGGTTCAAAAAATTGAAATTTTGGGCGGGGCCAAAAATCTTACCCCTTCCATTACAAAGACAAATATTGCTTCACGAACCTCGTTTGAACAAACTTAATTCTACACCTTAAAAGGAAGCTCCATAACAAATATCAAGTCATTGTACACATTGGTTCATGAGAAGATTTTAAAAATATTTTGAAGCATTTTCCCCCACTCCCTCCCTTTGGGGCTGGGCATGTTGAGTTGAACAAAGATGCAATGTCCCTTCGGGACCATCACTCACACAAACTTTCATTTGAATTGGCCCAGTGGTTTTGGAGGAGAAGACCAAAACATGGTGTTGATGGACGACGGACAGATGGACAGAGAGCGATGATATTAGCTCAGCTTGACTTTGTCAAGATGAGCTAAAAAGGATGCGCCAAATTTTGCAGGATACTTGGGTGGATCGTTTGGGGGGACGAGGGATGTCATTGTTGGTCAAAGTGAAATCCAAGTCAATAGAGCCGAGGGGGAGAATTGGGAAAGGCGAGGAAAGAGTATGCCAAATGCATAACTTAGAGATGTAACAGAGACCTTGGAACATTTCATTTTAGAACGCCTCAAATATTTGCCAAGACTCCATGAAAAAATAATGGAAAAATGGGATGGAAACATGAAGGATAATTGGATGAGGAATGACATGAGGAAAAGGGTCAATTTTATAGTTGGGGAGATCAAGAAGTTGCCAATGGAGGGAATTATGAAACAGTTTTTGACTGAATGCTGGCAGATTAGGAGGGAGAGTGGGGGAGGAATATCTCGTTGGAACACTGGATGCAAGAAAACAGAGAAAGGCTGAAGATTTATTATTATTACTTACAAGTATTTTATTTCAAGCATTGGTGACTCATTGAATTCAGTTATACACTCAGCATTATATGTTTGTTGTACTTGTGCTCCACCTTCCACTGTAGCATCAACAGGTTTAGGGTCAAGCTGTAACTGTATTATTTGTCAAGAAAAAATATAGATTGTGTATTAATTGACAATGTAAACTTTCAAATTTGAAAACAATCAGAATTATAAAATCCAGATTGTTCATACAGAGTGTATAGTTATTCTGGTATAATGGTGCCCACTCAATTCACAAATCAATCCATCACTGGCTTATAAAAGAACATTGTTAATTGCATTTGACTGCGGAACAGCAAACCATTCAGCATATGTGTACCTAAATAAAATAAATCTGATCTGTTAATTGCATATTCATATTGAGTAAATAAATATCTGTTTTTAGGTAAACTCCTGTTAATTAAATAAAAACTCTTGTAACCTGTCAAGAAATTATCCCAACGCTCCCCAAGTTTTTCTTTGTTTATATTTGGCCTCAGTACATCCAATACAGGCACTTAATCTATTTCTATTATATCTTGCTTGCCAGAGCTCATGGAGCTCTGTCAAATAAGATATAATAGAATAAATTCTAAGTTTATCTCTAGAATACAGAAAAGTGACAATCCCTGTTAACTGAATAATCCTGTTAATTGAATAATTTTCATTGGCAAAGTGGCTATTCAATTAACAGGATTCCACAGTTGTTACAAACTTTTTTGCATCAGTATGTATGCATAATGCCAGACAATATAAATTAACTGATTCACAGGTACTTTTTATTTTAAATCAGTGAGAGAGGGAGGGTATTCGTTTTTAATTTCATTTTTTCTTGCATATAGTGATCATGAACTGAAAGGCTTTCTGCCGTCTCTTCACACACAGAACATACAGAAAGTGCATAATTATACAATAAACTCATTTAACTTTAAAAATAAAACTGTTTTGCATCTTTAGTTATGGTTTTCAGATAACATACATCAATCAAACAAGAGGCCCCACGTGGCCTTAATCGCTCACCTGACAAAGTGACTCTAAGAAGTATTTTAGGTCACCTTCACCATGTCATGCCTCATCAACATTAACTGGTTGAGTGATAGATTTTGTTTGAAGTTCAACATTTGTTACCTAAAATTAGTTTTATTTAAAATCATTGGTGTGTGGCCAATCTCCAATGATTTTTAATAAAGCAAATTTATCTCTGCAGACAAACTGGTTTAGCATGAAGCACAAACAAGGAATGTGAAGAGATAGCCTTGGACATCTCTCCCCAACTGTGGATATCTTCCATGTGCTACATGTACATATTTGCATGCAAGAAAACAAAAATTTTCACAAATTTTCCAAAATATTAGTTTTTTTTATCATCATTGGAACAAGCTCAAACAGCTTATTCCAATAGGGGTATGGGAAGATCAGGTATATTTTTGAGACAGAAATGTGAATATATAAATAATGGTGTTTTTTTGTGAATGATGCTGGAGAATTTTGCGTAAAGATATGGTAAATGGTTTGTTCTAGATACAGAATGATGCAAAAGTATTTAAATTTGATTAGGCAAGTTGTTCCTATAATGCATTTAAAAATTGAAGTAACTGTTTTTTTGCTGCCTAACTTTTAGATGTGTGTGTCTGTGTGTGTGTGTGTGTGGGAGGTGGGGGGGGAGGGGGGGGGGGTAAGAGTGTTCTTGCAAACAAAATTCCTGAATAAATGGAAAATTTTATTTTTTGTGTGAAAGACATAGTGCGTGAATGTTGATTGGAACAAGCTTAGAGAGCTCATTTTAATGTGAAGTCATAAAGCTGTGTTTTACGTACGAAATTCTGGAATAACTAAAAAATTGCTTTTTTGACTAAAAAAGCATGGTGTGCGACCTCTCATTGGAATGAGCTCAAAAAGCTCATTCCAATGGGGTATTTACAAGCGATAAGTACATGTATGTTTAAGAGACAAAAATTTAAATTTGAATAGCGATTTTTGCGAAGAATGCTGACAAGTTTTGGCAGTTATGCTGGTAAAAAGGTAAGATATGCAAAGTGGTTGTTTTTTAGAGGCGACATTTAATTAAGGGGAATTAACCCTTGATTACTGAGGTAACTTCTAAAAGTACTGAAATTTCATGAAGCAATGTGAATAACAGACAACAGTTGCCTAAAAATTTCATGAATAACTAAAATTTTTATTCTTTTGTCTCGAAAACATGGCATATGACTTTTGTTGGAATGAGCTGAATGCGTGTGTTCCAATGAGGGGTCATAAAATTTGAACGGAGATTTGTGTGAATAATGCATTAGTACTGCTAGATTTGGGTAAACGGTTCACCCTGGATACCACCCCTTCTATAGTAGATCTTTTCTGCAAATTTTGTCTAAGATTCTATCAACTTTACAAATAAATACGTTCATGAATCACAATCAGATCCACCCCACAATGTTGCATACCAAATATCAAAAGATTCTGCCTGCTGGATCTGGAGAAGAAGATTTTTTAAGAAATATGCCTGAAATGCACTAAGTTAAAATTTGGGCTCCTATACGGAGCCCAAATATAAACCCAGGGGGCCGATTTGAACAAACTTGAATCAGATCCACCCCACAATGTTGCTTACCAAATATGAAAAGATTCTGAAGCTGGATCTGGAGAAGAAGATTTTTTAAGAAATTTGCCTGAAATGCACTAAGTTCGAATTCGAGCTTCTATAGTGAGCCCAAATATGAAACTAGGAAGCCGATTTGAACAAACTTGAATCAGATCCACCCCACAATGTTGCATACCAAATATCAAAAGATTCTGCCTGCTGGATCTGGAGAAGAAGATTTTTTAATAAATTTGCCTGAAATGCACTAAGTGCGAATTCAGGCTTCTATATTAAGCCCAAATATGAATCCAGGGGGCCGATTTGAACAAACTTGAATCAGATCCACCCCGCAATGTTGCATACCAAATATCAAAAGATTCTGCCTGCTGGATCTGGAGAAGAAGATTTTTTAAGAAATTTGCCCGAAATGCACTAAGTTTGAATTCGAGCTTCTATAGTGAGCCCAAATATGAATCCAGGGGGCCGATTTGAACAAACTTGAATCAGATCCACCCCGCAATGTTGCATACCAAATATCAAAAGATTCTGCCTGCTGGATCTGGAGAAGATGATTTTTTAAGAAATTTGTCTGAAATGCACTAAGTTCGAATTCGAGCTTCTATAGTAAGCCCAAATATGAATCTAGGGAGCCGATTTGAACAAATTTGCATCAGATCCATCCCACAATGTTGCATACCAAATATCAAAAGATTCTGTCTGCTGGATCTGGAGAAGAAAATTTTTTAAGAAATTTGCCTGAAATGCACTAAGTTCGAATTTGAGCTTCTATAGTGAGCCCAAATATGAATCTAGGAAGCCGATTTGAACAAACTTGAATCAGATCCATCCCACAATGTTGCATACCAAATATCAAACGATTCTGCCTGCTGGATCTGGAGAAGAAGATTTTTTAATAAATTTACTTGAAATGCGCCAAGTTCAAATTTGGGCTCCTATACTGAGCCCAAATATAAACCCAGGGGGCCGATTTGAACAAACTTGAATCAGATCCACCCCACAATGTCGCTTACCAAATATCAAAAGATTCTGCCTGCTGGATCTGGAGAAGAAGATTTTTTAAGAAATTTGCATGAAATGCACTAAGTTCAAATTCGAGCTTCTATAGTGAGCCCAAATATGAATCTAGGAAGCCGATTTGAACAAACTTGAATCAGATCCACCCCACAATGTTGCATACCAAATATCAAAAGATTCTGCCTGCTGGATCTGGAGAAGAAGATTTTTTAAGAAATTTGCCTAAATGCACTAAGTTCGAATTCGGGCTTCTATAGTAAGCCCAAATATGAATCCAGGGGGCCGATTTGAACAAACTTGAATCAGATCTACCCCGCAACGTTGCATACCAAATATCAAAAGATTCTGCCTGCTGGATCTGGAGAAGAAGATTTTTGAAGAAATTTGCCTGAAATGCACTAAGTTCGAATTCAAGCTCCTATAGTGAGCCCAAATATGAATCTAGGGAGCCGATTTGAACAAACTTTAATCAGATCCACCCTACAATGTTGCATGCCAAATATCAAAAGATTCTGCCTGCTGGATCTGGAGAAGAAGATTTTCAAAGAAATTTGCCTGAAATGCAGTAAGTTCAAATTTGGGCTCCTATACTGAGCCCAAATATAAACCCAGAGGGCCGATTTGAACAAACTTGAATCAGATCCACCCCACAATGTTGCATACCAAATATCAAAAGATTCTGCCTGCTGGATCTGGAGAAGAAGATTTTTTAAGAAATTTGCCTGAAATGCACTAAGTTCGAAATCGGGCTCCTATACGGAGCCCAAATATGAACCCAGGGGGCCGATTTGAACAAACTTGAATCAGATCCACCCTACAATGTTGCATACCAAATATCAAAAGATTCTGCCTGCTGGATCTGGAGAAGAAGATTTTTTAAGAAATTTGCATGAAATGCACTAAGTTCAAATTCGAGCTTCTATAGTGAGCCCAAATATGAATCTAGGAAGCCGATTTGAACAAACTTGAATCAGATCCACCCCACAATGTTGCATACCAAATATCAAAAGATTCTGCCTGCTGGATCTGGAGAAGAAGATTTTTTAAGAAATTTGCCTAAATGCACTAAGTTCGAAATCGGGCTTCTATACTGAGCCCAAATATGAACCCAGGGGGCCGATTTGAACAAACTTGAATCAGATCCACCCTACAATGTTGCATACCAAATATCAAAAGATTCTGCCTGCTGGATCTGGAGAAGAAGATTTTTTAAGAAATTTGCCTGAAATGCACTAAGTTCGAAATTGGGCTCCTATACTGAGCCCAAATATTAACCCAGGGATCCGATTTGAACAAACTTGAATCAGATCCACCCCACAATGTTGCTTACCAAATATGAGAAGATTCTGCCTGCTGGATCTGGAGAAGAAGATTTTTTAAGAAATTTGCCTGAAATGCACTAAGTTCCAATTCGGGCTTCTATAGTAAGCCCAAATATGAATCCAGGGGGCCGATTTGAACAAACTTGAATCAGATCTACCCCGCAACGTTGCATACCAAATATCAAAAGATTCTGCCTGCTGGATCTGGAGAAGAAGATTTTTGAAGAAATTTGCCTGAAATGCACTAAGTTCGAATTCAAGCTCCTATAGTGAGCCCAAATATGAATCTAGGGAGCCGATTTGAACAAACTTGAATCAGATCCACCCCACAATGTTGCATACCAAATATCAAAAGATTCTGCCTGCTGGATCTGGAGAAGAAGATTTTTTAAGAAATTTGCCTGAAATGCACTAAGTTCGAAATCGGGCTCCTATACTGAGCCCAAATATGAACCCAGGGGGCCGAGTTGAACAAACTTGAATCAGATCCACCCTACAATGTTGCATACCAAATATCAAAAGATTCTGCCTGCTGGATCTGGAGAAGAAGATTTTTTAACGTTTTTCCCATTGCCTACAGTGTTAAAAAGTGCCGACTCAGCACTTTTTCAAAGTCCCGAAACTGTACCCTATGATAAAACCGATGGCAATTTTTTTTTACCAATCCTTTCTGTTGGTCCTAAGGAAGCTGCACACCAAATAAAAATTCTCAGTGCCGTGCAGTTTTGGAGATATGGGCGTTTTAAATTTTTTCTATTTTTAGCTCCTGCGGTTCCCACGGGGCTGCAGGAAAATTTTTTTTTGCATAAATCAAGTACTCATGACCCAATAAGCCCTCACATAAAATTTGGTTCAAATCAGCCTCTCGGTTTGGAAAATAGAAATTTTGGGTGGGGCAAAAAATTTTGCCCCCCCATAACGACGCCAAGTATAGCCCCACAAACTTCTCTTGAACAAATCTGAGTCTACACCTCAAAAGGAAGCTGCACACCAAATATCAAGTCTCTGCTACTGCTGGTTCATGAGAAGAAGATTTACAAAGATTTTGGTGCCCCTTGGGGGCGTGGCACCACCCAGGAGGAGGGGCAACTTCATTTGAACAAATCTGAATTGGCATTAGGTAACATTTGCCAACATTTGAATAAAATTGGGCTAGTGGTTTAGGAGGAGAAGTCGATAATGTAAAGTTAACGCCGGACGGACGACGACGGACACCGGACGACGGACAGAAAGTGATTAGTAAAGCTCCCCTTGAGCTTCGCTCAGGTGAGCTAAAAACATAACAAGATGGGGGTGTCGATCCCCATTGGCACACCAACACATGGCATGCAATAAACCTAGGCTTATTACAAATCTGCAAAAAATGTCTGGTCAAGGGTTAATGTTGACTTATATTGATGCATTATACTGAAATATAAAAGCCACAGTACACCGGCGGTAGCTTCCACTCATGTACATGTATAGCATAACAGGTCAGAATTTTTCTAAGTCCACAATTACAAAAATGTCAAACATTGCATTAAACAAGAGGCCCCAAGGGGCCTTAATTGCTCACTTGATAAAATGGTTCAAAGAAGATCATTTTCAGTTAGTCATGGTTCATCAACACTACAGAGGAATGAAGTCATGGTTTGGTTTGTTGGTGGTTAACGTCACATATTTATGCACCATGGCTAATCGTGACACAACATGGAGATGAAGTCAAGTTTAGTCAATCGTTGATCTACATGTTGCCCATTTTAGAGGACTTCCACCCCAAGCATTGGTGACTGGGTCCTATTTTACTAGTAAAGCGGAACTGGTTTACCACAGTAAACAAGTGCTGCTTACTTCCCGGGGTTCCCACGGGGAAAATGAAGTCATGAAAATATTACTAACTATAGTGTCCATGTCAGATGATTATTATCATAGGTCTTCCAATTCTGTCAGCTGTAGACCAACATTGCCAAACTTCCAAGGGTTATTATGTCACTGCAGGTTGAAATGTAAATCTTATGTCAAAACACTACGGGATGGATTTGAACAAACTTGTCCTCCACCTCCCCACCCCTGAAGAGAGCCCAAAATTTAAGACAGGGACTCGAATTGAACAAACCTGAATCTGATCTTCCCAGAGATGTTATACACCAAATATGAAAAGATTCTGATTGGTGGTTCTGGAGAAAAAGATTTTCGAAGAAAATCCCTCATATTGCACTAAGTTAAAATTCAGGCTCCCATAGGGAGCCCAAATTTTAACCCAGGGACTCGATCTGAACAAACCTGAATCTGCCCCTCCTCACCCCCCCCCCCCTCCCCCCCCCCTAGAGATGTTGTATACCAAATATGAAAGGATTCTGACAGGCAGATCTGAAGAAGAAAATTTTTAAAGAAATTTCCTTATATTGCAATGAGGTAAAATTTGAGCTCCCATAGAGAGCCCAAATATTAACACAGGGACTTGATTTGAACAAATTTTAATCCTAGCCCACTAAAGATGTTGAATACCAAATATGAAAGCATTCTGACTGGTGGAGCTGAAGAAAAAGATTTATAAAGAAATTTCCTCATATTGCAATAAGGTAAAATTTGAGCTCCCATAGCGAGCCCAAATATTGACACAGGGACTCGATTTATACACATGTGAATCGGACACACCGCCCCCCCCGCCCCAAGATGTTGTATGCCAAATTTCAAAAGATTTTAATTGATGATTCTGGAGAAGAGGATTTGTAAACAAGAGGCCCCAGGGAGTCTGAGGGCGCTCACCTGACATGGTAGCCTAAATATCAACCCAGGGAATTGATTCCAACAAGTTGCATCTGCCCCTCCTAAGAAAAGCCTATACCAAATATCCAAAGATTCTGACCAGTGGATCTAAAAAAAAAAGATTTGTAAAGAATATTCCTCATATTGAACTAAGTAATAATTTGGGCTCCCACAGGGAAGAATATTCCTCATATTGAACTAAGTTATCATTTGGGCTCCCACAGAGAGCCCAATAGCAACCCAGGGACTTGGCTTGAACAAACTTGAATCTCAAACCTCTAAGGATGCTTCCTACCAAATATCAAAACATTCCGACTGCTTGACCTGAAGAAGAATATTTTTAAAGAAAATTCCTCATTTTGAACTATGTTACAACTTGTGCTCCCACAGTGAGCCCAAATATGAACCTAGGGACTTGGCTTGAACAAACTCAAAATGCTGCATCCCAAATATCAAAACAATCCGACTGCAACATCTGAAGACGAAAATTCCTTATTTTAAACTAAGTTATAATTCGGGCTCCCACAGTGAGCTCAAATATGAACCCAGGGACTTGGCTTGAACAAACTTGAATCTCACCCCCCTCTGAGGATGCTGCAAACCAAATACCAAAAGATTCTGATGGGTAGATCTGAAGAAGATTTTTAAAAGAATATTCCTCATACAGCACTAATTTAAACATTTGGGCTCCCGTAGAGAGCTCAAATATGGACCCAGGGATTTGATTTCAATAAACATGTGAACTAATCTTCCAAAGATGTTATACATGAAATTTGAAAGCTTTTGGAGCAGTGGTCTGGGAGAAAAGTACTTTTTCCCATTACCCCATGCTTCAAAAAAAGCTGACTCCGCTTTTTTTCAAAAGTCCCAAAAAGTTCCGAAAAAGTACCCCATGAAAAAACCGACAGCAATTTTTTTTTACCATTCCATTCTGTTGAATAAGAATTCTCAGTGCCGTGTAGTTTTGGAGTTGTGGGTGTTTTAAATTTTTTTCTATTTTTAGCTCCTTCGGTTTCCATGTGCTGACGGTTTGGAAAACAGAAATTTTGGGCGGGCGAAAAATCTTGCCCCTCCCATAACGAAGGCAAATATAGCTCCTCGAACTTCTCTTGAACAAATCAGACTCTACATCTCAAAAGGAAGTTGCACACCAAATATCAAGTCTCTGCTACTCCTGGTTCATGAGAAGAAGATTTTTTAAGATTTAAGCTCACTTTTTGGGTGTGGCCCTACAGAGAGGAGAGGCAACTTGATTTGAACAAAATCTAAATGCAATGTCATAATAAACTATTATCTCAAATTTCAATTAAATTGGTTGAGCAGTTTGGGAGGAGAAGACGCAAACACCATGTTCACGGATGACGGACAGTGAGTGATCACAAAAGCTCCCCTGACTGAAAGTCAGGCGAGCTAAAAAATTCCCTCATATTGCACTAAGTTAAACTTTGGGTTCCAATAGAGAGCTCAAATATTAACCCAGGGGCCCGATATGAACAAACATGAATCTGACCCTCCCAGAGATGTTGTATACCAAATATTAAAGGATTCTGACATGTTGATCTGAAGATGTTAAAGAAATCTCCCCATATTGCAATGAGGTAAAAAATTCACATCCCCCCCCCCCCCCCCCCCCCCCCCCCCCCCCAGACAGCCCAAATATTAACCCAGGAACTCCATTTGAACAAATTTGAATCTGATCTGCGTAGAGATGCTGTATACCAAATATGAAATCATTCTGTCTGGTAGATCTGAAGGAGAACATTTTTAAAGAAATTTCGTCATATTGCTCGAAGTTAAAATTCGGGCCCCCATAGAAAGCCCAAATAAACTAAGAGACTTGATTCGAACAAACTCTAACCTGACCCACATAACAATAATGTTTACCAAATATTAAAACATTCTGACCAGTGGTTCTGAAGAAGATTTTTAAAGCTTATTTAAGATTTGCCTAAAGTTAAGATTTGGGCTCCTGTATTGAGCCCAAATACGAACTGAGGGGCTTAAATTGAACACACTTGTATCTGACACCCCTATGGATGCTGTGTGTCAAATATCAGAAGCTTTTGATCAGTAGCCTCCACTCATGTATATGTATAGCAAAACTGGTCAGAATTTTCTAAGTTCATACTTACAAAAAAGTCTAACATTGCAAAAACACCCTAAAAATGAAAGTGTCAAGGACACTGTAGCTCAACTTGTGTAAGACATGTACATGTACAGTATGTGACACAGCAAAGACACACATCTAGATAATGACCTGATAACAAAGGTACATGTAAAGTATTGTAATGGTCTGACCATAAATGCTGACCGAAGCCTGTAACAAATGCACAGGTAAAGTATTGTAAAGGTGGGTGACAGTTAGATGCCTCTAGCCAGACCCATATTGAAATGTGCACTTACTGTGTTTAAGTAGCACTGAATAAATCAAAGTTAGTCTAACTGGCTGCAGACAGCCATCTTGAATTTTGTCCCCCACCCCAAAACACTCGTTCTCATCCCAAGGTGATAACAAAGGTACCCAAGAAGTTTTGTGATGATCGGTTCATAAATACATCATCTAGCCTGAGCCGTATTGACATGTGTACTTACTGTGTATAAGTAGCACTGAATAAATCAAAGTTCATCTAATTTTCATAATTTCTGCACGAGAAAAAACCCTGTACTATATGTGATGTATTCCATGTTACTAAACATTCATACAAAAATTTATTCAAATCAGAACTTTCATACAGAAGTTCTGTAAAAAAGACTGATTGCACTAATTTTGGTACAAAATGGCTGCTGGTGGCCATCTTGAATTTCAGACCACACCCCAAAACACTCGTTCTCATCCCACGGTGATAACAAAGGTATCCAAGAAGTTTCGTAAAGATCGGTTCATAAATACGGCCTCTAGCCTGAGCCGTTTTGAAGTTGTGTACAAAAAACTGATTAGACCTAATTTCGGTACAAAATGGCCACTGGCAGCCATCTTGAACTTTGGACCGCACTCAGAAACACTCGTTCTCGTCCCAAGGTGATAACAAAGGCACCCAAGACGTTTCGTGAAGATCGGTTCATAAATACAGACTCTAGCCCGAGTCGTATTGACATGTGTACTTACTGTAAGTAGCACTGAAAAAAAAGTTCATCTAATCTGCATAATTTCTGCACGAGAAAAAACCCCGTATTATATGTGATGTATCCCATGGTACTAAACATTCACACAAAAAATTATTCAAATCAGCGCTTTCATATGGAAGTTCTGTGCAAAAATCTGATTGCACCTAATTTTGTACAAAATGGCTGCCATCAGCCATCTTGAATTTCGAACCGGACCCCGAAACACTCGTTCTCGTCCCACGGTGATACTAAAGGTACCCAAGAAGTTTCGTAAAGATTGGTTCATAAATACAGCCTCTAGCCCGAGCCGTATTGGCATTTGCACTGACAGTGCTGAAAGTAACACTAAATACATCAAAGTTAGTCTAATTTGCATAATTTACGCACGAGAAAAAACCCTGTATTATAAGTGATGTATCCCATGGTACAAAACATTCATACAAAAAATTATTCAAATCAGCGCTTTCATATGGAAGTTCTGCGCAAAAATCTGATTGCACCTAATTTTGTACAAAATGGCTGCCAGTGGCCAACTTGAATTTCGGATCAGACCCCAAAACACTCGTTCTCGTCCCACAGTCATAACAAAGGTAACCAAGAAGTTTTGTAAGGATCAGTTCATAAATACGGCCTCTAGCCCGAGCCGTATTGAATTGTAGACGGACAGATGGCCAGACAGACGACTGGCCATGGCATAAGCTCAAATTTGGCTTTGCCAAAGTTGAGCTAAAAATGTGATTTCCCATAGGCCTTCCATGGTAACTATGAGCTGCAATTGTGGCCATGTTTGCAACATTACATCAACATTACATGAGGATCATTGGTAGAAGGTGCCCCAGTCTTCAATCACGTGAAGTTTCTAAACACTTGAATCCATCAAACAGAATCATAGAATGTCTCTGATGGCCATATTTCTCTGGTGGCCATATTTTCCAACCAACGGGAACAAAAAGAGGATTGTTTGTAGAAGGCCTCCTACAGACCATTCTTGCCAAGTTTTGGTTCACATCAGCTCAGTAGTTCCAGAGAGAAGATGAAAATGTGATTTCCCATAGGTTTATTCTGCAATTGAGGCCATGTTTGCAATACAATCAACATTAAAATGAGGAACGTTGGTGGAGGGTGTCCCAGTTATCAACCATGCAAAGTTTCAAAACATTTGGCTCTGTGGTTTCAGAGAAGAGTTTTCAAAATTGACTAATCAGAATCAAAGAATGCTTCTGGTGGCCACGTTTTTTCACCCAACAGGAATAAAAATGAGTAACAGTTGTACAGAACCTCTCATAGACAATGCCTGCCAAGTCTGGTTCACATTGGCTCAGTACTTTCAGTGAAGATGATGAAAATGTGATTTCCTGTAGGGTTTCTATAGTAACTACAAGCCACAATTGCAGCCATAATTGCAACCCGATAAAGATTAAAATGAGGATCATTGGTAGAGGGGTTTACAGGCATCAGTCACACTAAGTTTTCAAACCATTTGGCCTTGTAGTTTCAAAGAAAATTTTCTTGAAAATGCACACATTTATGAATTCTGTTTCAACAAAAAAAAACAAGGGGCCTGAGGACGCTCCCCTGACATGGTAGCCTAAATATTAGCCCAGACAATTGATTTCAACAAGTTGCATCTGCTCCTCCTAAGAAAAGCTTATACCAAATATGCAAAGATTCTGACCATTGGATCTAAAAAAAAAAGAAAGATTTTTAAAGAATATTCCTCATATTGAACTAAGTTATAATTCGGGCTACCACAGGGAGCCCATATATGAACCCAGGGACTTGGCTTGAACAAACTTGAATCTCACCCCCCAAGGATGCTGCACACCAAATATCAAAACATTCCGACTGCTGGATCTGAAGAAGAAGATTTTTAAAGAAAATTCCTCATTTTGAACTAAGTTACAATTCAAGCTCCCACAGTGAGTCCAAATATGGACCTAGGGACATGGCTTGAACAAACTTGAATCTCACCCCCCCTAAGGATGCTGCATATCAAATATCAAAACATTCCAACTGCTGGATCTGAAGAAGATTTTTAAAGAAAATTCCTCATTTTGAACTAAGGTATAATTCGGGCTACCACAGTGAGCCCAAATATGAACCCAGGGACTTGGCTTGAACAAACTTGAATCTCACCCCACTAAGCATGGTGCATACCCAATATCAAAAGATTCAGCCTGCTGGATCTTGAGAAGATTTTCAAAGACATTTGCCTGAAATGCACTAAGTTCGAATTCGAGCTTCTATAGTGAGCCCAAATATGAATCTAGGGAGCCGATTTGAACAAACTTGAATCAGATCCACCCCACAATGTTGCATACCAAATATAAAAAGATTCTGCCTGCTGAATCTGGAGAAGAAGATTTTTTAAGACATTTGCCTGAAATGCACTAAGTTCGAATTCGGGCTTCTATAGTAAGCCCAAATATGAATCCAGGGGGACGATTTGAACAAACTTGAATCAGATTCACCCCACAATATTGCATACCAAATATCAAAAGATTCTGCTTGCTGGATCTGGAGAAGAAGATTTTTGAAGAAATTTGCCTGAAATGCACTAAGTTCGAATTCAAGCTTCTATACGGAGCCCAAATATAAACCCAGGGGGCCGATTTGAATAAACTTGAATCAGATCCACCCCACAATGTTGCATACCAAATATCAAAAGATTCTACCTGCTGGATCTGGAGAAGAAGATTTTCAAAGAAATTTGCCTGAAATACACTAAGTTCGAATTCGGGGTTCTATAGTGAGCCCAAATATGAATCCAGGGGGGCGATTTGAACAAACTTGAATCAGATCCACCCCACAATGTTGCATACCAAATATCAAAAGATTCTGCCTGCTGGATCTGGAGAAGAAGATTTTTGAAGAAATTTGCCTGAAATGCACTAAGTTGGAATTCGAGCTTCTTTTGTGAGCCCAAATATGAATCCAGGGAGCCAATTTGAACAAACTTGAATCAGATCCACCCCACAATGTTGCATACCAAATATCAAAAGATTCTACCTGCTGGATCTGGAGAAGATTTTTGAAGAAATTTGCCTGAAATGCACCAAGTTCGAATTCGAGCTTCTATATTGAGCCCAAATATGAATCTCGGAAGCCAATTTGAACAAACTTGAATCAGATCCACCCCACAATGTTGCATACCAAATATCAAAAGATTCTGCCTGCTGGATCTGGAGCAGAAGATTTTTGAAGAAATTTGCCTGAAATGCACTAAGTTCGAATTCGAGCTTCTTTTGTGAGCCCAAATATGAATCCTGGGAGCCAATTTGAACAAACTTGAATCAGATCCACCCCACAATGTTGCATACCAAATATCAAAAGATTCTGCCTGCTGGATCTGGAGAAGAAGATTTTTTAAGAAATTTGCCTGAAATGCACTAAGTTCGAATTCAGGCTTCTATAGTGAGCCCAAATATGAATCCAGGGGGCCGATTTGAACAAACTTGAATCAGATCCACCACACAATGTTGCATACTAAATATCAAAAGATTCTGCCTGCTGGATCTGGAGAAGAAGATTTTTGAAGAAATTTGCCTGAAATGCACTAAGTTCGAATTCGAGCTTCTATAGTGAGCCCAAATATGAATCTAGGGTGCCGATTTGAACAAACTTGAATCAGATTCACCCCACAATGTTGCATACCAAATATCAAAAGATTCTGCCTGCTGGATCTGGAGAAGAAGATTTTTTAAGAAATTTGCCTGAAATGCACTAAGTTCGAAATCGGGCTCCTATACTGAGCCCAAATATGAACCCAGGGGGCCGATTTGAACAAACTTGAATCAGATCCACCCTACAATGTTGCATACCAAATATCAAAAGATTCTGCCTGCTGGATCTGGAGAAGATTTTTTAATCTTTTTCCCATTGCCTACAGTGTTAAAAAATGCTGACTCAGCACTTTTTCAAAGTCCTGAAAAAAGTACCTTGTGATCAAGCCAATAGAGATTTTTTTAACCATTCTATTCTACTGGATAAAAGTAAGCTTTAAACAAAATAAGAATTCCATGTGCCGTGTAGTTTTGGAGATATGGCAGTTTTAAGGTTTTTCCTAATTTTAGCTCCCGAGGTTCCCACGGGGCAATGAGAACATTTTTTTTGCATCAATCAACTACTTATGGCCCATTATCATCTCATATCAAATTTGGTTCAAATCGACCTGACGGTTCAGAAAATAGAAATTTTAGGCATGGCCAAAATTTTTGCCCCTCCCATAACGAAGGCAAATAATGCCCCGCAAACTTCTCTTGAACAAACTTGATTCTACACCTCAAAAGGAAGCTGCATACCAAATATCAAGTCTCTGCTACTGCTGGTTCATGAGAAGAAAATTTTCAAAGATTCTGGTGCCCCTTGGGGGTGTGGCCCCACCCAGGAGGAGGGGCAACTTCATTTGAACAAATCTGAGTTGACATTAGGTAATAAACATTTACCCAACATTTGAAAAATATTGGGCCAGTGGTTTCTCCAGAGAAGTTGGTTTTGTAAAGTTTACGCCGGATGCCGAACGACGGACGACGATGGACAGAAAGCTATCAGTAAAGCTCACCTTGAGCTTTGCTCAGGTGAGCTAATAAACAAGCTGTATTTAGGGTCAGATATAATCTACAGACAAAAACAGCTTCACTCATAGTTACACATTTATCAAGCTGGAGGAGATTTTACAAGAAAAATCCCCCCACCACCTTTTTTGAAGGAATATTCTTCAAAACAAAGAGGGGAGAGCTCTGGAATCGGTGCAAAGCGATACTAAATAATCCTAATATATTCTCCCAATAAGCACCCTGGTATTAATTATTATTAATTATTGGTGCTTAACACCACTTCAGAAGCTAAGTCTATTGTGGTAATTCTGGTAATTAACAGAGCACGTTTCTCACGTGTACCGGAGTCGGAATACGTAGATAGGACGAAACAGGTAATATAAAGTGTATGACCATACACTTGTCCAATTTAATACCAAGTAAACAGTATCTGAAGGATTAACACGCTTCTAAGGCAACCTACAGGCGGCCTCGTTCATGTGTACAATTGATTCCAATAACAATCCAATGAACCGTTCGAATATACGAGAATGTGTACTGTATCTTCATAGAAACGTGGATATAGAACATGGAACAAGCTATGATTAACAGACCCATCATGGACCGTCCCCGAAATAATTCATAGTTTCCTAGGTCCGTACAACCTAAGTTTGTTTGGAGAAGAATATATTACTCTGAATAATGATCCCCAAAAATGAGAACATATACATAGATGGCAGACATGTTATTCCCCGGAATGCCTGGGAAAATCCTGAAATTTCAGTGTAGTTCCCGGCCTCCTGGACGGGAATCAGTTTTGGACGAAAAATCCCGGAAAACAACAGTTGAATATTTCTTTCCCGTTGTAACTTTTGTAAAACGTTCGGAGTCAAATCACATGCATTTCAAACTCTGGTAAAAACCCACGAAGCAGTAAAATGTGGATTTAAGTTAAATTTATTTAAGAAAAGGGTGTTTTATGATATATATTTCAACTGTGTTCATGTTTATTTCTGTTTTTTTTTTTCTTCGTAATCAGAGATTCGTGATCAATGTGCGAGTGTCGAAGTGAAAATAGGTGACTTACTTTCAAAAAATTGAAAACTCCACCTTCAATGCAGTTTTTTGGTAAATAAAATATATGAAAGGGAATTAAATAATATATATTTATTTATTCATAGAATAGCTTTAATCCTCATCCCTTTTGTAAATCAAAACGTAAACAACACCTTGACCTCAACTATTTAACACAGTTTAAAAATAGGTTAAAGTCGCTTAGGATGCCAAAAAATTACGGCTGCATATTTATACACAATGGACTTATTTTCAAACACTACATTTAGTCTGTTGTGCTGACTACAGAACTGTTAACTGTTGGCCATCTGTACCCAGAACATTTTTTACAAGAAAAATCCCCCCACCACCTTTTGGAATTAAAAAAAAAAATGAAAAAAAATGCTTCAATGATGAAAAGAAAAGTTTTGTGCAGGGCACAAGCATCCACACATGCAAGAAGGATTTTGATAACGATACTTTCCAAGTACTAATCTTCTTGCTGTAACTGAACATTATGACATCTTTTCCTGTTAACAATTCCAGACTTGGGAAACTATTGGCGTAGTAGACTTTGATAAATGCAAACCACAGGTGGAGGTGCTCTGTGGGTGGGGGCTCATGAAGAAGAAGAGGATGGTGGTGGTGGTGGGGGGGGGGGGGGGGGGTCAAATCAACAATTATTTTATAATTTTTTAACAGTATAAATGCATCAGCATAATTGACAACTTGATCTGGATATAACCTGGTGTTAATGGAGGTCCATGAGCTGAAAATTCTTTTTTTTTTTCTTTTGTTTTGTTTCTGTGCATTCCCTGAAATCCATCCCATTTCTCTGAAAATCACCCTCAGGTTCCCTGAAAAATTATTCTGGAGGTTAACATGTCTGATGGACGGCCTACTGGCAGTTTCATAACTGATCTAAATAGCCCCCAAAATTCTCATAAGCAGAGCAAGAATTTATACAGTCTGTCAACAATGCGTCTGCCTAATAATAGACATATTATGCATGCAAGCAATGAAATCCTGCATATACTCATCTGAATACAGCTTGTAACCACGGTATGACCGAGTGATACAAGTGTAACCAGGAAACTAAATGAATAATACAACGTTAATATGCAGTTAACTGAGTAATAAACTCATACGTCGTAAGAAAGGCCAGAACGCTCCGAGCGAAACTTTTCAGAGTGGACTAATTGCCACATTGGAGAATGTCGCCCAGATAACGAACATGTCAACCATACAGGTACACAAAGGCTAGCAATTTTATTGATAAAGAATCATATGCTCATATATGACTTATAAATGAACGACCACAGGAAACAAACCAACTAAAAAGTGGATGTGCCCATGAGGACGCTGTGAGAACACGACCTAGCCGCCAATCGAGAAGCCATGAAAGACATGTATAAACTAAATGCATACGAAGCATACAGGAGGAAAACTATGTCCTGCCCTGTAATTGCCTCTTAACACATTGGCGGAGGGGGGTGGGGGGAGATTCAAATTCATATCGAACGCTCCTCACCTGCATTACTTGAATCGTTCTTGTGTTAGTCATGAAATGGAATAGGAACCGCAGGGCTCCCTCATGTCTGACCGACTCCATAAAGCCACTAAGGACGGAGAGGGACGTGAAGAACAAATACACCGTATCAACATAATCACACTAGGTAAATATGACGTCATTAATAGGGCTTATCACCTTATATAACTAACACCAAACCATACCGGTGGGAAGAGAATAACCTCCTCTAACATACGGTATCATGCCCGATAGGACAACGAACTCAGCCTAGCTGAAGCAGCTAAAGGTCTTCCTACATGTAAAGACAATAAAAGGCTGATAACTGCGGCCTTAGAAGCTAGCTAAGGAGACTTACAACGCTAGTCATAGCTTATAAGTCTTCATCTCCGTGAAGACAAATATATCAGTGTAAGGTGCGACCTTGAAGGCTCACTGAATGCAGACTTACAACTATCATCGCACAACGTAAGGAATGAAGAACCGCTATTTAACAGCCCTAAATTCCCAAAGATACAGCAGTCCCCAGAGAAAATAAATTCAGTTATGACACTGCATAATAATTGAAACAATCTCGCTTATGATTCTAGCTAGGCTCCTATAGTGTAAACAACAAGAGGCCCCGGGGGCCTGAGGGCACTCACCTGACATGGTAGTCTAAATATCAAGCCAGGGACTTGACTTGAATAAGCTGCATACGCCCCTCCTAAGAAAAGAATATACCATCTAGATGAAGCGATTGTGCCCACACAATACACATGATTTTCCTTCTATTTTCAGTTCCTGCACTTTTACGTCCCAAAAAATTGAAATAAACGCATAAAAAAAAATTTTTTTTCTCCAACAAAATATTTTCAGCCTAAAATTGTTTTTTCTTCTTAAAACGCATAACAAACCAAAAAACTAATTTCCGGATTTTGGTCCAAAATTTTCTAAGTCCCACCTAGACCCCCAAATTTTCAGTGTAAGAAAAATAATTTTTTTTTGTCTTAAAATTGACCGAAACGCATAAAAAACAAAAAAAAAAAATTCCGGATTTTGGTCCATCCGGACCCCAAATTTTCAGTGTAAAAAAAAAATATTTTTTTTTTGTCTTAAAATTAACCGAAACGCATAAAAAACAAAAAAAAATTCCGGATTTTGGTCCAAAATTTTCTAAGTCCCACCTAGACCCCAAATTTTCCATGTAAAAAAAATAATTTTTTCTGGTCTTAAAATTGACCGAAACGCATAAAAAACAAAAAAAAATTTCTGGATTTTGGTCCCACCAGGACCCCAAATTTTCAGTGTAAAAAAAAAAAATCTGTGTCTTAAAATTGACAGAACGCATAAAAAAACCAAAAAAACAAAATTTCTGGATTTTGGTCCAAAATTTCTAAGTCCGGAAATTTTCAGCCTAAATATGAACCCAGGGACTTGGCTTGAACAAACTTGAATCTCATCACCCTAAGGATGCTGCATACCAAATATCAAAAGATTCTTATTGGTAGATCTGAAGAAGTTTTTTAAAGAATATTCCTCATACTGCACTAATTTAAACATTTGGGCTCCCATAGACAGCCCAAATATGGACCCAGGGAACTGATTTCAATAAACATTTGAAACAATCTTCCAAAGATATTATAGGTGAAATTTGAAAGCTTTTGGAGCAGTGGTTTGGGAGAAAAGTAGTCTTACATGTTTTTCCCATCACCCACAGTGTTAAAAAATGCTAACTCAGCACTTTTTCAAAGACCCCAAAAAGTACCCCATGATAAAACCGATAGCAATTTTTTTTGACCATTCCATTCTGTTGGTCCTAAGGAAGCTTCACACCAAATAATAATTCTCAGTGCCGTGTAGTTTTGGAGATATGGGCGTTTTAATTTTTTTCTATTTTTAGCTCCTGCGGTTCCCATGGGGCGACAGGAAAAAAAATTGGGGCATAAATTAAGTACTTATGACCCAATAAGCCCTCATATCAAATTTGGTTCAAATCTGCCTCTCGGTTTGGAAAATAGAAATTTTGGGAGTGGCAAAAATTCTTGCCCCTCCCATAACGAAGGCAAATAATGCCCGACAAACTTCTCTTGAACAAACTTGATTCTAAACCTCAAAAGGACTCTGTATACCACATATCAAGTCTCTGCTACTGGTGGTTCATTAGAAGAAGACTTTCAAAAAATTTGGCCATTTTTTTTCCACACCTCTGCTCAATATGAGCCGAAACTTAATTTGCATAAAAATCAAAATGCCCCTATATAACCACTACTTACATGAAATTGAATTAAAATGTGGCCAGTGGTTTAGGAGAAAGAGGCTCAAACACCACCTTCACGCAGGACGACGAACGGACGGATGAAGAGTTATAAGAAAAGCTAACCCTGACTTTCAGTCAGGTGAGCTAATAAAACTCAAGTCTATGACACCTAAGGAAGCAAACCGAAAAGCACTGCACCTTATCGGTTTTAATCCCGAAAGACAGTGGTCATAGCCTGGCTAATGTAGCTAGAAGTCTTCCTCTCCATGAAGACAGATATCTCGTAACTAGCGACTTGAAAGCTCACTAATTGGAGACTTACAACCATCGTCACGCAAGGTAGGGAATGACAAGCCGCTATTCTAACAGCTGTAATTCCCGAAGAGACAGTAATTTCAAAGCAGCTATGCAGCTATGTGTCTTCGTCTACCTGAAGACATATCTGTGTCACTTGCAGCCTTGAAAGCTCACTAAATGGAGACTTACAACACTAGCCGCAAGCAAAGACAGCTGTAACAGTACAGAAGGCAACTATGACGTCCACAATGACATCAAATGTCTTGATGCCAAGGAATAGAACACAGAGAAAGAAAAGACGTACTTATTCCCTCTAGCAGCTCTATTCCAAACAAGACAGCTGTCTCAGCCTTTCTTTGCACTATTCGTCTGACTTCAGAACGAAAAACAGGTGACTGAAATAACCTGGAGAATATTTTGACAACCTCTATTGCTTTTCTTCAAAAGGAGAGCCTATACCTCTGCATGGAGAGACTCTCTTGGAAGAATTCGCTGGAAGATTTGACAAACACGTACTTGTAGTTAGTGGAGCTTTGCTCGGACTGATAGCCACAGGCTTGCCGAGACTACGTACTCATCCACTGATCTTCCGCAATTTCATCCACTTTTTTGCGAGGTTGATAACCTTCCGCTAAGTGGAAAGCAACAGAAGTCTATTCTCGATGATCTCTATTGCTTCCTTCAATAAGAGAGCTTGTACCTCCACCAGGAGCAACTCCCTTTTGAAGGGATCCGCAGGAAGATTTGTCCAACGCAGACACTTTGTAAATGGGGGTTATGTTTGGAATCATAGCCGTAGGCCTTCTGAGACAACACTTTACCCACTGATCTTCCATGACATAAATCCAGTTCTCGCTAAGTTGATAACCTTCTGTCAACTGGTAAGCAATAGAGGTCTTATTTATCACCTGTTCGACTAACGATGCTTACAGAAGGGGAAACCACATCCTCCCCACCAAGAACCTTGTACCGTCGTCTAGGGACATCTGACCTATAGTCTGGATCTGACCTGTGCCCCTTTTTCGAGTCGCTATACTGACGACCACCGGATTAAGTATAAGAGGGTTAATTGCATCCTCGCAAGGAGATCCTTTAGCTGATTAAGTACAAGTAGAACAACCTCACTTACCCTGGTCTACTGAAGCGTGTTGAGGCGCAGACTTCAGTAGCAGTGTATTGGAAGCTTTCTTATAGCCTATTTATAGACTAACAAAAGCTTGTCGTCAAATAGAGTATATCCAGAGACTGGAGCGACTCGGAGAGAGCTTTTCACCCTGTCATCTACAAGTGATGACGCCGCAAGGGCATCAACACGTCTGATCAACTCCGAATTTGCCACTGTCAGGGCGGAGTTGTACGTGGCATACATGACTGTCCTGGAAAGAACTCTAAGCGAAGAACAACGTCCTCGAATTCCTTCCCATTAAGACGTTGTGCCATAGCTCTGGTGAGGTGATCACGTCCAGATTCGCTCTATTGGATGAAATAGCACATTCCATCACTTCCGAGCGTATATTGAATGATGCAGGTAGAGACATATTTTCATCCCCGGCCTGCTCATCTAAACGCAGAGGAGCACTCTGAACATCTTTTCCAACTGTTTTAAATGAACGCAGTCCAAGGAACGGTATATTATTGAAGATGTCAATAAGAAACCGCTTTCCTCTTAGCACTAGAGAGGTGAATATGGTATTGATAACATGGCCGAAGGCCTCCGACACTGTAGAGACGACAGTGGTTTCTTTATAGTAGTCGCAGCTTGCTGATCAGGCGGAACAAAGTCAGTATAGTATTGATAAACAAGAGGCCCCAAGGGGCCTGAGGGCACTCACCTGACATGGTAGCCTAAATATCAACCCAGAGAATTGATTTCAACAAGTTGCTTCTGCTCCTCCTAAGAAAGGCTTATATCAAACATCCAAAGATTCTAACCAGTGGATCTAAAAAAAAAAGAAGATTTTTAAAGAATATTTCTCACATTGAACTAAGTTATAATTCGGGCTCCCACAGGGACTTGGCTTTAACAAACTCGAATCTCACCCCCCATAAGGATGCTGCACACCAAATATCAAAACATTCTGACTGCTGGATCTGAAGAAGATTTTTAAAGAAAATTCCTCATTTTGAACTAAGTTACAATTCAAGCTCCCACAGTGAGTCCAAATATGGACCTAGGGACTTGGCTTGAACAAACTTGAATCTCACCCCTGTAAGCATGGTGCATACCCAATATCAAAAGATTTTGCCTGCTGGATCTTGATAAGAAGATTTTCAAAGAAGTTTGCCTGAAATGCACTAAGTTCGAATTTGAGCTTCTATATTGAGCCCAAATATGAATCTAGGGAGCCGATTTGAACAAACTTGAAACAGATCCACCCCACAATGTTGCATACCAAATATCAAAAGATTCTGCCTGCTGAATCTGGAGAAGATTTTTTAAGAAATTTGCCTGAAATGCACTAAGTTGGAATTCGAGCTTCTATAGTGAGCCCAAATATGAATCCAGGGGGTCAATTTGAACAAACTTGAATCAGATCCACCCTTCAATGTTGCATACCAAATATCAAAAGATTCTGCCTGCTGGATCTGGAGAAGAAGATTTTTTAAGAAATTTGCCTGAAATGCACTAAGTTTGAATTCGAGCTTCTATACAGAGTCCAAATATAAACCCGGGGGGCCGATTTGAACAAACTTGAATCAGATCCACCCCACAATGTTACATACCAAATATCAAAAGATTCTGCCTGCTGGATCTGGAGAAGAAGATTTTTTAAGAAATTTGCCTGAAATGCACTAAGTTCAAAATCGGGCTCCTATTCTGAGCCCAAATATGAACCCAGGGGGCCGATTTGAACAAACTTGAATCAGATCCACCCTACAATGTTGCATACCATATATCAAAAGATTCTGCCTGCTGGATCTGGAGAAGATGATTTTTTAATCTTTTTCCCATTGCCGACAGTGTTAAAAAGTGCCGACTCAGCACTTTTTCAAAGTCCTGAAAAAAGTACCTTGTGATCAAACCGATAGGGATTTTTTTTAACCATTCAATTCTACTGGATAAAAGTAAGCTTTATACAAAATAAGAATTCCCTGTGCCGTGTAGTTTTGGAGATATGGCAGTTTTAAGGTTTTTCCTATTTTTAGCTCCCGAGGTTCCCACGGGGCAATGAGAAATTTTTTTTTTGTATCAATCAACTAGTTATGACACCGTATCATCTCATATCAAATTTGGTTCAAATCGACCTGACGGTTCTGAAAATAGAAATTTTAGGCGTGGCCAAAATTTTTGCCCCTCCCATAACGAAGGCAAATAGTGCCCGACAAACTTCTCTTGAACAAACTTGAGTCTACACCTCTAAAGGAAGCTGCATACTAAATATCAAGTCTCTGCTATTGCTGGTTCTTGAGAAGAAGATTTTTTAAGAATTGGAGCATTTTTGCCCCATCCCTCTGCTCAATATGAGCTGAAACCTAATTTGACAAAAAATCAAAATGCCCTTATATAACCCCTACTCACATGAAATTTCATTAATATGCGTCCAGTGGTTTGGGAGAAAAAGGCCCAAACACCACCTTCACGACGGATGATGGACGCCGGACGAAAAGTGATCAGAAAAGCTCACCCTGACTTTCAGTCAGGTGAGCTAATAAAATCATCACTACCATATGCTGTCCCGAAAGGGAAGGGTAATCCTCTTCCTTGTCCCTTTCGCCATCCGACTGATTCTGCTTGACATTCCTTCATTTGCATCTGCGTGAACAGATGATTGGACCGACCCAGCACCGTCCGACAGCTCACCACCGGAGTCAGCAGGAGGATGCTCTTGCACTTGCTGGGATGCTGAGATCAGCTGCGCAATCTGAGACAGCAAGTCCATTACCGAGGCCTGAGGAGTAGCGGTTATCTGTTTTTTCACCACTTGCTACTCTTGGGACTAAGATCCAGAAATAAATCTCTTCTCCGAACGTCCCGATGAACAAAGCCTTGGATGGTCCGACTTCAAGGGGAAGACTGGCTCCATCTCCACGCAACTGGCTGGATATCCAAAGTCAGGTAGCTAGCATGCGGTCGGGTGTGCTTTTATAACGTAGCGCAGGAAGCCGTGACTGAAGCCAACCCCGACTGCAGACTAGATGCAGCGTCACGAGCGGCGGGTGGACATATGCTCCGACTCATGCAAGTTTCTCAAAACATTTGGACCCAAATGTTGTTGGGTTAGAGAGGGACCTCTCCCGCTCGCGGTCTTATCAGACCTCGCCGAGCCTCCCGAAAAGAAAACTTGGTTCCAGCTTGTGCAAGTTACTCATAACAACCTCTGGCCCCAGAAGTTGCTAGGTTAGAGAGGGGCCTCTCTTGAATTATTCTACGATGAGAGTTCCGGCATAGGAACCTCACCGCCAACAACGCATCGCGACCCCCGTCTCCAACGTCTGTCATGTCAATGTTACACAGTAGACAAGAATTCACGGGAGTACATCGACTACAGGCAAGGCAACTAGCATGTAAATCTGAGGAAGACTTCCTCGCCTTGCATTTAGAGCAGTAAGCTTTCATAATTACAATAAAAAAACAAAGTCGATAGCACTCCTACAAACTCCACAACAAAATATACGATAAAGATACATGAATAATCGCAATCAAAATTAAATTCAAAAATGTGTGAAAAATTTTTGAAAAAATGCCCAAGTTCCCAAAGGGAACATAATGAGCACAAGGGCATCCCGATAGATGCCTAACCCTTTACCTAATGAATCGCCTGCATCCGTCCATGTAACATGCAAATTGAGCAGTTAAAAAAATTAAATTTTTCAAAATATTTCAACAAAACCGTATCATGTGACCCCATTCCAATGAGGGGTCACATGATACGGTTTTGTTGAAATTATTTGAAAAATTTAAAAAAAGGATATTTAAAATAATAAATTTTGATATTGTCTGCGTTGGGTGAAGGGTTAAGTGTGGACAAAATCCAAATATTATGAGCAACACTACCGGAATAATAATCAATGTATCCTAGAGTAACTCTACAGTAATACAGGGTTTCCGCTAGACCGGCAGCGGGTCCGTTGACCGGACCCATTCCCCCCGCCGATCATACTATGATCAGTCAGAAAAGCTGGTGGTTAAAATGTCGAGTACAATGCTGTATCGTAACGACACTCGGGATCCTTTGTTTCCACGTAATATAGGCATAATTATGTTGTATACTATGCCTACTATTACTGACGACAACCTGATACCTTATAACACCCAGACGAGAGGGGGAAACAAAGTTCAAATCCTAAACGTCGTCTATAAAATTTCAGACTCAAATTGTCTTGTTTGGTCCGAAATCACTGGCTTTTATTTTGAGAGAAGATTATGTACTTGTTTTGGAAGCTGTCACTTGTTTCAAATGAGTGTGCAGGCTGCTGTCAGTAGTTGTCTGAAACGCACCACAACATCTAGTTTTCACAGTGGTTCAATATCATCAGAAAGATACTGATTGAACACTGCCACTTTCGAGCGGTGCATATTTCATTGTGAAAGAACACTGCCACTTTCGAGCGTGCACACAACTCATTGTGAAAAACGGGTGTTCAGAAATTAATGAGAAAGTGGTGATTAAAAATAAAAAATAATTACAACTCTGGTATTTGAGAATTATATATCAATATAACCTGGGATATGATTTATGACTTATTAGTTCAATAAAACATGCTCATTTATCATTTCATCATGCCCGGCAACATGTGAAGTTATGATTTCGAATGTTGCCAAGGGAGGCAACTATTTTGTTATTCATATTTCGCTGTGTAAATTTTATCTGGTCTTCATATTATGAATTTTTTAATTGAGTTTGTGAGAAGCTATATTTTGTTTTATTCGTAAAAAATGTACATATTTAAACAACAGCTATTTTTAAACAGACTATCTTTGTCTGTTTTCAAGGGGGTGGTTTGCAGTGCTGATTAACATACTTACAAAGCACCCCCTTACATGCGTCAGTACGGTAATTGCACGTGCATGACGTCACACGTCCGCATCATGGTTCTTTTCGAATATTACTGCGAGCGGTTGTAAACAAAGCTCAGTCACTGTTAGGATTCGTGGATTTTGTGTTGTTTTGGGTTTGTATTTTTATGAAACCCCTGACCAGATGTAGTATTGTGTGTCCCGTGGGAATTTAGAGAATTGTAGGAGGAAAAAATACATATTTTCCACATCAATTATTCAGCATTTTAGTGACCTGAATGCCCTCAGAGAGCACCTAAAAATCAAAATTTTCTTGGGGGGAGAACCCCCCCCCCCCCAAATCCCCTCTATACGCAAGTGCCTTTGGCATGTGTGGCAGACGCCAAAGGCGTCTGGGTTTCACTTTCTTTAAACTACCGGACCCACAAATTTTCCCCTAGCGGAAACCCTGAGTAATATAATATGAATACTACATATATTTAAGGACGTTGCCAATGTAAACAATGTCAAGGAAAAAAACGGAAACAAGACATCAGGCACAAAAAGGCCCAAAGTCAGAAACCAATTTAAATGCTACCAGATGCAAAGCTAGATCTTCATACGAAGAACAAACGATTCATCGGATTGAAGATACAAGACTAAAACGACCTAACACTCCTTGGGTGAGGACGCAACCATGGGGATAAACAGAATAAATATTCTGTAATACACGTTAAACTCCCAAGAAATTAAAAAAAAAATTTCAATCAAAAATAGCCAAAAAGCTTAGGAGTTTAACAGGAAGGGTTCATGGAAGGATAGGGAAGTAATACTGAACAAACAGTGGAATAATCATTAGCAAGAATGATGACGTTAGGTGTATGTCCCAAAAATGGGAAACATGAAATAATTTTTATAATTATTAAAAAGTTACAGCCCTGAATGTCTGAAACCACCATAGTTCATTTCCATCATCCATTGACAGCCTTGGATCCACCAATTCTTGCATTGATTTGTGTCTGGCATCCTCAAATGAAAGTGTCAATGACACTGTAGCTTAACTTGTCTGTGTGTTGTGTTTGATGAAAAAGAAAATGTTCAATGTTTATGAAAGGATTATGAAATAAGACAAGAATTGTGTTAATTGGGAATATGTTAATTTCTGTTCCCTTATGCTACGTTTTCAATAAAAATAATTTGAGCTGTAGCCTGTACTAAAGAACTGAGTGGGTTAATGTGGCTCTCACAGTTAATGTATGTGGCCCTCACAGTTAATGTATGTCAACCAAAGTTAAGTTACAGAAAAATTATTCCAAAACGAGTCATCCTATCAAGATACAATGAAATCCCTTCATAAATACGGCCTGTAGACTGCGCTAAATGTTTTTGGGCTTCAGCCCTGTGTAGCCATCATGATTGACTGATCGCAACCAAAAGGGGACGTCCTCATCTCGACATTATACTGAGTCATCCTTCCAAGTTACAATGAAATCCCTTCATAAATACAACCTGTAGTCTGTGCTAACATTTTTCGGGTTTTGGGCTCAGGCTGCCATCACGGATGAATGTTCGCGATCAAAAGGGGACGTTCTCATCTGGGCATTATCTGGAGTGATCCTACAAAGTTACAATGAAATCCCTTCATAAATATGACCTGTAGACTGTGCTAAAGGTTTTCGGGCCTCTGTAGCCGTCACAGCTGACCAATCACGACCAAAAGGGGATGCTATCATCTAGACATTATATGGAGTCAACCTACCAAGTTACAATGAAATCCCTCCATAAATACGACCTATAGACTAGTCTAAAGGTTTTCGGGTTTTGGGCTTGGGCAGCCATCACGGCTGAATGATCCAGACCAAAAGGGGACATTCTCATCTAGACATTATTTGGAGTCATTTTACCAAGTTACAATGAAATCCTTTCATAAATATGACTTGTAGACTGTGCTAAAGGTTTTTGGGCTTCGGGCTCCTGTAGCCATCACAGTTGACCAATCACGACCAAAAGGGGACATTCTCATCTGGACATTATATGAAGTCAACCTACCAAGTTACAATGAAATCCCTCCATAAATACGACATGTAGACTGTGCTAAAGGTTTTTGGGTTTGGGGCTTGGGCAGTCGTCACGGTTGACAAATCGCGACCAAATGGGGAAGTTCTCATCTAGACATCATACAGAGTCCCTCCATATTAAATATGACCCGCAGGCTGTGCTAAGAGTTTTTGGTTTTCGGGCTTCATGGTAGACAGATCATGACCAAGAGGGGACGTTCTCATCTAGATATTATAAGAGGCATCCTACCATGTTACAATAAAATCCCTTCATAAATACGACCTGTAGACTGTGCTAAAGGCTTTTGGGTTTTGGGCTTGGGCAGCTATCAAGGTTGACCAATCGCAACCAAAAGGGGATGTTCTCATCTAGACGTGACCCCAAACCTGCATATGAAATTTCGGGACGATCGGACAAGAACTACGGGGTGTAGCCTGTGCTAAAGGAAAATGTGAACAGACTCACAGACTAAAAGACTTCCGCACGCGTGATGGCAATAGCTTATCTTGACTTTGTCAAGTTAAGCTAAAAAGGAGATTTTAAAACACAGATGTCAGCTTATTGTTACGGACTTTAGGGCCAAACAAAGAATGATGTTTGCGCCAATTCCAGTCTCTTCCTGACCACTGCGCATGTGCAGAGAGTAAAAGTATGGAGGGCCAGATAGGACTTTTAATTTTCAGTTTTGTATGCAAATTTTGGGGATTGGGGGGTTCAAAATTTGTGTTTGGCCCTTCATAATTTCGAGTTTGCACCAGCTAGTCTGGGCCATTTGCTGTCGTATAAAAATTATAATAGCCACAGCATACTGGTGGTAGCCTCCACTCGTGTACAGCAAAAGTCCACACTGACAAAAAAGTCAAACATTGCAAAAACACTCTAAAAAAATATCACTGGGTAAGGGTCTGTGGGTAATTGTAAGCCATAGAAACTGTATGAGGTGCATAGTAACAGGGCGGAAAGTCAAAGTGGACTCTTACAATAAATTTATCACAAGTGTTGACACCGATGAACCTCGGGACAGGACATAAGCTCACACAACTTAGTTGGTGAGCTAAAAATGGGATCCCAACAAAAAACGGTGAAGTACCACTTTGGACCAACTACCTCAAAATAAACTTAAAAATTATTTTTGATAAAGGATATTTGATGAAAGATCTCCGGGTAATGAAATGACAGCTGTGAAATGAGTAAACTGGAATGATGTTTTGTTTCCGTAAAAAATGCCCAGCCTTGCTAAATTCTGTCGATATTCACTCTTCACGCCAATCTGTAATAAGTCATTCTCAAACAAGACACCATTATTTTTGGTAATGAATCTGAAAAACAGAATAAAGCAAAATGGTCATGTATGAGAAACACTCATATTACCTCTTTCCATGCTGCTGGCTGATATTCCCACCAGAACAGCAAAAGTCTTGTTACTGGAAAAGGGTTAATCCTGCCTCTGATTAAAATATATATCCTTCTAAATTGAACAAATTTCTTCTGTTCTTTGTTTGGATTTTATTCATTAAATTCAGAGCAGCCATGACTAAATTTTATGCAAACAAGTGGCCCCAAGAGGTCCTAATCGCTTACCAGTTTAATGAAGGATTTAATGTCACATTCCCTAATGGCTAGTTAACAATACAGATCCCAAGTATGAACCAGGCACTTGATTTGAACAAGCTTAAATCTGACACCCCCACCCTCCACCTGCAGGAAGCCCAAATATATTTATTTATTTATTTGTGCTTAAGGTCACATACTTCTGCACAGTGGCTAATTGTGACTGCAACAAGGGGATAAAGCCAAGTCCAACCAATCGTTTATACTCATGTTGCCCATTTTAGAGGACTTCCACCCCAGGCATTGGTGACCGGGTCCTATTTTACCAGCAAAACAGAGCTTGTTTACAGTAATAAAGCACTGCTTCACTTCCCGGGTTTCCATGGAAAGACCAAATATAAACCCAGATACTTTATGTGAACAAACTTGAATCTGACCACCCTTAAGGATGCTGTATACCAAATATCCAAAGATTCTGACTGGTGAATCTGAAAAAGGTTCCTAAATAATATTCCTCCTATTGGGCTCCCATAGGGTTCCTGAACATCTTGAATCCGTCCCCCCATATGGATGCTGTATATTAAATATCCAAAGATTCTCACTGGTGGATTTGAAGGAGATTTTTAAAGAATTTTTCTCATGTTATATTAGGTTAAACTTCAGCCAAAGGGAGCCAAAATATGAATCCATGGCCAGGATTTGAACGAACTTGAATCTGCTCCCCACCACTCCCCTCCCCAAGCAGGCTTTGCATTTTTTTGGGGGGTGGATTAGCCGAGGCATTGTGGCGTTGTCGCGGCTCTCTTTTCGGCCTTGACAATTTTTGCATGAAGTTTTGCCACCCGACACAGGGTTCCCCCAGGTTAAAATCTTTGAAATTCAAGGCCCCCATTTATGAAATTCAAGGCTTTTCAAGGCCGAGGCTGGCAGAGTACCCTAAATTATCAGATAACGACAAGAAACTTTCTCTTATATTTCCCTTTGTTGGTAATTCTAACACTTGACATCATTTCTTGGAAAACTCTTTCTGAAAGCTATCCAAGCAATGATATCACTGATTAGAATTAGTGAGCCTGAGAAAGTCATTTTCTTGTGTTTATCCTACAACTGCAGTGTAATTACCAGGTGGCACAATAGCTATGTCTCTTGTACATGTACCGCTATTCTAACTGAATACTTACTGAATGCAAATGAATTGATGTCATCCTTTCTCCCAATGAGTAAACTACATGTTACATGTAAATGACACATTTCGTAACCCACAATGTCTCCGGAAATGTCATCGAAAAGCAAAATGTAATTCCATTGTGGGGAAGTGTACCTTCCAACAAGCTTGGATTAAAACAACTGCATACTATAACTGGTTACTGCCTGTTCCAGCTGTTCTAACTGCAGTAAGTGTCGAAAAGTTTTTAATGTTTCATACATGGGCGAATCATCCTTAAAATCGGACATGTTAACATTTGAGGCGAATAAGACAATAACACTTTCATTTGGAAATCCAAACTCGGAATCCACCGTGATGGCGACTGCCCGTGCCAGGACTTTAAGATGACGTTGTGGCAAATTCATCAGATATACATGCTTCGGAAATACTCAAATAGTTCAACTGAACAATCATCCATTTGTAATATTTTCAATATGAATAAATTATCCACGCACATGCACTCAGCATTCGAACAGGCAGAATTTACAATAAATCTTCCCATTGGCTTAAATATACACCATTGTGCTCGCCCACATCAATAGCAACCATTCACAATGCTTGATTCAAAGGATTTCAGTGTCACATCACTGCAAAGTTCTATCAATAATGCACGCATTGGCACTGCCGTAAATACTCCAAAATATGACCAGATTAATAAACCACACAGTTACATTTGCTGTAAATGCCATAAAATATGTTTGGATTAAATTACTCATCACAAAATTCTCAGATTTTCCAGGCTTTTCAAGGCTCCCATTGGAAATTCAAGGCTTTCAAGGCCTTGAATGACCTTTTGATGAATTCCAGGCCCCGCGGGAACCCTGCGACATTGAAATTGAACTGACGCCGGAAAAGCAGAGTGCTCAGATAATGGACGCAAATTCTTGGTTATTATTTATTGCAACAGGATGTTAAGAACAGGAATTATTACACAGACCACACCGTATTGTTTTCAATTTGTGTATGGACCTGTACCCGTCTCCAGTGGCGACGGAAATTTGCCGTAACATTGAGAGTGGTATACTGGTAATGAATTCACAACGTGGTCATGCCGACATGATGTGGAGTATGTTTTAGTTTCTTTTAGTGGTGGAGACTTGAAAGAATAAATAAATGAAGATGATTTTTTTCTCAAAGAACCACCACACAAACTGAACCGAACACTGATTTACCAGGGGAAGAATAGAAAAATAATACACAATTTATTGTCATTCATATTCCGACACACAATGAGGTGAGGAGTTTATCATCATGGGTGTGTATTGACAGAACTTGTACATGGCCTGCCGGCATTGACAGTTTCAGTACATACAAATGAAACAAGGCATGGTTTTAATAAATACAATAGGCTTACCTCATTAAAAGCACAGTAGTTTATTAAAAAGAAGCAAAGAAAGGAGTAAAAAACCTTAGAAATGACAACTAAGATTGACAAATTGGCAAGTAGAAGGCTGCTGTAATCAATCTGCTTTGGTTTCGCCCACATGAAAGGAGCATGATTGGCATGACAGTGAAATTGACGTCTTGTCCAACTCATAGGTAAACTTTCCTGTTTTACATAAAAAATTTTTTTTTAGGGTTGTGCATGTGACCCTCATGGAATTTTGTTGATATGTTTTTGCAAGATTCTAATTTGTTTTTTTGTTTTTTTTTTTTTGGGGGGGGGGGAGGGTGGCAATTTCAGGGCCAGCTGACATGGGTATGGTACCTTGAACCTCAACTCTGGAAATAATGGGAGAGATTGGGGGTCTATAACACGGGAAGTATGTAATGAAAGTATGAGATACTTGTGGTATCCTTGAATCCTGCTGAATTCCAAGTCACCATCAGCAACTTATCCCAATGCTCCAAAATATGCAGTATTCTTATCTCAAACCACATGCATGCTCAGAATGGTTTATTAACATTTTTGAGCAAAATTAAACAATTTCAGACATGTATAAAAATCAGCCCAGAGTAGGCCCCAACCTCCAGACAAAATGCAAAGCCTGCCCAAGGATGGTGATTATCAAATATCAAAAGATTTTGACAGATGAGCCTGAGGAAGATTTTAAAATGAAAGTGTCAATGACACTGTAGCTCAACTTGTCAAGACAAAGACATGCACGTGTAGTATGTGACACAGCAATGACAAACATCTAGGTAATGGCCTGATAACAGAGGTACATATAAAGTATTGTAACGGTCTGTACATAAATACTGACAGTTGCCTGTAACAAATGGAAAAGGTAAAGTATTGTAAAGGTGGGTAACAGTCAGATGCTAAACTAGAAAAGAAATATTTGAGTCCCAGAGTGGGTCTGACTGAACCCCAAAATATTTGTTCTCATAGCACAGTGATAACAAAGGCATCCCAAAACACACTTGTTCCTGTCCCAAGGTGAAAACAAAGGTACCCAAGAAGTTTTGTGAAGATCAATTCATAAATATGAGCTGTATAGAACTTGTGACAAAAAACTGATTGGACCTAATTTTGGTACAAAATGGCCAATGGTAGCCATCTTGAATTTTGGACAGTACCCAGAAACACTCATTCTCGTCCCAAGGTGATAACAAAGGTACCCAAGAAGTTTTGTGAAGATCGGTTCATAAATACAGCCTCTACCCTGAGCCGTATTGACATGTGTGCTCACATTGTGTAAGTAGCACTGAATAAATCAAAGTTCATCTAATTTGCATAATTTCTGCATGAAAAAAAAAACCCTTACAATATGTGATGTATTCCATGTTACTAAACATTCATACAAAAATTTATTCAAATCAGAACTTTCATACAGAAGTTCTGTACAAAAGACTGATTGCACTAATTTTGGTACAAAATGGCTGCTGGTGGCCATCTTGAATTTCGGACCACACCCAAAAACACTCGCTCTCATCCCACGGTGATAACAAAGGTACCCAAGAAGTTTCGTAAAGATTGGTTCATAAATATGGCCTCTAGTCTGAGCTGTATAGAAGTTGTGTACAAAAAACTGATTAGACCTAATTTCGGTACAAAATGGCCACTGGCAGCCATCTTGAATTTTCGACCGTAACCAGAAACACTCGTTCTCGTCCCAAGGTGATAACAAAGGTACCCAAGACATTTCGTGAAGATGAGTTCATAAATACAGACTCTAGTCTGAGCCATATTGACATGTGTACTTACTGTGTGTAAGTTGCACTGAAAAAATCAAAGTTCATCTAATTTGCATAATTTCTGCACGAGAAAAAACCCTGTATTATATGTGATGTATCCCATGGTACTAAACATTCACATAAAAAATTATTCAAATCAGCACTTTCATATGGAAGTTCTGTGCAAAAATCTGATTGCACCTAATTTTGTACAAAATGGCTGCCATCGGCCATCTTGAATTTCGGACCGGACCCAAAAACACTCATTCTCGTCCCACGGAGATACCAAAGGTACCCAAGAAGTTTTGTAAAGATCGGTTCATAAATACGGCCTCTAGCCCGAGCCGTATTGGCATTTGCACTTACAGTGCTGAAAGTAACACCAAAAACATCAAAATTAGTCGAATTTGCACAATTTACGCACGAGAAAAAAACCCGTATTATATGTGATGTATCCCATGGTACTAAACATTCATACAAAAAATTATTCAAATCAGAGCTTTCATATTGAAGTTCTGTACAAAAAACAGATTTCTGCATCATCGGTACAAAATGGCGGCTGGCAGCCATCTTGAATTTCGGACCGCACCCAAAAACACTCGTTCTCGTCCCACGGTCATAACAAAGGTACCCAAGAAGTTTCGTAAAGATCGGTTCATAAATACGGCCTCTAGTCCGAGCTATAGCAGCTTGGCACTTACAGCTCTGAAAGTAACACTAAATAAATCAAAGTCAGTCTAATTTGCATAATTTACGCACGAGAAAAAAACCCGTATTATATGTGATGTATCCCATGGTACTAAACATTTATACAAAACTTTATTCAAATCAGAACTTTCATACAGAAGTTCTGTACAAAAAACTGATTTTTGCATCATCGGTACAAAATGGCCGCTGGCAGCCATCTTGAATTTCGGACCACACCTAAAAACACTCGTTCCCGTCCCAGGGTCATAACAAAGGTACACAAGAAGTTTCGTAAAGATCGGTTCATAAATACGACCCCTAGCCCGAGCCATAGCCAATTGTTGACGTACGGACAGACGGACAGACGGACGACGGGCCATGACAATAGCTCAAATTTGACTTCGTCAAAGTTGAGCTAAAAATATTCTTAATATTGCACTAAGCTTAAATTTGGGCTCTCCAGGGTTTGTATCCCAAATTTACTTTGAAATTCAAGTATTCTTCTAGCATTTTCAAGAATCTGAATCACAAATTTCCAGGACCTATTATATTTGTATCCAAAAAGCTGAATACATATACATGTACTACATACATGTTCCTTTTTTGATACTGGTCTTTTTATTCCATTTGAAAGGTAAGTGATGTGAGTGGTTATAGTTGGTAGGTTCATTTTGACCAACAATGCTTGACAAGGAATGGTTTGTCTTTTGACAATTGACTGACGATTTTTTGACCAAAAATGATAAATTTAAAGTAATTTGTATATTTTTTATACTTACCAATGGCCCAGACTTAGCTGGTGCAACCTCAATATTATTAAGTGCCAAACACAAATTTTGAACCCCCCAATCCCCAAAATTTGCATACAATACCGAAAAAATAGAAGTCTTATCTGGCCCTTCATACTTTAGTACTTGCGCATGCACAGCACCCAGGAAGAGGCCGGAATTGGCGCCAACATCATTCTTCCGAGTTGTACCTGCTGAAGTGATAACTCAGTGGGGAGGTATGAGTGCCCACTCATGGGAGGGCCATCCCTGTCTGGGCCATTAGTAAGTATAAACTAGATCGAGTTATTTGTGTGCAAAGCACACAATGGTGTATCCCCGCATTTCCTTAGCAACACCTTAGCATAGTCTTAACGTTTCGAATTAATACCTAAGGAGCATTTTGATGAAAACTGATTTTCTAATGATAAAGGTGGTTCCAATGGAACCACCTGGGGCAAAATCAAAATTCCAAAACCTTTATGCAGATCTAGAAATGTTACCTGAACACATTAGCATAGTTTAAACGTTTCAAATTAAATACCCTAAGAGCCTTTTGATGAAAACTGATTTTCTAACGATAAATTTTAAAGTGGTTCCACTGGAACCACCGGAGGCCGAATCAAAATTCCGAAACCTTCATGCACATCTAGAGTTGCTATCTGAACACATTAGCATAGTTTAAGCGTTTCGAATTAAATACCCTAGGAGCCTTTCGATGAAAACTGATTTTCTAAAGATAAAAGTGGTTCCACTGGAACCACCGGGGGCCGAATCAAAATTCCAAAACCTTCATGCACATCTAGAGATGTTACCTGAACACATTAGCATAGTTTAAGCATTTCGAATTAAATACCCTAGGAGCCTTTCGATGAAAACCGATTTTTTAACGATAAAAGTGGTTCCACTGGAACCACCGGGGGCCGAATCAAAATTCCGAAACCTTCATGCACATCTAGAGATGTTACCTGAACACATTAGCATAGTTTAAACGTTTCGAATTGAATACCCTAGGAGCCTTTTGATGAAAACAGATTTTCTAACGATAAAAGTGGTTCCACTGGAACCACCGAGGGCAAAATCAAAATTCTGAAACCTTCATGCACATCTAGAGATGTTACCTGAACACATTAGCATAGTTTAAGCGTTTCGAATTAAATATCCTAGGAGCCTTTTGATGAAAACTGATTTTCTAACGATAAAAGTGGTTCCACTGGAACCACCGAGGGCAAAATCAAAATTCCGAAACCTTCATGCACATCTAGAGATGTTACCTGAACACATTAGCATAGTTTAAACGTTTCGAATTGAATACCCTAGGAGCCTTTCGATGAAAACTGATTTTCTAACGATAAAAGTGGTTCCACTGGAACCACTGGGGGCAAAATCAAAATTCCAAAACCTTCATGCACATCTAGAGATGTTACCTGAACACATTAGCATAGTTTAAACATTTCGAATTGAATACCCTAGGAGCCTTTCAATGAAAACTGATTTTCTAACGATAAAAGTGGTTCCACTGGAACCACCGGGGGCCAAATCAAAATTCCGAAACCTTCATGCACATCTAGAGATGTTACCTGAACACATTAGCATAGTTTAAGCGTTTCGAATTAAATATCCTAGGAGCCTTTCGATGAAAACTGATTTTCTAACGATAAAAGTGGTTCCACTGGAACCACCGGGGCAAAATCAAAATTCCGAAACCTTCATGCACATCTAGAGATGTTACCTGAACACATTAGCATAGTTTAAACGTTTCGAATTGAATACCCTAGGAGCCTTTCAGGGTGTGACGTACGGACGGACAGACGGACGGACGGACAGACGTACGGATGGACTACGGACGGAGATCACGACAATATCCCCGCATTTTTGAAAATGCGGGGATAAAAATATACAAATTACTTTAAATTTATCATATTTTTATACTAAAACCAATTGACCAGACTTAGCTGAATCATAAAAGGGTGGAGGGCCTAGGACTTAAAGAAACAAAAGAAACAGAAGACCAAAATACAGCTCCTTAGCCTGCATTAGAACTCCCAAAGTGAAAAGTAGATTAAAAATTTAATGAATTACCTACATGTCTCTCGAAACAACAATAGAGAAGGCATATCATCAAAATAAGGAGCAATATCCAAGTATTTCCCTGTTACTTAGCACAATTGATTACGCTACTTAGGTGTAACAAGCCCCCAATTATAAGGCTAATCTGGAATAAGACACTTAAAATTAGGAAAAGCGTGTCCGAGAGTGAGAGACCAACATCCACAAACACACGCCATGTATAATGTATCAAGCTGTACATAAGATCAGAATAATCTAAAGACTATTAACAGCTTCACTCATAGTTACACACTAATTATATGGCGGCCAGAAGAGGTAAAGAGAAAATCCTCCCCTTCCCTTATATTTTGAAGGAATAAACTTCAAAACAAATAGAGAAGGGGTCAGGAATCAGAGAAAAAGCGGTACCGAATAATTTTTATATTCATCTAAAAGGCACCCGGCTATTAATTATTATTAATTTATTGGTGCTTAATGTCACATCAGCAGCTAAGGCTATATCGTGGCAATTCCGGTTATTAAAATCACAAGCTTCAAAACGTATGCCGCATCCGGAATACATAGATAGGTCGAAAACTGGTGATATCAATATGTAAAACCTTAAACTTGTCCAACTGAATCCCAATGGAAAGTTAACCGATAGAACTTTTACACTTCTGAGCCAACAGACAGGCAACCACATTCAGGTGTACAATTAATTCCAATAATGAACCTCCGAATTGTAACCGTACAAATATATGAGAATAGGAATATGCCTTGTGTACCGCTTACAGTTGAAAACTGGATTCAGAACATGGAACAGGATACAATTAAAAAACACGTCATGGACCGTCCCTAAATAATTCAGTGTTCCCTAGGTCCATTACAACCAATGACTGTTCGGAGAAAGAATATACCACTCCAAATAATGAAGCCAAAAATAGAGAACATATGTATAGACGGTCTGTTGGAAACTCCATAACTGATCCAACTAGCCTCAAAATTCTCATAAGCTCTATACTAACGCAGAGCCAGAATTTAAGAGAATCTATTCCGTAATACGTCTGCCTAATAATATATACATATTGTGCACGCAATCAACAGAATCCCGCCTGTATCCTCATTTGAATACAGCCTGTATCAAAGGTGTGACCGAGCGATACAAAAACTAACCAGGAAACCTGAAGGAATAAAATGACGTTAACGAATAAGACTCATACGTCGTAAGAAAAACAGACAACTCTGAGCGTAACTTCTCAGAATGGACTAACTTCCACATTTGGAGAATGTCGCCCACATAACCGACATGCCTGCCACACAGGAACACGAAAGCTAGTAAAATCAAACGAATGTATTCATGAGATAATTTGGAATCCAAGAACAGTTACTGTTCAGGAATCATATACTCATATACAACTTATGAACGATCAACCAATGCCTAGGAATACAACACGAGAAGGAAAAGACTTACTTTATTCCTTCTAACAGCTCTATTCCCAACAAGACAGCTGTCTCAGCCTATCTATGAGCTATCGATCTTCTATTCGTAAGGAATAGATCATTGCCTTTCTTATACTATTGCTAAGCTAATCGGACCAAAAGCCTTCAACACCTAAGCCGAAAGATCCGGGAAGAAAAGATCTTCGTCTTTCCTTCGCCCGGTACCTTAAATTGTTTTCTGACTTTTGTTCAAATGAAACTTGCAAGATTCGAAGAGCTTATGAATAAAAATTCATAGTCTTAATGTGGCGTTCCGTGAGGGATGGAGAATCAACCTCCGTAGCCCTCTCACCATCTGAATGTTCCATCTGAAACATGGTCAACACCATCCGAATGTACAGATGTCTGGACCAACCCAGCACCGTCCATCAGCTCACTACCGGAGACTGTTGACGGCAGAACCTGCGACTACTGGGATGCTGCGATATACTGCGCAATCTGCGGCAGCAGGTCCGTGAACGAGGCTTGCAGAGCAACAATTATCCGCTTCTTCATCATATGCTGCTCACGGGACAGATATCTGTCACCAGATCTTTCGATGCATGTCCCGTATAAAAATGCCTTGAACGACTAGCTACAGGTTAATGGTGGTGAAGACTTGGAACATCTCTGTGGAACAGCATGAACATGCGAAGTCTGATAGCTAGTCTGCGGTCTAACGTCCTTCATCGATGAAGAAGCCATAGCTGCAACCGGCCCCGGCTGCAGCGTGAAAGGAGCATCCCGAACCGCAAGCGTGAACGGGTGTCCCAACTCACTAAAGTTTCTTGAAGCAAAAACAGTCGGCCCCGACTGCTGATGGAACAGAGAGGGATCTCCAGCTCGTGGTCTGGTTCCAGACCTTGCCAAGCATTCCGTTTAGAAACTTGCACCCCTTAGTGTGCTTTTTCATGGAAGTAGAGGAAGCTGTAACAACAGCCGACCCCTGTTGGAGTGTGGAAGGAGTATTGCTCTGATGCAGGGACCAGCCGTGAGGGCGACTAGGGCGATTATGTTGCCCTTCTAAGCCCAAAGTCGCCTAGAAAAATAGTCAGGGCGATTACAAGTCGCCCTCTAAAAATTGGCCAAAATGAGGAAAGGCTGAATTGAGTGATCCGACGTTTACATAAAAACTATTATTTTCAAGAATCGAATGTGCTTGAGTGTGATAAAGGGGCATTTTCATTCGTCAAATAAGTGACCATTTATATGAAATCACAGGAGAATCAATTCTCCATTGTCGCTTTTTGCAGATTTTTTATTTCTATTTTGTTCTGTTTCATTCTTAGCTTCAAGTGTCGAAATGAAAATAGATGACTTACGCGACTCAACAAAATAACCCAGTTTGAAAGTAGGTTACGTTGCTTAGGATGCCGAAAATTCTCTGCTGAAAATGTATATACAACAGACGTATTTTCTAACACTGTGTTTTTATTTCATTTTGCTGACGACTGTTAACTGATGGGCCGTTTATTCCCAGAAAAACACGAATGGAAATGAAACATGTGGAAAAAAAACCTTTAGTGATGACAAGAAAAGCTTTGTACAGAGCACAGGTGTGCATATGAAGGATCTTGAAAAAGTACCTGCCAAGCAATTTTCTTACATCTGTTCCTGTTCACACTTTCAGACTTAGGAAATTATTAGCTTAGTAGACTTTGGTGAAAGGCAACTACAGGAGGGTGCTGGGGGGGGGGGGGGGGGGATTGGCACAAAGAGGGGAGGAGTCCTGAAGGAGAGGGTAGCAGTGGGGGATTTTCAATCAATAATTACTTTGTGATGTTTTAACTTGACATAGATGCATCATAGACAACTGGACCTGGATTAATCAGGCGTTAATGGAGGACCACGAACTGAAAATATGAAGGGGCAGCACATAAATATTCTTAATTTTCCCCACTTGCCTATGAAGTCTCCGTACTTGACTCTGCTGTCTCCCTATTTTTTTCTGGAGGGAGACATGAAGTCTCCCTAAAATTCCCCCATAGGCTGGTCCCTGCTCTGACTCACTGAAGTTTCTCACAACAGACCAACAGTCGACCCCGACTGCTAACGGGATGGAGAACACTCTCCAACTCGTGATCTGACCCCAGATCTCACCGAGTATCCTGTTGAGAAACTTGTAGGCTAATCCCCTTTGCGTGCGCTTCCATGTAAGAAGAAGCCATAACCGCAACCGACTGCATTGTGGAAGGAACATTCCGATGCGTGTTCCGACTCATTATAGTTTCTAGCAATGGACACAGTCAACCCCGACTGCTAACAGGATGGAGAGGGTTCTCCAACTCGCGATCTGACCCCAGATCTCGTCGAGCGTCCCGTAGAGAAACTTAAAGGTTTTTTCTCCTATTGCCATCGTTGCTGGGTGAGCTTTATATTATAAGGTGCTCGCTCTCCCGACATTATACTACTCGACCCCATCGGACCTACCCAGCATCTTGGCTCCCTAAAAAGGGACCACCACTGCACTGGTGGAGCTAGCTGCATGAAGAGAATTAAACTACTCAGGCTTTAATCCTGTGCAAATATCATGAGCACCTTGGCAGCTAGCTCTATTTTACTCATCGGAGCAGGGCTTGTATCAGAGTGTGATGACAGCAGCACGTAACAGACAGGTGTCAAAGTACCATCACCATGTTCTTGTTCCTCTGAAAAAAAGACTGAAAGACTAGTATTAGCCAGCGGTGAAGGCTCCCATCGGAATTTCACTGCCCACTGCACAGGTCGACACCCATTTCCAACGTTCACATCCCATAGTACAAGTACTGAAGGAGTGCCGTGACTTCCGGCAAACAACAAACCCTTATACCGAGGTTTCCTGAACTTACACTGAGTAGCAATTATTATAATGGCAACAATAATAATGAAGCCAAAAACATAAGTCTGCTGCACTCCCAAAAATAAACATCTCAAGTATACTTAACATAGACAATAACAAAAATTTTCAAATAAAATTTAATTAAATTTAATTAAAGCTAAACTACCGGAATAAGATATACTATGTATCCTAATAGAAAAACAGTAATTGTTTTTAAACTAAACATTGAATTAATTCGAATGAACAGACAGCAACGTCAAGAGGTAAAACCGGAATCTAACCAACAACAGGCACAACAAAGGCCAAGAGTCAGTAACCGATCAACAACTACCTGATGCAAAGCTAGATCTTCATATGAAGAAAAAACAATTCATATGGTAGAAGATGCAAGAATGCAAAAACGTCCTGAACAGAAATAGACAGGACGTAAACATAGGGGATAAACAGAATACCTATTCTGTTTACAAGTTAAACTACCAAGAATTTAATAAAAAAAATTTCAATAAAAAAGCTGAAAGAGCTTGGGAGTATAACAAAGGGTTCAGGAGAGGGAAGTAATACTAACAAAACAACAGTGGAGTCATATTATAATAACAACGTTCATAAGCATATTCTGAAATCGGGGAATATGAATAATTTTACATAAAAATTATAAAGTTACAGCCCTGAACATCCGAAACCATCGTTATTTACTTCCAGCATCCTGCTACACTGTTGATTCCATGAAAACAATCATTGATTTGTGTCTGGCATCTTCAATGAAAGTGTCAATGACACTGTAGCTTTACTTGTCTGTGTGTTGTGTTTGATGAAAGGATAATGTTCAATGTTTATGAAAGGATTATGAAATAAGACAAGAATTATGATAATTGGGAACATGTTAATTTCTGTTCCCTGTATGCTATGTTTTTAATAAAAATAATATGAGGTATACACTGTACTAAAGAGCTGAGGGGTGGGTTAATGTATTTGGCCCTCACAGTTAACGTATGTCAACGGAAGTTACCAAGTTACAGTGAAATTCTTCCAAAACGAGTCATCCTATTAAGTTACATTGAAATCCTTTCATAAATATGGCCTGTAGACTGTGCTAAAGGTTTTCGAGCTTCAGGCCTGTGTAGCCATGATTGTAGACCGATTGCAACGTCCTCTTCTCGACATTATACTGAGTCATTCTACTAAGTTACAATGAAATCCCTTCACGAATATGACCTGTAGTCTGTACTAAAGTTTTTTTTGTTTTTGGCTCGGGAAGCCATCATAGTTGAATTATCGCGACCAAAAGGGGGCGTTGTCATCTGAGCATAATCTGGAGTGATCCTACGAAGTTACAATGAAATTCCTTCATATATATGACCTGTAGACTGTGCTCAAGGTTTTTGGGCTTCGGGCCACTGAAGCCGTCACAGTTGACCAATCATGACCAAAAGAAGATGTCATCATCTAGGCATTATACGGAGTCAGCCGAACAAGTTACAATGAAATCCTTCCATAAATATGACCTATAGAATATGCCAAAAGTTTTTGGGTTTTTGGCTTAGGCAGCACCAAGGCTGAATGATCGCGACCAAACAGGGACGTTCTCATCTAGACATTATATGAAGTCAACCTACCAAGTTACAATGAAATCCTTCCATAAATATGACCTGTAGACATGTCATCTAGGCATTATATGAAGTCAACCTACCAAGTTACAATGAAATCCTTCCATAAATATGACCTGTAGACTGTGCTAAAGGTTTTTGGGCTCGGGCAGTCACGGTTGACAGATCGCAACCAAACGGGGAAGTTCTCATCTCGACATCATACAGAGTCATCCTACCAATTTACAATGAAATCCCTCCATATTAAATATGACCTGCAGACTGTGCTAAAAGTTTTTGGGTTTCAGGCTTGGGCAGCCATCACGGTTGACAGATCATGACCAAAAGGGGACGTTCTCATCTAGACATTATACAGAGGCATCCTACCAAGTTACAATGAAATCCCTTCATAAATACGACCTGTAGACTGTGCTAATGGTTATTGGGTTTTGGACTCGGACAGCCGTACCGGTTGACCGATCACGACCAAAGGGGACGTTCTCATCTAGACATGACCCCAAACCTGCATATGAAATTTCGTGATGATCAGACGAGAACTGCGGGATGTAGCCCATGCTAAAGGAAAATGTGAACAGACTCACAGACTTCCGCATGTGTGATGGCAATAGCTTATCTTGACTTTGTCAAGTTAAGCTAAAAATAGGCCGATGAAATCGTCAGATGTGTACCCATATGCGCAACTAGTAGAAAGCTGTATGATGGAGGGCCACCATGCCGACATTATGTACACCATACAAGGTATGGGTACATATAGAAATGGATTGGAGGAGTGTCTAATTTGATGGATAAAGGGTTAATATCTCCGGATCAAATTATCAGATTTACATAAAAAACTATACAGCACAGCACATCAGTAACCTGAATAAATATATAAAGTAACATGACAATCGGATTGATATTTTTTGAGTTATCTCATGCCAAACGGATTGAAGGAATTTTCAATTTGAAGGATAAAGGGTTAATATCTCCGGAACAAATTATCAGATTAACACCCAAAACTATACAGCTCAGCACATCAGTAACCTGAACACAATTATAAAGTAACTTGACAATCCAAGCAATATTTTTCAAGTTATCAAATCCCAAAGAGATTGGAGGAATTTTCAATTTGAAGGATAAAGGGTTAATATCTCAGGATTAAAATAACAGATTTACACCAAAAACTATACAGCTCGGTACATCAGTAACCTGAACACAAATAAAAAGTAACTTGACAATCCAAGTAATATTTTTCAAGTTATCAAATGCCAAAGGGATTGGAGGAATTTTCAATTTGAAGGATACAGGGTTAATATCTCGGGATCAAATCATCAGATTTAAACCAAAAACTATACAGCTCGGCACATCAGTAACCTGAACACAAATATAAAGTAACTGGACAATCCAAGCAATATTTTTCAAGTTATCGAATGCCAAAAGGATTGGAGGAATTTTCAATTTGAAGGATAAAAGGTTAATATCTCAGGATCAAAATAACAGATTTGCACCAAAAACTATACAGCTCAGCACATCAGTAACCTGAACACACATATAAAGTAACTTGACAATCCAAGCAATATTTTTCAAGTTATCAAATGCCAAAGGGATTGGAGAAATTTTCAATTTGAAGGATAAAGAGTTAATATCTCAGGATCAAAATAACAGATTTACACCAAAAACTATACAGCTCAGCACATCAGTAACCTGAACACAAATATAAAGTAACTTGACAATCCAAGCAATATTTTTCAAGTTATTGAATGCCAAAGGGATTGGAGGAATTTTCAATTTGAAGGATAAAGGGTTAATATCTCGGGATCAAATCATCAGATTTACACCAAAAACTATACAGCTTGGCAAATCAGTAACCTGAACACAATATAAAGTAACTAGACAATCCAAGCAATATTTTTCAAGTTATCGAATACCAAAGGGATTGGAGGAATTTTCAATTTGAAGGATAAAGGGTTAATATCTCAGGATCAAATTATCCGATTTACACCAAAAACTATACAGCTCGGCACATCAGTAACCTGAACACAAATATAAAGTAACTTGACAATCCAAGCAATATTTTTCAAGTTATCGAATGCCAAAGAAATGGATACGGACGCCGGAGGGACAGACTGATGCCCAGATGGACGGACAGATGGATGGACGGACATACAGACAGACAAAGGATGGACGAACGACGGGTGGTCACCCCGGATGCCGGCATTATGTGTAACATTACATAGTATGGGTATGACAAAGGGATTGGAGGAATTTTCAATTTGAAGGATAAAGGGTTAATATCTCGGGATCAAATCATCAGATTTACACCAAAAACTATACAGCTTGGCAAATCAGTAACCTGAACACAAATATAAAGTAACTAGACAATCCAAGCAATATTTTTCAAGTTAGCGAATGCAAAGGGGATTGGAGGAATTTTCAATTTGAAGGATAAAGGGTTAATATCTCAGGATCAAATTATCCGATTTACACCAAAAACTATACAGCTCGGCACATCAGTAACCTGAACACAAATATAAAGTAACTTGACAATCCAAGCAATAATTTTCAAGTTATCGCATGCCAAAGAAATGGATACGGATGCCGGACGGACAGACGGACGGACAAAGGATGGACGAACGACGGATGGTCACCCCGGATGCTGGCATTATGTGTACCATACATAGTATGGGTACACATAAAAATGAGAATTTAAAGCACAAATGTCAGTTCAGTTGTTACTGTCTTTGGGCCAAACAGAAAAATGATGTTTGTGCCAATTCCGGTCTCTTCCTGGGTACTGCGCATGCACAAGTACTAAAAGTATGGAGGGCCAGATAGGACTTTTAATTTCAGTATTGTATGCAAATTTTGGAGATTGGAGGGTTCAAAATTTGTGTTTGGCCCTTAATAATATTGAGGTTGCACCAGCTAAGTTTGGGCCATTGGTTTTAGTATAAAAATGTGTGGACGTTTGGGCCAACCACTCAAAGGGCAGTTTTGTCGATGGGCCATTTTAATAAAAACCAATGGTATTTAGTGTCCAAATAACTTTTGATATTGAGCAATTAGTTGTGTTCAAGTAGAAATTTGGAGTCTTCTGATGAAGGGTAAACAAAGCAGAAACAGACTCGTCTTGAATTATTGTTGCATTGCCAGAGGTCAGTGTATTGTACATGCTGATTGAGGGGAAAAAATTACTAATCTGATGCCTGTTGAACAATTTTATACTTGTAAAAGTCCAGTGCTATACCTGAAACTTGTGAGTACAGATTCCTTCATACATGTATTTCCAATATTGTGTGGAATAAAAAACAAAAGTTTTTACACAATGAAGGCCCTGATATAAGTGTAATACAGTGGAGCCCACTTAATTGGATAACTCTTAACTGAATAACCTAGTTAACTGAATATAATTTCCCAACACAAAACCATTTGCCATACCTCCAGTACAAATTTGACCTGTTAATTGAATATAGGTTATAGAGTAAACTCCTGTTAATTGAATAAAAAATCTTGTACCCTTTCGGGAAATTACCCTGACTCTCCCAAGTTTTCATTTGTTTATAGACCTCTTTGGCCTCAGTGCATCCAATACAGGCATTTATTCTATTGTATCTTGTTTGACAGAGCTCATGAATAATAAATGCAAAGTTTATCTCTAGAATATAGGAGAGTGACACAATCCTGTTAATTGAATAATTTTCATTGACAAAGTGGCTTTTCAATTAGCAGGGTTCCACTGTATTACTTTCTCTGAAAAGATGAAAATTAAATTTGGTCTTTGTTAAAATAATTATATTTTTGCAAATTCAAGGATCATAACTTGGGCATTATTCACACTGAAAAGCTGAAAATCAAACTTGTCCATTGTTTTGTAATCAAAAATCAAATTGTCAAGCCAAACAAAATAAAAGTTACTGTGCTACTGTTCTCACAACCAAGAGTCATACCAAGGCATTAATCACACTACAATGCAGCAAACTGTACTTGGCTTTCTTTCTAACATATAAATTTATTTGGGGGCGCATGGCTCAGTTGGTAGAGGTGCAGGCTGCAAGCCGAGAGGACCACACCCCAAAACACTCGTTCTCATCCCACGGTGATAATAAAGGTACCCAAGAAGTTTCGTAAAGATCGGTTCATAAAACAGCCTCTAGCCTGAGCCGTATAGAAGTTGTGTACAAAAAACTGATTAGACCTAATTTCGGTACAAAATGGCCACTGGCAGCCATCTTGAATTTCGGCCCGCACTCAGAAACACTCGTTCTCATCCCAAGGTGATAACAGAGGTACCCAAGAAGTTTCGTGAAGATCGGTTGATAAATACAGCCTCTAGCCCGAGCCGTATTGACATGTGTACTTACTGTGTGTTAGTAGCACTGAAAAAATCAAAGTTCATCTAATTTGCATAATTTCTGCACGAGAAAAAACCCCGTATTATATGTGATGTATCCCATGGTACTAAACATTCATACAAAAATTATTCAAATCAGAGCTTTCATGTGGAAGTTCTGCGCAAAAATCTGATTGCCCCTAATTTTGAACAAAATGGCTACCAGCAGCCATCTTGAATTTCGGACCGGACACAAAAACACTCGTTTTCGTCCCATGGTGATAACAAAGGCACCCAAGAAGTTTCGTAAAGATCGGTTCATAAATGCGGCCTCTAGCCCGAGCCGTATTGACATTTGCACTGACAGTGCTGAAAGTAACACTAAATAAATCAAAGTTAGTCTAATATGCGTAATTTAAGCATGAGAAAAAAAAACGTATGATATGTGATGTATCTCATGGTACTAAACATTCATACAAAAAATTATTCAAATCTGAGCTTTCATATGGAAGTTCTGTACAAAAAGATATTTCTGCATCGTCGGTACAAAATGGCGGCTGGCAGCCATCTTGAATTTCGGACCGCACCCAAAAACACTCGTTCTCCTCCCACAGTCATAACAAAGGTATCCAAGAAGTTTCGTAAAGATCAGTTCATAAATACGGCCTCTAGCCCGAGCCATATCCAATTGTTGACGTACGGACAGACGGACGACGGGCCATGACAAAAGCTCAAATTTGGCTTCGCCAAAGTTGAGCTAACAATCACAATATTCGTCCTCAATGCACATTCACATGTAATACCATATTAAAAGAGGTTAAAGCCTATTAAAATATGTAACATGGAGTGTGATTGCACTCATAAAATAAATTGAAATCATGTTTGCAGAATCAAACTTTATGTCCCGTCCCCATAAAACTAATACCCTGTAAAAATAATGATTTTGGTGGCATTTTACTTCTTTTGAGTTTTCATGAAAATGGTTTGAAGGATCATTTTCATGAAAATTTAAAGAAATAAAAAGTCAGTAGTTGGGTAGGAAAAAAGTTGAAAAATCACACCCCTGATATAAGATTTTGGATAAGCATATGGATGGATGGCTACTAAGATGGACAGATAGACAATCCAATTGATATATTCAGGAACATTCACCAACCCTCAACTTGATTACACATAATAAAATGAAGTTATTTGGTGCAAGAAAAGTTACATACTTTTTATAATTTTCATCTGCTCCAAGAGAAATGCCATCTATTCCATTTGTTGAAGAAACACCTTCAAATATATCGACTAGAAGTCCACCAGCACTACTGCCACCAGCTGCTGGATTCGATTTGGCGGGAGATGAAGATCCAATTCCTAGTCCCAAAAGATCTGTTGACCCAGAACTGCTTGCTGGAGAGGGTTGCTGTTAACACAAAACAAAGTCGTCACTCAGATAAAATTTGATGTTAAAAAAACATGTTGATAAATTATTCAAAGAATGAAAAAAAATGAAAGTGTCAATGACACTGTAGCACAACTTGTATAAGACATGTACATGTATAGTATATGACACAGCAATGACACACATCTAGGTAATGACCTGATAACAAAGGTACATGTAAAGTATCGTAAAGGTCTGTACATAAATACTGACCATAGCCTGTAACAAATGTACACGTAAAGTATAGTAAAGGTGGGGTGCAGTTAGATGCCTTTAGCCAGAGCCATATTGAAATGTGCACTTACTGTGTATAAGTAGCAATGAATAAATCAAAGTTTGTCTAATTGGCCACCGGCAGCCATCTTGAAATTTTGGACCGCACCCAAAAACACTCGTTCTCATCCCAAGGTGATAACAAAGGTACCCAAGAAGTTTCCTGAAGATCGGTTTATAAATACAGCCTCTAGCCCAAGTCGTATTGACATGTGTACTAACTGTGTATGAGGTATGAGCAGCACTGAATAAATCAAAGTTCATCTGATTTGCATAATTTCTGCACAAAAAAAACCCGTATTAATAATATGTGATGTATTCCATGTTACTAAACATTCACTGAAAAAATTATTCAAATCAGAACCTTCATGTAGAAGTTCTGTACAAAAAACTGATTGCACCTAATTTTGGTACAAAATGGCCACCGGCAGCCATCTTGAATTTCAGACGACACCCAAGAACACTCGTTGTCGTCCCAAGGTGATAACAAAGGTACCCAAGAAGTTTTGTGAAGATCGGGTCATAAATACAGCTCCTAGCCCGAGCCGTATTGACATGTGCACTTACAGTGTATAAGTAGCACTGAATAAATCAAAATTCGTCTAATTTGCATAACTTGTGCACAAGAAAAAAACCTGTATTATATGTGATGTATTCTATGTTACTAAACATTCATACAAAACATTCATACAAAAATTTATTCAAATCAGAACTTTCATACAGAAGTTCAGTACAAAAAACTGATTGCACTAATTTTGGTAAAGAATGGCTGCCCACAGGCATCTTGAATTTCAGACCACACCCAAAAACACTCATTCTCGTCCCACGATGATAAAAAAGGTACCCAAGAAGTTTCGTAAAGATCGGTTCATAAATACAGCCTCTAGCCTGAGCCCTACTGAATTGTTGATGACAGACAGACGTCCAGATGGACAGACGGACGATGGGCCATGACATAACCTCAAATTTGACTATGTCAAAGTTGAGCTAAAAATGATAGCACCAGTAACGAAATTAACAATTTTATACAAGTGTCATAATTACTTTAAAAGAGGACATTACTTATGAGAATATCTCTAGAAGTTGCATATATATATTTTTCCACAGCAAAACCAATGAAGTAAATTTTATTGCCAATTACTGACAACATTCTAGAAGTCCAAGGAATGTACGAAATCTAATATTAATGACAGAATTTTTCTTTGAATCTACAAAAGATTTTAATGATAGAAGGAGCAGACCCTCACTATAACAAACATAAGAATTTAAATGATCTGTTATTTAACCCTTTACCTAACACAACTAGGGATAGCACATGGCAAAAAATTCTTGAATAACTAAAAAATTTCATTTTTTGCCTCAACAACAGCTTATGATCCCTCGCTGAAAAGAACTTGTTCCAATGAGTGGTCACAAGTCATATGTTTTGGAGGCAGAAATTGAAATTGTTTGAAATGCAATTCACATGTATTTTACTTTACTTTTTGCAAGAGTGAAATCAAGTGATTTGATTTGTAGAAAGGTACAATGTAATTAATTCAGCCTCACTCTTGAAATATTTACACCTTGGTTTAGCTCGATCTAAAAACAGTTTGATAATAGACAATAATAGATAATAATTTTTGAAAAAGTTCATGAAAACACAATATGATAATGGTCTGTGACCTTGAAGTTATAACCTTGGGTCAAGGTCATGACACACACCTGAGTAATGAGGCAGCTCTTCATGACATATGAACAACATCTGTCTCCTAAAGTATTTTTAAGGACTGAACAGTTCGAGCAGGTGGATGCCCAGTAGTGTTGAAATGATTAGTCGACTAGACATTGTCAATGCTGATATAGCACAACGTCGACACTGGATTTCCATGTCAACTAGTCAGAACATGTAATATTTCCTATAAAAACATTACAACGTTATAAAAATTCCAATGCAAGGTCTACTGAGGAAGAGTTAAAACGATTGTCAGTTGATCTGCTCAGAAAGTGAAATCAACAACAATAACAATGAGATAACTGACACAGACTTTGAGATCAGGGTAGATGTGAAAATTAACTGTGTTGTGTCGCCACCTTTGAACTCACGGACAGTGGTTGCACTACACATGCTTTAACCCTTTGAGACTTTAATTACCCTGATGTTCAAACGCCACTGGGATTTCAATTTCTCCAATATTTTTCAAAATGCATTGTCAAACGTCGGAAAGTATAAATAACAAGATATTTTTCACATTACTGATTATATCTGGTTGAGGGCTAGATAATTTTTGTTGGTCTGAATTTGTTATTCAAAACTTGTTTTATTAAAAATGATTGGATAGTGCTCACAGGCACTCTCCAATAATTTGTAATAAAACAAATTTATATAAACAAAATATTATTTGTGTTTGATTGAATATGAAATATAAGCATGGAAAGTGTTGGCTTTTGCTCTGGTATCCTTATTTTTTGAAGGCCTCTAGCACTCAACCAGTTAAGAAGTCTTGACAACAGGATTATATTAGTATTTCAAGCTGCAATAACATTTGGCTCAACAGTTGTAACTGCTCACTATATGGGAGAAAATAGGAATTGAGGTTAAAACTTTTAAAAAACTGAAAAATAATAACAAAACAAATGACCACAAAGTGTGAATGCGCCGTTTGATTTTGTACGTCATAAGACGTACAAAAGTATCAAAGGGTTAATACTGTTAACAGTGTAGTTATTTGGACTTGTCTTCACACAATAAAATTTCTATTATAGAGAGATTCCCATGCTATTTAATTTACTACTTATCAACCAGCATCAGGAAAGTGCACAAGTGAAGAAAAATGTTCAACTCCAGAAACCAGAGACGTTTCAATGCTAATGGCCAGTGCACTAGACTTTGGAGTGATGAATCTGGGTCAAGGTCATGACACACGAGTCATAAGCAATCATTGTGAGAAGTATACACAAGATTGGTTTATTGAATATTTTTTTATGGACCAGATGAACTTAGAAATGAAAGTGTCAATGACACTGTAGCTTAACTTGTCTGTGTGTTGTGTTTGATGAAAAGGATAATGTTCAATGTTTATGAAAGGTTTATGAAATATGACAAGAATTGTGATAATTGGGAATATGTTAATTTCTGTTCCCTGTATGCTATGTTTTTAATAAAAATAATATGAGGTGTAGACTGTACTAAAGAACTGAAAGGTGGGTTAATGTGGCCTTCACAGTTAATGTATGTGGCCCTCACAGTTAACATATGTCAACAAAAGTTACCAAGTTACAGTGAAATTATTCCAAAACGAGTCATCCCATCAAGTACCAATGAAATCCCTTCATAAATATGGCCTGTAGACTGTGCTAAAGGTTTTTGGGCTTCAGGCCTGTGGAGCTATCACGGTTGACTGATTGCAACTAAAAGGGGACGTCATCATCTCGACATTATACGGAGTCATTCTACCAAGTTACAATGAAATCCCTTCACAAATACGACCTGTAGTCTGTACTCAAGTTTTTCGGGCTCGGGCAGCCATCATGATCACGATCAAAAGGGGACGTTCTCATCTGGGCATGATCTGGAGTGATCCTACGAAGTTACAATGAAATCCCTTCATAAATATGACCTGTAGACTGTGCTAAAGGTTTTCGGTCTTCGGGACCCTGTAGCCGTCACAGTAGACCAATTGCATCCAAAAGGGGACGTTCTCATCTAGACATTATATGAAGTCAACCTACCAAGTTACAATGAAATCCCTCCATAAATGGTAAAAAATTTATAGTAATTTATATATTTTTTATACTTACCAATGACCCAGACATAGCTGGTGCTAATTCTCAAAAATCTAGGGCCAAACACAAATTTTGCCCCCCAATCCCCAAAATTTGCATCAAAAACCGAAAATAACATGTCCTAAATGGTCCTCCATACTTTTCCTCCACTGCGCATGCGCAGTGTCAAGGAGGTCTCAAAATTGGCGTCAATCATCATTCTTACAAGCAGTGCCTGGTCAGCGCTATGTACTCAGCGGGGAGGTACGAGTTCCCAACTCCTGGGAGGGCCATCCCCGTCTGGGTCATTGGTAAGTATAAAAAATATATAAATTACTATAAATTTTTTAACATTTTTATACTGTACCAATGACCCAGACATAGCTGAATAGAAAAAAGGCTGGAGGGCGTAGGACATAGGGGAAAATCCAATAAGCTCAACTATATATAATAGAGTTATTCCCTCGAGGAGTAAAGGAGGATTAGGCTTTACATGTATCTTTCTTATTTATGACAAATTAGAAAGACACAACACCTTTCATAATTGAACATAATAACATCCATGTTCTCTATTAACATCCAGTATAACCCTTTATACTAATTATTTTTAAAGTAAGCCAATAAATAAAGTAAGTCCAGAGAATTGAGACTCTTTATAATCATTAAAAGTGTCTGAGGATTGTATATTAATGCCCGTTTGACACGTGACATATACAAATGCTTCACACCGAGCTACACTTTAAAAATATGACATGAATGAATTTAAACATCAGCTTTACACTTTAAAACCATCCCGGTACCGACTCAGAATTACTGACTCCGGAGGAGGTATCCCCTTGCTTTTCACTATAAAGCAGGTGACCTAAGGGAACCCCCCCCCCCCCCCCCCTTCCCCTTGCCCTGGGTCAAATAGCCCAGAGCGAAGAGGACAGCAGGACAGAGTCACTGCCAGAACAGAAAGCCTGCATAACTATAGTTGCAACTGTTTAGTGGACGACATTCTGAGCAACAGATAACGGACCTAAACAATGCAGGTCTCCAGAAATGGACTCAATAATTCTGAGATAAAAATTTGTGAATGTGGATGGCTGAGACCAATATGCAGCCTTCATTAAATCTGTAATAGCAACACTATTTGCATAAGCCCAAGATGTAGAAAGAGTGCTTACTTCATGAGCCGAAATCTTAAGCACAGACTGCTGAGTTGAAGATAGATTATCATAAGCAGTACGGATAGTTAATTGAATCCATCAAGCAATAGAATGGACCATAATGTCCTTTCTATTAGGCATCAGAGACAGAAAGAAGAGTTTTCGTCCCTTTCTGATAAACTGAGATCTTCGTTTATAAATACGTAAAGCTCTAACCGGACAGAGTAAAGGCATATGCCCGTCTGAAGACGGAAGGGCCTTAATAACAATAGGTTCCGGATATTTATTTGGAGCCTGATTCTTAGCCAAAAATCCAACATTAGTAGTAAAGGTAATAGTGTTCCCAACACTACGATAGTGAGAATCGTCCACAGATAGTGCATGAAGCTCACTGACTCTTCTAGCAGAAGAGAAAGCTAAGAGAAATGCTGTCTTATAAGATAAGAATTTGAAGTCCACTGTCTCAAGAGGCTCAAATGGCTTTTCTTTTAGTTTAAGAAGAACCCAAGCTAAATTCCATTTAGGAATTAATCTAAGGGTTCTAGGTCTATTTATTGAGAAGTTTCTAACTAATTTAGATAAAGAGACATTAGATCCAATTTGTAAACTATCATGGTGTGCTTAGGTATCAGATAACATAGACCTATAACCTTTAATAGTAACAGACTACAGTTTGATCTCATCAAACAAGTATACTAGAAAGTTTGCAATGTCTGGAATGGAGGGATCAAAAATATCAACAGAATGATCCCTACACCAACGACAAAAGACCTTCCACTTAGCCGCATAGTTTAGCGAAGAGGAGGTCCTCCTACAGTTAGAAATTGCGTCCACTGCTCGTCCTGTAAAATGCTTGCCGTGCAAGAAGGACCGCACAACGGAAATACTTGAAGGTTGAGACCTTGCGGGTTGTGATGTAGTTGACACGATTTCCCCTGCGAAAGAAGATCCTCTCGTGGAGGAAGCATCCGCGGTATGTCCCACAGCAGACACCTGAGTAGATTTATCCACGGTCTCTGTGGAGACAGAGATGCTACCAACAGAATTTTGCATTGAGATTGTTTTATCTTTAGCAATATCTGCTGAATCAACGGCGCTGGAGGATACGCATATCATATCATTCCGTCCCACGAGATCGATAGAGCGTCTACTGCATATGCTCGAGGATCCGGACATGGTGACACATATGTCTGCAATTGATTGTTGAGCTGTGTCACAAATAAGTCTATCATTGGCCGCTCCCATTGGTAGAAAATCTGATTGAATACCTGTTTGTTGAGAGTCCATTCTGACGGCAACAAGCGACCCTTCCGTGAAAGGGAGTCTGCTAATACATTCAGACGACCCGGAATATGACGGACCGAAAGTAGAACTTGTTGTTCTAGTACAAACAGAAGGATTCTTTCCGTTAAATTGAATAACGGAATGGAATGAGTGCCTCCCTGGTTCCGAATATACGCTACTACTGTCGTATTGTCGGACAGGATTTGGACATGTGCTTTCTGAATAATGTTCATCCAATGGCATAGCGCAAGCCAAATTGACATTATTTCTTTGATGTTTATGTGCTTGCCTAGAAACTGCGGATCCCAAAGACCCTGGCACTTTGAATCCGTTGGGATCAATGTAGCACCCCAACCTGTTTGACTGGCATCCGTCATAAAAATAAAACTCGGATCCGGCAACTGCAGTGGAACTCCCTGAGTTAACCACTGAATGTTTGCCCAAGTCTGAATCTCTTGTTTCACTTGATTTGACAAGAGAACGTCTATATTGAGCGAATGAATCTTTACTCTCCAATTTTGGGTCAAGAAAACTTGGAGAGGACGAGTGCGTAACCGCCCCATCAGAATGAGATACGCAACGGCTCCGCACAGACCCATCAGTCTCATGAATTCTCTCGCTGTGACTTTGTCTAAGTGAAGACAATAGCGAGTGTAACAACTAATTAATTTCGCTCTGGTTAACGGCAGACGAACGAGATTGTTGTGCGTCATTCCAAGTGGGTGAATGACTTGGACAGCACCAGATCCGACTTCTCCTCGTTTATTATAAAACCGAGACGTCGGAGTAATAAAAGCAGATTCTGCACATCGTTCTGAAGCGTTAACTCGTTGCCGTACCTCTGAAGAATGTCGTCCAGGTAGGCCGACGTTACCGCAGACGAATGAGCCCGGAAATGCATCATTACCAAGTTCATTATTCGAGTGAAAGCCCAGGGCGCTAGGTTCAAACCGAAGCACATCGCTCGGAACTGATATACAACTCCTAGGACTGCGAAGCGTAGATACTTTCTGAATGTCGGATGTACCATGACGTGAAAGTACGCATCCTTGAGATCTATGCTTGTAGCATAGTCGTTCACACGAATACTCGCTCTGACTGATCGAATTGTCTCCATATAGAACTTCTGAGCGACGATCAGCTTGTTTATCCAGCTCAGATCTATGACTGGACGGAACGAGCCGTCTGGTTTCGGAACCAGAAACAGATGGCTGTAGAAACCTGGTGATTCCTGGTCTTCTACGACCTCTACCACGTTCTTCTCCAGAAGAGACTGTACTTCTGAAAGAAGAGCGTCTCTTTTCTGCGGATTTGACGGAAGCTGAGTCCATTTTGGACTTCCGAGTTAATGGAGGCTTTCGTTTGAAGGATATTCTTAGCCCTTCCGAAATTACCCCTCGAACCCAGGGGTCGTCCGTAATTGACGCCCAATTGTTTACAAAACTCGACAATCTTCCGCCTGCCGGAACACGATAGAGGTTCATACCATCACCTCCTGGACCTGCAAGGCTTGCGGAAAGAGAAACTACGTCCTCCACGACCCGCACCTCGCCCCGTCGACCTAGGAACGTCTGACCGGTTATCTCGGCCAGTATAACGTCCCTGCCTTGACGGTCTCTAGAATAAGACCTAGAGGACGCATAGGAACCTCTATAGGAACTTCCCTTGGGCGTACTTGTCCCAGAAGTGCCTGTCTTACTCTTTTCTGCTGTATCCGACTTTTTAGAAGCGGATTTGAATAGCAGAGAATCCGAAGCTTTCTTAGTTATCTGATCATAGATTGCTGAAAGCTTGCCGTCGAAGGAGACCAGAACAACTCAGAGAGTTTTTCACCTTACTATCCACGCGCGTGGATGTAGCTAGGGTCGCGTCACATCTAACCAACTCCAGGTTTGCCACTGAAAGGGCGGAGTTATACGTGGAATAAGCTATGGCCCTCGAAAGAATTCTTAAGGAGGATTGTATATCCTGGAATTCTTTCCCTTCAAGACGTAATGATAACGCTTTAGTAAGGTGATCTGCATATGATAAAGCGTCTAAGTTAACTCTATTAGACATTATTGTCGTTTCCAACATAGACGACGGTATAGACAATTCTAGGTCTTCAGCCTGGTCGTCTAGACGCAGAGGAACTCTCGGTATGCCCTGTCCTGCCGTTTCAAATTTATTCCTTGAATTGATGAAAGGCAGATGTAGAGCATTTGCGGACAAGAAACCATACTTGCTCGTGTTGGTAGCAAGCTTATATATAGCGTCATTCAATAGTTCAAATGGACTGTGTCGGAAACTCAGGGACGATGTCCCTAAACCGATCAAACAATTCTGTGTCCAGTGACGCTATCAGTCTCTTATCCGGCATCGCAGCATTCTGGTCCAACGGAACAACCTCTGGAAGATAATGCCGGATAAAATCTACGGCAGCTTTATGTTGTTCCGAAAGGGAAAACTCCAGATCCTCTGAATCCCTTTCGCCATCCTGTCAGACCATTTGAAGTTCTCGGTCATCCATACCTGATGCTTCAGCGGAGCGTACCGACCCAGTGATAATTCCTGATCCGACAGAGATTCTGTTGTCTGCTGCGATAAGTTGTGCTATTTGTGATAGCACGTCCGTCACTGAGGCCTGTGGAGCAGCGGTCTTACGTTGCTTTGCCGCTGGAAGCTCCCTGGACGTTGACTCCTGCATATTTCTTTTATGCGAACGTCCGGAGTCTACAGGCCTCGTGTCCCTGGCTACTGGATGGCGTGACCAGGTCGCCGTGGAATCCCTGATCGGCAAAGCTGGCTGGATATCCGTGGTCACGTAGCCAAGGTGCAGTCGTGTGCGCTGCCGTGAGGATGAGGAAGCCATACTGACAGTCTCTCCGGACTGTTTATATAACGGAGCGTCCCGAGTGGTGGACGTATGCTCCGAATGCGAAACGTTTTGTACCACAACATCTGGTCCCAGATGTTGTTGTACGAGAGAGGGACCTCTCTCGCTCGCAGCCCGGATGGACCTGGACGAGCTTGGAACCGGACTTAGAGGCTTCCTCCGTTCCGTCGTCACTGGGTGTGCACTTTGTGTTATTATAGTGCTCGCATCACCCAAATCTCCTTCCTGGACCGCAACGGACGAACCCAGCTGCCGAGCCATTCGATGAATGGTCGCTACATCGAGCGAGCTAGCAGACGCCAATGCCGTCGATCCTACTAGGGACCTCTTAGGCAATTGACGTATTTCCATGAGCACTTTTGCCACTAGCTCTTCATTTAACTGTGACGACGGAGGCACACTTTTGGAAGACATCACAGAAACATCACCCTGTTCTTGTTCCTCTGAAAAAGGGATTGAAAAACTAGAGTGACCCTGCGGAGAAAGGACCGGCATGGACCTATCCCCGCTAACAACATACCGTGACACACGTTTCCAATGTTTGTCATCCCAATTGACATACACTGAGCAGGAGTTAGTGCGAGTACACTGACTACAATTAATACAATGATTATGAAAGTCAGAGGAAGATTTCCTCTTATTACAATTTGAACAATATCCTTTCATTGTGAAAAGAACACAAACAGTCCAAGTACTCACACCAACCCCTGAAAACAAAGATACATAATAACATGATCCATTAACATATAGAAAAAATAAATGAAATCAAAAAACATTTTTGAAAAAATATTTTTTCAGAAAAGCCCAAGTTTCTGAAAGTAACGATGATCCCCAATGGATCCCAAAAAGGCCTAAGTGTGGACAAATTTTTTTAAAATATTTCAAAAAAATTAATGCAACACTTACGTATAATAATAATGTATCTTGTTATGATTAAACTAATACAAAGACAAGAAATCACTCTCAACAGAAACCGTTGTCAATGTAAACAAGAAGTGTATAAAAACTGGAAACATGACTCCAGGCACTGATAAACATGGCCCGAAATCAGTTACCAATTAAACACTATCTGATGCGAAACAGAGACTTTCAGGGAAGAAACTGCAGAATATCAGATGGCAGATGCAGAACACAACACCTAAACACCCATGGGTGAGGACGTAAACTTGGGGAAAAAACAGAATTCATTCTGTTACCAAGCCAAAACTCCCAAGAAATTTTAGTAATAATATTACAGAAAATATGCCAAAAGTATGGGAGAATAGCAAGGGGGGACTAAAGGAAAGGGAGAGAGGAAACACTGATCAAGCAGTGTAACCTTATAGCAAGAATGACAACAGGCCCATGCCTTGAAATTAGGGAACATAACATAATTTCATAAAAAAAATTTAAGTTACAGCCCTGATTATTTCCTGCCACTAATTTTTCCTCTCCTCCTTCTATTTCCTCTTTAGATCCACCATTTCTCTAATATTTATGTGTCTGGCATCATTTAAACTGAGATTTACAAGCACAAATATCAGTCAGATGTGAACTGATGAAGGGCCAAACAAAGAATGATAATTGGTGCCAATTTTGTGACCTCCTTGACACTGCACATGCGTAGTGGAGGAAAAGTATGGAGGACCATTTAGGACATGTTATTTTCGGTTTTTGATGCAAATTTTGGGGATTGGGGGGCAAAATTTGTGTTTGGCCCTAGATTTTTGAGAATTAGCACCAGCTATGTCTGGGTCATTGGTACAGTATAAAAATATGACCTGTAGACTGTGCTAAAGGTTTTTGAGTTTTGGGCTCGGGCAGTCGTCATGGTTGACAGATCGCGACCAAATGGGGAAGTTCTGGTCTAGACATCATACGGAGTCATCCTACCAAGTTACAATGAAATCCCTCCATATTAAATATGACCTGCAGATTGTGCTAAATGTTTTTGGGTTTGGGGCTTGGGCAGCCATCACGGTTGACAGATCATGACCAAAAGGGGACGTTCTCATCTTGACATTATACAGAGGCATCCTACCAAATTACAATGAAAACCCATCATAAATACGACCTGCAGACTGTGCTAATGGTTTTCGGGTTTTGGGCTCGGGCAGCCATACCGGTTGACCCATCACGACCAAAAGGGGACATTCTCATCTAGACATGACACCAAACCTGCATATGAAATTTCATGACGATCAGACAAGAACTACGGGGTGTAACCTGTGCTAAAGGAAAATGTGAACAGACTCACAGACTAACAGACTTCCGCATGCGTGATGGCAATACCTTATCTTGACTTTGTCAAGTTAAGCTAAAAACCAAACCACAAGCCCCAGAGAAAACTGGCTGAACAGTTTTAATGTGTCTGTGCATAAAGTAATCAAACTGTCTTATTGGAGAGTGCATAAAGTGATCAAATTGCCTTATTGGGGAGGGATCTGGACTTGAGGCCCCTATGGATTCTTGCCACTTTGTCTATCCAGTAAAGGGGCAACTATGTTGTGTTCTCATTGTCACATTTTCTCCCTTTTTAATTCGTCCAACAGACACGTCAATAAGGTAGAAAACGTGATAATGAGAATACAACATAGATTTGATGAACTTTATTCATTTGTCACCCTAATTTATGTTTTTTTCTGACTCAAGAGTCTTAGCAACTTACCCTCTAGAAGCCCTAAAAATGATCAAAGGGAAGTTAGGCTGATCCCAATGGAGATACTTACAGAGCTTTGTGTAGTGAGTGGTGTCGTGCAAACTATTGGGAATTATTTCCGAGTTAACTGGTAAAGTGCTGAGTTTTTTTCTGACAACAAATCAAAGCTCATCATATACTGCTCTCTTACATTTAATTGGATAGTGCCTTATAGGCACTATCCAATTAAATGTCAGAGAGCAAGGTATTGTATAAAAAATCTAATTCATATCAGGGACAATAAAGGCTTCCTCAGGCAGAATGTAACTACAGACAGTTATTGCCTGTAACTTTTAGTAAAGCGCAAAATAGGGCTTCCAGCACTCTACCAGTTAAGGAACCTGAAGTGTTATTTACTATATGTTCTCAAGACAAAGCAAAAACTCAACGAAAACCAAGTTTTTTTTCCTGATACAGAACAAGAATTTAATCTGAAAAATCAAAAACTCACAGTAACAAAAGCTAGAAGTGGCAAAATGAAGTTTAATTATTAATGAATACTGTCTAGTGGGCTTTGTGAATTTTATTTGGTGCTACTAACATGGTAGTCTCTGTGAGACGGCTACACTGTCCCTCCCACACCTCTGGGCCTTGACAAGGCCCGGAGGTGTGGGGGGGCAGTGTGGGCTATCTTACAGAGACCACTAACAAAAACTAATTTTTTTTCCGGAAACAGAACAAATGAAAGTGTCAATGACACTGTAGCTCAACTTGTCAAGACAAAGACATGTACATGTACAGTATGTGACACAGCAATGACAAACATCTAGGTAATGACCTGATAACAAAGGTACATATAAAGTATTGTAACGGTCTGTACATAAATACTGACCGTTGCCTGTAACAAATGTATAGGTGAAGTATTGTAATGGTGGGCTACAGTCAGATGCTAAACTGAAAAGAAATCTTTGAGTCCCAGAGTGGGTCTGACTCAACCCCAAAATATTTGTTCTCATAGCACAGTGATAACAAAGGCACCCCAAAACACACTCGTTCCTTTCCCAAGGTGAAAACAAAGGTACCCAAGAAGTTTTGTGAAGATCAGTTCATAAATACGAGCTGCATCGAACTTGTGACAAAAAACTGATTGGACCAAACTTTGGTACAAAATGGCTACTGGCAGCCATCTTGAATTTTGGAACGCACCCAGAAACACTCATTCTCGTCCCAAGGTGATAACAAAGGTACCCAAGAAGTTTTGTGAAGATCGGTTCATAAATACAGCCTCTACCCTGAGCCGTATTGACATGTGTGCTTACATTGTGTAAGTAGCACTGAATAAATCAAAGTTCATCTAATTTGCATAATTTCTGCACGAAAAAAAACAACCTTACAATATGTGATGTATTCCATGTTACTAAACATTCATACAAAAATTTATTCAAATCGAAACTTTCATACAGAAGTTCTGTACAAAAGACTGATTGCACTAATTTTGGTACAAAATGGCTGCTGGTGGCCATCTTGAATTTCGGACCACACCCAAAAACACTCGCTCTCATCCCACGGTGATAACAAAGGTACCCAAGAAGTTTTGTAAAGATTGGTTCATAAATATGGCCTCTAGTCTGAGCCGTATAGAAGTTGTGTACAAAAAACTGATTAGACCTAATTTCGGTACAAAATGGCCACTGGCAGCCATCTTGAATTTTAGACTGCACCCAGAAACACTCGTTCTCGTCCCAAGGTGATAACAAAGGTACCCAAGACATTTCGTGAAGATCAGTTCATAAATACAGACTCTAGCCCGAGCCGTATTGACATGTGTACTTACTGTGTGTAAGTCGCAATGAAAAAATCAAAGTTCATCTAATTTGCATAATTTCTGCACGAGAAAAAAACCCGTATTATATGTGATGTATCCCATGGTACTAAACATTCACACAAAAAATTATTCAAATCAGCGCTTTCATATGGAAGTTCTGTGCAAAAATCTGATTGCACCTAATTTTGTACAAAATGGCTGCCATCGGCCATCTTGAATTTCGGACCGGACCCAAAAACACTCGTTCTCGTCCCACGGTGATACCAAAGGTACCCAAGAAGTTTCGTAAAGATCGGTTCATAAATACGGCCTCTAGCCCAAGCCGTATTGGCATTTGCACTTACAGTGCTGAAAGTAACACCAAAAAACATCAAAATTAGTCTAATTTGCACAATTTACGCACGAGAAAAAAACCCGTATTATATGTGATGTATCCTATGGTACTAAACATTCATACAAAAAATTATTCAAATCAGAGCTTTCATATGGAAGTTCTGTACAAAAAACAGATTTCTGCATCGTCGGTACAAAATGGCAGCTGGCGGCCATCTTGAATTTCGGACCGCACCCAAAAACACTCGTTCTTGTCCCACGGTCATAACAAAGGTACCCAAGAAGTTTCGTAAAGATCGGTTCATAAATATGGCCTCTAGCCCGAGCCGTATCCAATTGTTGACGTACGGACAGACGGACAGGCGGACGACGGGCCATGACAAAAGCTCAAATTTGGCTTCGTCAAAGTTGAGCTAAAACCTGAATCTGAAAAATAAAAAAACTCACAGATCTAGTTAAAAACTCACCTGTACTAAATTAATGACTGGCTGTGGGGTAGTATCAACATTATTACTTATATGTGCTTGTGGTAGTTTGAATTCTTTGGGCTCTACAACTTCATTTGTGACACTATTAGGTTTTTTCTTTTTCAATGTTGCTAATATTGAGGATTCTCGTTCAGGGAAAGGTGGCATTTCTTCTAACACTGTAGCCTACAAAATTAGATGTATATTGTACATACATAAAAATATATTTGAAACAAATGGAGTTTTATCAAACAAAATCCAATAGAAGAAATTTGGAATTTAGCATTGGAAAGCAAAAAGCAAATTCAGTATAACAGAGAATCTGTCTTGGTGAATATATACACCTGGAACTTAATTAAGCAGCTCCTGAAATGTTTCATGACAGTGAAGTTACTGTTACCGATTATTATGTTTTAATGATTACTATGTTTCTGGTTGATAGCAAACCTCAAACACATCCTCTCGTCCACATAAAGCATGCTACCCACGAATGTCACAAAACAACCCATTATAATCCACATGCAATATCTTGCCGGTATAAACTGAAAGTGTCAATGACACTGTAGCTTAACTTGTGTGTTGTGTTTGATGAAAAGGATAATGTTCAATGTTTATGAAAGGATTATGAAATAAGACAAGAATTGTGATAATTGGGAATATGTTCATTTCTGTTCCCTGTATGCTATGTTTCTGACACAACTAATATGAGGTGTACACTGTACTAAAGAGCTGAGGGGTGGGTTAATATGACCTCACAGTTAATGTATATGTCCCTCACAGTTAACGTATATCAACGAAAGTTACCAAGTTACAGTGAAATTATTCCAAAACGAGTCATCCTATCAAGTTACATTGAAATCCCTTCATAAATATGGCCTGTAGACTGTGCTAAAGGTTTTCGGGCTTCGGGGCCCTGTAGGAGTCAGTTTCCCAATTGCGTCCAAAGGGGATGTTCTCATCTAGACATTATATGAAGTCAACCTACCAAGTTACATAAATATGACCTGTAGACTGTGCTAAAGGTTTTTGGGCTTCAGCAGCCATCATGGTTGAATGATCGCAACCAAAAGGGGACATTCTCATCTGGGCATCATCTGGAGTGATCCTATGAAGTTACAATGAAATTCCTTCATAAATATGACCTGTAGACTGTGCTCAAGGTTTTCGGGCTTCAGGCCCCTGAAGCCGTCACAGTTGACCAATCAGGACCAAAAGGGGATGTCATCATCTAGGCATTACATGGAGTCAAACTAACAGGTCACAATGAAATCCTTCCATAAATATGACCTATAGACTATGCTAAAGGTTTTGGGCTCGGGCAGCCATCAAGGCTGAAACATCGCGACCAAACGGGGACGTTCTCATCTAGACATTATTTGGAGTCATCCTACCAAGGTACAATGAAATCCCTTCATAAATATCACCTGTAGACTGTGCTAAAGGTTTTCGGGATTCAGGCCCCTGTAGCCGTCACAGTTGCCTAATGGTGTCCAAAAGGGGCTGTTCTCATCTAGACATTATATGAAGTCAACCTACCACCAAGTTACAATGAAATCCCTTCATAAATATGAACTGAAGACTGTGCTAAAGGTTTTCAGGCTTTGGCCTCGTGCAGCCATCATGGTTGAATGATCGCAACCAAAAGGGGCATTCTCATCTGGGCATCACCTGGAGTGATCCTACGAAGTTACAATGAAATCCCTTCATAAATATGACCTGTAGACTGTGCTCAAGATTTTCGGGCTTCGGGCAACTGTAGCCATCACAGTTGACCAATCACGACCAAAAGGGGATGTCATCATCTAGGCATTATATGGAGTCAACCTAACAAGTTACAGTGAAATCCTTCCATAAATATGACCTATAGACTATGCTAAAGGGTTTTGGGCTCGGGCAGCCATCAAGGCTGAATGATCGCGACCAAAAGGGGATGTTCTCATCTAGACATTATTTGGAGTCATTCTACCAAGCTACAATGAAATCCCTTCATAATTATGACCTGTAGACTGCTCTAAAGGTTTTTGGGCTTCGGGTCCCTGTAGCCGTCACAGTTGCCTAATCGTGTCCAAAAGGGGACGTTCTCATCTAGACATTATATGAAGTCAACCTACCAAGTTACAATGAAATCCCTTCATAAATATGACCTGTAGACTGTGCTAAAGGTTTTCGGGTTCGGGCAGCCATCATGGTTGAATGAACGCAACCAAAGGAGACAATCTCATCTGGGCATCATCTGGAGTGACCCTATGAAGTTACAATGAAATCCCTTCATAAATATGACCTGTAGACTGTGCTCAAGGTTTTCGAGCTTTGGGCACCTGTAGCCATCACAGTTGACCAATCACGACCAAAAGGGGTTGTCAACATTTAGGCATTATATGGAGTCAACCTAACAAGTTACAATGAAATCCTTCCATAAATACGACCTATAGACTATGCTAAAGTTTTTTGAGCTCGGGCAGATATCAAGGCTGAATGATCGCGACCAAAAGAGGATGTTCTCATCTAGACATTATTTGGAGTCATTCTACCAAGCTACAATGAAATGCCTTCATAATTATGACCTGTAGACTGCTCTAAAGGTTTTTGGGCTTCGGGTCCCTGTAGCAGTCACAGTTGCCTAATCGTGCCCAAAAGGGGATGTTCTCATCTACACATTATATGAAGTCAAACTACCAAGTTACAATGAAATCCCCTCATAAATATGACCTGTAGACTGTGCTAAAGGTTTTTGGGCTCAGGCAGCCATCATGGTTGAATGAACGCAACCAAAGGAGACAATCTCATCTGGGCATCATCTGGAGTGACCCTATGAAGTTACAATGAAATCCCTTCATAAATATGACCTGTAGACTGTGCTCAAGGTTTTCAGACCTATTGTTCCTTATGGTGGAGGATCAGTAATGATCTGGGGATGCATTTCTCATGATTGTAAACTTGATATGGTGACTGTATGTGGGACTCTCAATGGTCATCAGTACATCCAGGACATTCTCTCTCGCTACTGACGTCAAACACTGCTATTGTGTTTAGGCGATCACAAGTTACCTTTTTGTCTGTAATTACCGACATTATTTCATCATGGACGTTCCAGCACCATACTTGTCAAGAGAACATTTTTCCATCAAAAACATTAGTGACAGATATGTGTAATTAGCGCCATTTAAATTCTGCATATTTTCATCATTGTGTTGTCTTTCATTTGTCAAAAGACCATTCTTTCCGCAAACAATCACTTTTGGCCATCTTAAAGATGGCATGAAAGTAATGACAGTTTCTATTAACACCACTGCGAATTAAAAACAAGGGGATGCTTAATTAAGTCCCAGGTATATATATATAATTTAATGAGGATTATGTATGCATGGAGAAATAGGAGACAAACTACTCAAAAAGATTGAGGTTATTAGCTGATATACAACCTGTCATAACTGGCATTGACTCATGAAGACAAAACCCTTCTCCCCTCATTTTCTCAAAAGCAATGTCTTCATTTGGATGGTGCCAAAATAATTGTCTCTCTCATATGCCCTGGTTTACTTCAACATTAATCAGACATCAAAGACTGAGTTGACATTTAATCTTCCATATTTTATATTCAATAGCATGCAAGTTGTATAAAATAAAAATTATAAAAAAATATTTTGTTTTTCAAGATATCCTACGGATAAGGTTTTTCATAAAAGACTGAAAATCTTTCTCAGTATACACTGATTTAGTGTTATTCCTTAACCATAGAGAAAATGCAATATATTTTCCAGAATTTCCACTGCACCTCTACTGGCTTTTCTAATGGCAGGGCACTTATTTCTATATAGGAAGCCAACACTAAACGCATGGAGCCCTGCAAAGCTTTGTTTTGATATCACAAGAATTTAATTCGAATCTTTGGAATTTTTTAATCCCATAGATGGGTGCACAACTGGGTTCAAAATCAAGATGATGCATACCATAGGATGGCATATCACATCTGTGCTGCAGACCTTGGTTAAGTAGAACTAAACTAGAGGTGCGACTGTCCCAGATAGGCCTGTACATAGCCCCCGCCACAATGATTATTCTAAGATGACAAGGGGCATAACTCTGGCAAAAAAGTCTGACTGAAACTATAATCGCAAGTGCACAGGTTTCTATGGTAGTGAACATCCATACCAAGTTTCAAAGGAATCGACCCATAAACATCTGAGAAAATGTCAGGACAAAATTCAGTCCTAAGCTATTGCTTTTTAAAGTCAAAAGGGGCATAATTCTGGCAAAAATAATCTAACCAGAACTATAATCGCAGGTGCACAAGTTCCCATGGTGAAAGTTTCGAGCAGATTGGTCCATAAATGTCTGTGAAAATCTCCGGACAAAATTATGTTTATGGACAGACAGACGGACAAGATAATTGCAGTATACCCCCCCCACCCACCTCCTCCCCTATATATACATATATATATAATTATAGCCCGAAAATCATTTTTTGACAAAAATTTATTCAAAGTAACAGTCTGGTGACCTTTCTGTCCTTATGATGGCAAACGGAACTAATGCTGGTCACCAGGAGTGTCTAATTCACCTGAAAAAATTTCCTGACACAGCAACAAGAATGGAAATGAGTAAAATTTGTAAGTAATAGGTCACAATGACCTTAATTTTTGGCACAATGGCCCCTAAATACACAGGGTTCTTCCTGTCATCATGCCCAATGCACATTTCAAGCTTGGTTTTGATCGGCCTTTCAGAACTTAAGTGAATGGAAACCAGGGACATTTGTAAGTTAAAGATCGGTGAGACCTTGACCTTTGGCAAAATTCCTCTCAAAATAAATAGGGTTCTTCCACTCATCATACCCATCCCCCATGTCAAGTTGGGTGGTTTCAATCATCCTGACAAAATTTCAGTTAGAAAGTGGAAACCAACTCAAGATCAAGGTCAATGTGATCTTGACCTTTGGCACAATGACCCCAAAATATATAGAGTTCTTCCCCTCACCAAACCCACATGTCGAGTATGGTTTTGATCTGACAAGCAGAACTTCAATTAGAGGGTGGAAAGCAACTCCATCTACAGATGGAAGTCTGGGTGGATGGATGCTGCCACAGCTATATCACCCCCAAATTTTTCGGGGGAATAAAAATAGGTAGGATTCTTCCCCTCCCATAGCGGACCCTACTCTGTACAAATCTGCTGAACATGTGACATATAGAACATAAGTTATTGTAAAGGAACAAATTTTTCAACAAAGTGCTATTTTATAGGAACAGTCCTTTTATTTGACCTTACTTTCACAATACAAACAGTGTTAAATGAAGATCCCCATAGAAAGCCTCTTTTTTTGAGCAGCGGACAGAAGTTTTCTTAGCTCAACTGGTTACACTACTCCTAAGGAAGCTTCATACCGAATACCTCTATCAAGTAGTTCTCGAAATTTAATTTTTTTCTATTTTTAGCTCCTGGTGTTCCCTTGAAGGGAGGGGGCACAGGAAATTTTTTTGGCATAAAGCAAGTAAATGTCACCAAATAATATTGCATACCAAATTTGGTTCAAATCGGTTAACCAGTTCTGAAAACTTAAATTTTGGCTGGGGTCAGAAATCATGCCCCTTCTGGGACAATCACAAATATTGTGCGAAAAACTTTCTTTAAACAAATGTGAATCTTGATCACAAAAAGAAGTCGCCAAACAAATCTTAATGCACTGTGACTGGTGGTTTATGAAAAGATTTTAAAGAATTTTAGGTTTTTTTGAAAATATCCCCAGTAGATGGAGGTAACAACTTCTAATGAACAAACAGGGAAAGGTATCTGCCACAAATAATAGGGGTCAATTTTGGTTGTATTTGTGCCAGTGGTTCTGAAGAATATGAAAATGCATTAGTTGACAGACGACGGATGCAAACTGATGGCAATAGCCCAGACTTTGAGTCAAGTAAGCTAAAAACTGAGCATTCACAGAGGATTTATGGATAATGAGAAACTCTTTTCACCCTCCCATTTCGTTGAATTATCAAGACTCTGATCAACAAGCGCACCGCCTAGCAGGGCAACATACGTCCGTGGTGATCACCATGTGTGCAAAGTTTGAACAATACAGCATGTAAAATGTTGGAGTAGGCGACACAATACTGCAATGTTTCAAGAACTAAAAGAGGGCATAACTCTGGAAATACAAAACAGAGTTACCTGCTCTTGTCACATGCACAACCACAATTACTGATCAACATGTGTGCAAAGTTTAAACAATGTAGCATGTAAAATGTTGAAGAAGTAGGCGACACAATAGTGTAATGTTTCATGTATTAAAAGGGGGCATAACTCTGGAAATACAAAACAGAGTTACCTGCTCTTGTCATATACACAACGGCAATTGGTGATCAACAGGTGTGCAAAGTTTGAACAATATAGCATGTAAAATGTTGAAGGAGAAGGCGACTCAATACTGTAATGTTTTAAGTACCAAAAGGGGCATAACTCTGGAAATACAGAAGGGAGTTATCTGCCCTTGTCACATGCACAACGGCAATTGGTGATCACCATGTGTGCAAAGTTTGAACAATATTGCATGTGAAATGTTGAAGGAGTAGGCGACACAAAACTGTAATGTTTTAAGTACTAAAAGGGGGCATAACTCTGGAAATACAAAAGAGAGTTACTTGCTCTTGTCACATGCACAACGGCAATTGGTGGTCAACATGTGTGCAAAGTTTGAACAATATAGCATGTAAAATGTTGAAGAAGGCGACACAATACTGTAATGTTTAAGAACAAAAAGGGGCATAACTCTGGAAATACAAAATGGAGGTACCTGCTCTTGTCACACGCACAACAGCAATTGGTGATCACCATGTGTGCAAAGTTTGAACAATATAGCATGTAAAATGTTGATGGAGTAGGCGACACAATACTGTAATGTTTAAGTACTAAAAGGGGGCATAACTCTGGAAATACAAAATGGAGTTACCTGCACTTGTCACATGCACAACGGCAATTACTGATCAACATGTGTGCAAAGTTTGAACAATGTAGCAAGTAACAATGTAAACTTTTGGAGGAGTAGGCGACACAAAAATTGACGGATGGACAGATGGACGGACATAACATAATACTCCCATTTTTTCAAAACGGGCATATAAAAATTGCATGTCAGCATTCATAATTATGTTACACACATGTTATTGGTAAAATGAAGGGTGGAACAAAAATTTGACATACGCAATAAAAACCACTAACAGGACAAGTTAATTTAGTCTCGATGACTTCCTTATACTGTGGTTCCTGTTCCGATGCTAAAGGGTTGGTAAAAGTTGCAAATAGGGTTCAAGGGTTAAAGACAATACAGATTATTCAATAAACAAGATTCTACTGTACTTACCAATACATCTGCTGTGGCTATGGAACTTAGGGCTAAGTACTCTATCGATCTCTGTTGTATTTCTACATCAGAATTTCTCAGATTATTATTACTTTTTAACACCTAAAAAAGAAGATACGATAATAATGGATTACATCATTATCCATGTGCGATGTCTAAATACAGTGGCGTCCACTTAACTGGCCATTTCTTAATAAAATAACTCTGCTAATTGAATACAACTTCCAAACACAAAACCATTTACCTTCAGTACAAATTTGACCTGTTAATTCTTAATCCACTGAGTATTTTCAAGATATCTTTCATCAAATCTGGTCATGGCTGCTGAGAATCAGCGATGACTAGATTTGATGAAGAATTTATCTAAATCTAAATTTAATTTAAGAAATATTGGTGAAAAAATCCATTTAGTTTACAGGAGTAAAATTTGATTAATTATTCCAAAATTATACTTATTTCAATGGCAAGAGAATCTGTCCTGGGCAGAATATCCACCAGCAGCATGCAAGGAGTTAATTGCATATAGGTTAAAGAGTAAACGCCTGTAAACAAAACAAAGGGATACATCAAAAAATTGCCCTGACAATCACCAAATTCCCTTTGTTTGGTCTCGATACATCCAATACAGACAATTAATCTATGATCTCTTGTTTGACAGAGCTTCAGGAACTCTGTCAAACAAGATAAAATAGAATAAATATTCTACATAATACAGGAAAGAGACCCAATCTCTGTTTATCAAATTCTCCTGTGAATTGAATAAATTCTCATTGGCAAAGTGGATGTTCAATTAACAGGGTTCTATTGTACCAGAACTTTCAAGGAATTCAAGGAACCCTACCACAGTCTCTTGACTCTCATTCAAGTTAAGTTTTCACTGAAGAAAAATATTTGTAGATTATGAGAGATGAGAAGGGAAGGCATCTAAATTATTGGAAATTTATTCATTTATTTAATGGGGTTTAATGACACTTTCAACAGCCAGGGTCACCTCGTGTCGGACAGTTTTACAGGTGGAGGAAGCCAGAGTACCCGGAAAGAACAACCAAGCAATGCCGAGCAACTGTCTAGACTCCCCAACGTATTAACTCCACACAAGCAGGGTTAGCTTTGGTTGAAGACAAGTGGACCATCGACGTGCAGTACACTTTAGTTCACAATGCCACCGTCCCCCCACGTGGGCAATTGGGATTAAGTGTTTTGCCCAAGGACACAGTGCGGTTGCCCCAAGTGGGATTCAAACCAAGGACCTCTCGGCCTGCAGCCTGCATCTCTACCTACTGAGTCACCGCGCTCCCAAATTATTGGAAATATTTTATAATTTAATCTGAAAATTTGAGAAAATGATGGATTAATATTAAGGTGGAATAAGAGAACACACAATTAAGGTATATCTTGGTCGACATTTTATTTCTATAAATCTACATGAAAATGGTCTTGAAGGCCGTTTTGATGTAGATTTATAGAAAATAAAATTTCAGCATTTTGATTATGAATTAGCTGAAATCAGCTGATTAGCAACCCTGTTTGGCCTTAGATATACAAGAAATAAAATACACATCTTATTTGACAAAGCTATCAGACAGGTCTTTAGACTGGACAATTTGGGAACGACAAGGGAAACAATGAACCATCGGGGCAACCATAGTTCTGCCAGGGATTATACAGACCTGAGAGAAAATATTCCACGTCTTTCCATGACCTTTTGGGGAATTTTCCAAATATTTTCCAGGACCTCCACCTGGAATTATTTGAATCATCTCGGAGTTTATTATACATACCACAGTATGTAATTAAGAAATGATGTCAAGTGAGCTATTTTCAAAATTTCCAATCTGGGTAGAGAAACTCAAAAAATTCATATCTGCCGCTATTTAAGCATACCCTTTGACCAAAACAGGCCAAGAAATATTTTTCAAACACTTTCTGGACCTTTTCTAAAAAAGTTAGATTTTCAAGCACTGTCAAGGTCCTGGAATTTCAACTTTAAATTCAAGCACTCTCAAAGACCTGTACAAACGCTGTTATGTCTGATGGGACGGTAATCGATATTCTTGACATCTCAGCATATGTTTGGGATACTTCTCATTTTATAGTGTCCCCATTATAGGATTTCAAGGTTCTTCTTCAGGGTTCCTGCGGGCAAGGACTAATAAAATTCAAGGTTATTCATGGCTGTTTCTCAATATATTTCAGTATTTTTCAAGGCCCTACAATAGCCAAATTCAAGAATTTTCAAGGTCCTGCCTTTACTAATCCTAACAAGGAGCTCCTGTCATTACCTCTCCTCCACTTCCCTATAAGGGAAGTGGGAGAAGGGGTAATGACAGGAGGGTCCAAGTTAGCACTATGCCTTTATGAACTCTGGTATATAAAACTATATTCAGTAGAACCTCTTTTGAGAGACCGCCCTTTTCGCAAGACAAAAGTGGTCTCTCAAGAGAGGTGGTCTCTCATGAGAGGTTTGACATTTTTTGCATGTACAAAGGCAACTGGGCCTGTCGGGGAGCTATTTATTCATGGACATTTATTGGAAATAGTTTGAAAAAAACACTTTTTATTATTAACATATTTTATTTTTACCTTTCATTTTATTCTGAGTACATGTATTAATACATATATAATTTTGTTGAAAATGTATGTTTCAATGTATTATCAAAATGTATGATTTCATTATTTTCATTCATTCTTGTACATGTATACATCAAAACAGAGTATAAATTGTTCAATGAACATAACAATATACAGTTACTTGTAGATGTACTCTATTTGAATAAAACTTCTTAAATAAAACAAATTTCACCCATGGCCATGCAATCTTGTTGTCTTCATTTAATACCCCCCCCCCCCAACTCCCATCTGCCCCCCCCCCCCCCCCCCCCCCACACACACACTGATTTTGACATCTGCAATAATTTTTGTATTATTTTATTATATTTTTACCTTTCATTTTATTCTGAGTACCTGCATCACCATGGCCATGCAATTTTGGTGTCTTCATTTAATACCCCCCTCCTCCCCCCACACACGACACACACTGATTTTGACTTCTGCAATAATCTTTTTGTTATTATTTTATTACATTTAAACCTTTCATTTCATTCTGAGTACATGCATTACCCATGGCCATGCAATCTTGTTGTCTTCATTTAATACCCCCCCCCCCCCCCCCCCCCCCCCCCCCACACACACACACACATTTTGAGACCTGCATACAAGGTCTCGATACAAACAATGATTCAGGAACAAAATAGTTTTATAAAATAAGCATAACTGGACACCCCCTCATACTAGTACATGTATATCCAGTTATGCTTATTTTATATTATTTTATTCCTGAATCATTGTTTGCAACAGGCTCCTGCCATATGCAAAGAAAGAAAATAGAGAAGAAATCACCCATCACACTCTCAGAATAAGTAATGATGTTGAGTACACATGTCAGATTATTTATTTCATGGAAGGACCTACGTGTACAGTACAGTAGAGTACAGTACAGTAAGAGTGGAAATAAAATATTAAGTTGGTAGGGCATGTGCAGGGTGGATAACTACATGTACCACTTTTCTTCTCTGAATCTTCACACACGCTGTCAATTCCTTTGAAAATTACATCAACTTTTTAAAAAATGTACACAATACAATTTTGACAAACACATGACCTATTTGGATTAGAGATTAACTTGCACACTTGTTTCAACTGAAAAACACATGGTAAATATCGGTTCGAGACTAACCTGTACTTTTCAATAAAAAATCAACTGTGTTAGCTCCCTTTGATTATAACATTACATTTTCATCTTCAATCTGACATGTGCATCAAACATCAATACTTATTCACAAAGGGTGTGTGTGTGTATGTGGGGGTGGAGGGGGGGGATTTTTGAAGCCTTATTGTTTGCCAAAATGAGACAAAAATGGAAAACAATCAGTCATTGAGAATTTATTTCTTCTGAAGGAAATTACTAATGGATGAGTGTTTTGTTTTACTGTTGCAAAGATCATTTTCCAGGCTGGCTTCTATCAACCTTACCTGGTAAACGAGGTCACCCTAATTTCTGAGAGATTGTTTAACACATGACTCAGTGTAAACTTTTCAGAAGTGTCCACAAACTCTGAATCGTCATCACTTCCATTGTCACTTTCCAATGTAGGGTCTACTATTGACTGCCCTTTCAGAATTCTGACTTCCCAGTCATCGTTCAGTTCTTCAGGGGAAGTTTGTACATTACTGTCCGTGTTGCAATATTCTGTGAGTGTGGTGCCTTTCAGCAACTTTTGTGTGTTCTCATCAATACAAGTATTGTCACTTTCCAGTTTCTGCCTCACTGCAGCTCTCACCAATCCCACAGTCATCAATTTTGCACAATATATGTCGCAGAAACTTTTTCCTGTAGTTCAGTTTCACACACTGAATAATCCCAGCATCAAATGGCTGCAATTTCAACATGTTATTAGCTGGAAGAAAGCACAGTTTGACATTGCTCAGTTCAACATCAGGATGGGCACTACAACTGTCAACAAACATTAAAATTTGTCTTTTGTATCTTTTCATTTTTATATTCACAGAGCACAGCCATTGGGTGAATATTTCTCCCGTCATCCATCCTTTTGATTTGAGTGGTATGAAATACCCATGTTCGACATTTTAAATCCTTTGAAGCATCTGGGATTTTTTGATTTTCCAATGACTAAAAGTTCAAGTTTTTCCCCAGTGGCACTGCAAGCTAATAATATCGTTACTATGCCCTTGGCTTTTTTTAACTCCCTTTCTTTGGTTGTTTTTTTAAACTAAAGATCTCTCCGACAGCCCTCTTATGTACAGGCCTGTCTCATCAGCATTAAAAATGTTTTCTAGTGTATATCCTTCTGTGATGGATGGCAGACGTTTTTTCCAGCCATCTACAGTTGCTTCATTAACTTCGGCTGATTCACCACTGAGAATACCAGATTTAATATTGTTGTGATTTAAGAAGCATTCTAACCAGCCATTGGATGCTGTAAAATCTGCATGGCCCATTTTGTATGAGGCAATTATGGCAGTCTCTTGCAGGAGCTTTCCAGTCACTGGAATGTTTTTGCCATGGGCAATACAAAACCAGTTTCACACAGCTTCATTAATATTAGCATAGACTGTCCTCTGGGCTTTTACATATTTCCTGTCACTCTGTGTACAACCTTTCCACTCCTCTTTCAAATTCTGTTTTTTCTTCACAATCGACTGTATTTGTGTTTTACCAACTCAGAGAATACTTGCAATTTTTCTTGCACTGTCATCACGTTCAGACATGTCAATCACTTTCATTCTCTCTTCCAAAGTTAATATTTTTCGTTTTTTTACAAGCAGGCTCTGTCATTATTATTTTTTTGGATTACATTTTGCACTATGAATTAAAACTGATTTTGTGACCAACTGCCAGCAGTGTGTTTTTTATACAGTAAGAAAACTGGCTATTGTGTTAACAACAATAAAATCACACAACTCCCACAACTAAAGGTCGCACGTCATTCATCAGCCCCATCAAACAAATCAAAGTGTCAATGACACTGTAGCTCAACTTGACAAACTTGAACTTGGTAAGTTATAAATGAAATGGCAAAATTAAAGATCATTGGTACCAATGTTATTTGATGAAATTTCAACATAACAGCATTGTGTGTGCACAATGTCAGAGTAATCCAAGCATTTTAAATGTAAACTGTAAGATTGGCTAAAGGAAGAATGTTGATACACAAATGCAGTATGTTCAGAGGTTACTGTAAATGGCAAGTTTTTTCACAGAAATGAATGCTAATCAATAGCTCTTATCTAAAGGTCTTGCCTAATGAGCACACCAAGTTCAAAAACAATCCTATGATAAATGTGGCCTGTTGGCCATGTCAAAGAATGTTGATGCACAGATGCAATAAATTCAAAGATTGTTGCTAACATCAACAGTTTTTGGTGGAAATGAAAAGAAAATCAATAGCTCCTATCTTTATCACCCTGCATAAGCACACAAAGTTTCAAAACAACCTGATAATGAATGTGCCCCCTGAGGCATGCCAAAGGAAGATGCTAATGCACAAATGCACTAAGTAGAAGGTCATTGCTTGTGGCAATGTTTTTTTTATGGAAATTCATAAATATATACCCTGCAGAGACAATAATTTTTTATGGAAATGAAAAAAAAGCAATAGCTCACATCTAGAGCTCACCCCAAACACACATACCAAGTTTCAAATTGATCCGATCATAAATGTGCTCTGAAGGGTGTGTTAAAGGGAAATATTGAGGTCTGACTAAACTAAGTTCAAAGGTCAGCGGCAGCATTTTTTGACAGAAATGGAAGAAAATCGACAGCTCCCATATAGATGTCACCCCACACAAGCACACCAAGTATGCAAGTGATCCAATCATAAATGTGCCCTGCAGGGTGTGTCAAAGGGAAATAATGATGCTTAACTGCACTAAGTTTTTACTAAGTTCATCGAAGGTCATTGCCAGAGGCAACAAATTTTGATGGAAATCGAAGAAAATTGATAGCTCCCATCTAATCTGTAGGGCATGCCAAAGGAATATATTGATGCCTGACTAAACTAAGTTCAAAGATCGTTGCCAGCAGCAACATTTTGACAGACGGAAATGGAAGAAAATCGATAGCTCCAATCTAGAGGTCACCCCAAACAAGCATGCCATGTTTCAAAGCAATCCCATCATAAATGTGCCCTGTAGGGTGTGCCAAAGGGAAATATTGGGGTCTGACTAAACTGAGTTCCTCCAAGAACGTTGGCCGCGGCAACATTTTTTGACGAAAATAGAAGAAAATCGATAGCTGCTATCTAAAGGTCTCCCCAAACAAGCATGCCAGGTTTCAAAGCAATCCAAACATAAATGTGCCCTGTTGGGTGTGCCAAAGGAAAATATTGAGGTTTGACTAAACTAAGTTCTAAGAATGTTGGCCGTGGCAACATTTTTTGACGGAAATGGAAGAAAATTGATAGCTCCCATCTAGTGGTCACCCCAAACAAGCATGCAAGGTATCAAAGCAATCCGATCATAAATGTGCCCTGTAGGGTGTGTAATATTGAGGTTTGACTAAACTAAGTTCTAAGAATGTTGGCCGTGGCAACATTTTTTGACGGAAATGGAAGACAATCGATAGCTCCCATCTAGAGGTCACCCCAAACAAGCATGCCAGGTTTCAAAGCAATCTGAAAATAAATGTGCTCTGTAGCATGTGCCAGAGGAAAATATTGAGGTTTGACTAAACTAAGTTCTAAGAATGTTGGCTGCAGCAACATTTTTTGACGGAAATGGAAGAAAACCGATAGCTCCCATCTAGAGGTCACCACAAACAAGCATATAAAGTTTCAAAGCAATCCCATCATAAATGTGCCCTGTAGGGTATGCCAAAGGGAAATATTGATGTCTGACTTAACTAAAACTAAGAATGTTGCCAGCGGCAACATTTTTTGATGGAAATTGAAGAAAATCGATAGCTCCCATCTAGAGGTCACCCCAAACAAGCATACCAAGTTTCAAAGCGATCTGATCATTAATGCGACCTGTGAGGTGTGCCAAAGGAAATTGTAGACGTACGCCGGCGGACGTGAAGTGATGGCAATAGCTCAGCTTGACTTTGTCAAGTTGAGCTAAAAATCACACAACTCACAGTTGCCCCGTCATACAAATCCGACTTTACAAACAAATGAAAGTGTCAATGACACTGTAGCTCAACTTGTCAAGACAAAGACATATACATGTATAGTATGTGACACAGCAATGACAAACATCTAGGTAATGACCTGATAACAAAGGTACATATAAAGTATTGTAACAGTCTGTACATAAATACTGACAGTTGCCTGTAACAAATGTATAGGTAAAGTATTGTAAAGGTGGGTGACAGTCAGATGCTAAACTAGAAAAGAAATCTTTGAGTCCCAGAGTGGGTCTGACTGAACCCAAAAATATTTGTTCTCATAGCACAGTGATAACAAAGCCATCCCAAAACACACTCATTCCTGTCCCAAAGTGAAAACAAATTTTGTACCCAAGAAGTTTCGTGAAGATCAGTTCACAAATATGAGCTGTGTAGAAGTTGTGACAAAAAACTGATTGGACCTAATTTCAGTACAAAATGGCCACTGGCAGCCATCTTGAATTTTGGACCGCACCCAGAAACACTCGTTCTCGTCCCAAGGTGATAACAAAGGTACCCAAGAAGTTTTGTGAAGATCGGTTCATAAATACAGCCTCTAGCCCGAGCCGTATTGACATGTGCACTTGCAGTGTATAAGTAGCACTGAATAAATCAAAGTTCATCTAATTTGCATAATTTCTGCACAAGAAAAAAACCCGTACTATATGTGATGTATTCCATGTTACTAAACATTCATATAAAAATTTATTTCAAATCAGAACTTTCATACAGAAGTTCTGTACAAAAGACTGATTGCATTAATTTTGGTACAAAATGGCTGCTGGTGGCCATCTTGAATTTCAGACCACACCCCAAAACACTCGTTCTCATCCCACGGTGATAACAAAGGTACCCAAGAAGTTTCGTAAAGATTGATTCATAAATACAGCCTCTAGCCTGAGCTGTGTAGAAGTTGTGTACAAAAACAAAAAACTGATTAGACCTAATTTCGGTACAAAATGGGCAATGGCAGCCATCTTGAATTTTGGACCGCACCCAGAAACACTCGTTCTCGTCCCAAGGTGATAACAAAGGTACCCAAGACGTTTCGTGAAGATCAGTTCATAAATATAGACTCTAGCCCGAGCCGTATTGACATGTATACTTACTGTGTGTAAGTAGCACTGAAAAAATCAAAGTTCATCTAATTTGCATAATTTCTGCACGAGAAAAAAACCCGTATTATATGTGATGTATCCCATGGTACTAAACATTCACACAAATGAAAGTGTCAATGACACTGTAGCTTAACTTGTGTGTTGTATTTGAAGAAAAGGATAATGTTCAATGTTTATGAAAGGATTATGAAATAAGACAAGAATTGTGATAATTGGGAATATGTTAATTTCTTGTCCCTGTGTGCTATGTTTTTGATAAAAATAATATGAGGTGTACACTGTACTAAAGAGCTGAGGGGTGGGTTAATATGACCTCACAGTTAATGTATGTGGCCCTCACAGTTAACGTATATTAACGAAAGTTACCAAGTTACAGTGAAATTATTCCAAAACGAGTCATCCTATCAAGTTACATTGACATCCCTTCATAAATATGGCCTGCAGATTGTGCTAAAGGTTTTCGGGCTTCAGGCCCCTGTAGCCGTCAGTTTCCCAATTGTGCCCAAAGGGGACGTTCTCATCTAGACATTATATGAAGTCAACCTATCAAGTTACAATGAAATCCCTTCATAAATATGACATGTAGACTGTGCTAAAGGTTTCTGGGCTTTGGGTTCGGGCAGCCATCATGGTTAAATGATCGCAACCAAAAGGGGACATTCTCATCTGGGCATCATCTGGAGTGATCCTACGAAGTTACAATGAAATTCCTTCATAAATATGACCTGTAAACTGTGCTCAAGGTTTTTTGGGCTTCGGGCCCCTGAAGCCGTCACAGCTGACCAATCACGACCAAAAGGGGATGTCGTCATCTAGGCATTATATGGAGTCAAACTAACAGGTTACAATGAAATCCTTCCATAAATATGACCTATAGACTATGCTAAAGGTTTTGGGGGCTTGGGCAGCCATCAAGGCTGAATGATCCCCAAAAAGGGACGTTCTCATCTAGACATTATTTGGAGTCATCCTACCAAGCTACAATGAAATCCCTTCATAATTATGACCAGTAGACTGTTCTAAAGGTTTTCATGTTTCGGGCCCCTGTAGCCGTCACAGTTGCCCAATCGTGTCCAAAAGGGGCCGTTCTCATATTATGTTATATGGAGTCAACCTAACAGGTTACAATGAAATCCTTCCATAAATATGACCTTTTGCCTATGCTAAAGGTTTTTGGGCTCGGTCACCCATCAAGGCTGAATGATCGCGATCAAAATGGGACGTTCTCATTTAGACATTATTTGGAGTCATCCTACCAAGTTACAATGAAATCCCTTCATAAATATGACCTGTAGACTGTGCTAAAGGGTTTCGGGCTTCGGGCCCCTGTAGCCGTCACAGTTGCCCAATCACGTCCAAAAGGGGACCTTCTCATTCAGACAATATATGAAGTCAACCCACCAAGTTACAATGAAATTCCTCAGTAAATATGACCTGTAGACTGTACTAAAGGTTTTTGGGTTTTGGGCTCGGGCAGTCGTCACGGTTGGCAGATCATGCCCAAATGGGGGAATTCTCATCTAGACATCATAAGGAGTCAACCTACCAAGTTACAATGAAATCCCACCATATTAAACATGACCTGCAGACTGTGCTAAAAGTTTTTGGGTTTCAGGCTTGGGCAACCATCACGGTTGACAGATCATGCCCAGAAGCAGACGTTCTCATCTAGGCATTATACAGAGGCATCCTACCAAGTTACAATGAAATCCCTTCATAAATACAACCTGTAGACTGTGCTAATGGTTTTCGGGTTTTGGGCTCGGGCAGCCATATCGGTTGCCCGATCGCGACCAAAAGGGGACGTTCTTATCTAGACATGATCCCAAACCTGCATATGAAATTTTGTGACGATCAGACAAGAACTGCGGGGTGTAGCCCATGCTAAAGGAAAATGTGAACAGACTCACAGACTAACCGACTTCCGCACGCGTGATGGCAATAGCTTATCTTGACTATGTCAAGTTAAGCTAAAAATTATTCAAATCAGCACTTTCATATGGAAGTTCTGTGCACAAATCTGATTGCACCAAATTTTGTACAAAATGGCTGCCATCGGCCATCTTGAATTTCGGACCGGACCCCAAAACACTCGTTCTCGTCCCACGGTGATAACATAGGTACCCAAGGAGTTTCGTAAAGATCGGTTTGGCATTTGCACTTACAGTGCTGAAAGTAACACCAAAAAACATCAAAGTTAGTCTAATTTGCATAATTTACGCAAGAGAAAAAAATCTGTATTATATGTGATGTATCCCATGGTACTAAACATTCATACAAAAAATTATTCAAATCACAGCTTTCATATGGAAGTTCTGTACAAAAAACAGATTTCTGCATCGTCAACAAAATGGTGGCTGGCAGCCATCTTGAATTTCGGACCGCACCCAAAAACACTTGTTCTCGTCCCACGGTCATAACAAAGGTACCCAAGAAGTTTCGTAAAGATCGGTTCATAAATACGGCCTCTAGCCCGAGCCGTATCCAATTGTTGACGGACAGACGGACGACGGACGATGGGCCATGGCATAAGCTCAAATTTGGCTTTGCCAAAGTTGAGCTAAAAATTAAAAAAAACAATTTCCTTCTACTGTTTATTGCTCAATAGTTACAACAGTACAGAGACACACAGCTTTATTGTTGACATTGTGTTTGTGACACCCTCTGTGATGAAAGCACTTGTACACACATTTTCAAAATAAAAACAATAGAGGATTGTTGTAATTGGATTTATTTTTAAACACTCTTTTGTCATTTTACTATATGAAATGGAACAAGCATTTTATTTCCTCACACTACACAGCACAAACAAATAACATGAAATTTAAAGAAAGAAATGTTCCAAACAGGAATTGGATTGTACCGTAAAATACAGTGAAAACAGGGAACACAAACAAATTTTGACAGTTTTTTTTATTTGTAAGCGGTCGTTCGCAACAGGCAAATATTACCAAATTAGGTTCACAATTGGGGTCGCTGGATGCAATTTGGAGGTGGTCGTTCACAACAGTACAGTTTGGGAGTGATTTCATTGGTGCACCGGTCATTAATGGGAGGTGGTTGCTCACGAGAGGAGGCGCTCAAGACAGGTTTTACTGTAGTTATGATTACACGCATCAGCATTTTTATTTTGTGAATATTCAAGGTTTTTCAAGGACTCCTGACACATTTTCCAGGATTTCAGGGCCTTGAATGGCCCTTAGTCAAATTCAAGGCCATTCCTTAATCCAAGGTCCCACGGGAACCCTGTTCTTGGTCTCTGTCTTGAGCCTATGCTTTCTCCTGAAAGTTTATTTTCCATATGCCAAGCCTGCCCCTCCCCATCCCAATGTATATGATGGCTGTCAGCCAGGTGAAATTAAACAAATTAGGACTCCTGTTTGGATTTTGTTCTGTTATTACCCATCTGCACCCTGATGTCAAAACACCCAAATTTCAAGTGGCAAATTTTTCCCATAGTGCAACCAGCAATTCAATCATTTCAGTCTTGTTTGACAGAGCACAAAGAGATGTGTCAAAGAAGATTGAATTGGTTAAATTTCCAGCTGCATTACAGGAAAAAAGTGTTTTTTGAAATTTCAATATTTGAACATTAGTGTACGCAGGGTCAATCAGTACCGAATGATCCGGTATCCCAAACTAAACGGGGTAGGGTGACTAGATTTTTTCTATTTCCAGATTGTGTATCCAACATGGCACTGCCAATAAAGACCACTATAAAAGCACAATGTTAAGAATTGCTGCACACTAAAAAACATGTTACTACACAGATAATTGGGTGTTTCTAATTTGAAAAAGTGGACCACCTGGATAGCACACCCCAGCTTTCTGAGATGGGTGCCATTAAAGCAAGAGTTTCAGAATTTTATCAGCGGGGGATCACTGATAAACAATCTAACTTCAGCAAAAATAGTCAGGAAAGGCTGGAATAAAAACTCTTTTCACTTGTCAATCCTTGAACCAACCGTATCTTGTTTCACAGAGTTCTGTCAGACAAGATATAGTTGGTTAAATTTGCAACTACTTTATGGGAAATTTTCACTGCGAAAACATTGGTTTGCCACATAATAGTGTAAGTAGTTAAATTTCTGATTCCAACTGTTTTCAGAACTGTTTTGTGAATAAAAAACAGGAGGCCCCACGGGGCCTGAAGCACTCATCTTGAACAGAACACAATTTAAACAGAGTCCAAGAATGAGTCTACATTAAGCAAGCCATCTCCATAGGCTACACTGTCAATCCTTGAGTCCCTCAGGAGTGACAAAAATAATCTGGGCATCATGCCTTTTTCTTCAGTTGATCATAATGTAAAATGCAGAGCTCCCTATGAAGCCCCTTTATACAATCTGAGATTTCACAAAGAATATGTTTTCTTTATTTTACTTGTAAAGCCTGAGAGCACTTATGTGGATTCATTGGCTCTAAACTGTATTTATTAATTTATTTATTTACACACCTCTAGAGGGTGCTGAATACAAAATTTTTATTTTTTAATTCTTCAGCAACATGGCCAATGCTGGCTCCCATAGGGAGCCCAAATATTAACCCAGGCTTTCAATTTGAACACAGTTGAATCTGACTTCCCTAGAGATGTTGTGTACCAAATATGAAGGCATTCTGACTGTTGGATCTGAAGAAGAGAAATTTTAAAGACATTTCTTCATATTGCACTAAGTTAAAATTTGGGCTACCATAGCGAGCCCAAATATTAACCTATAGATCCAATTTGAACAAACTTGAATCTGAACCCCCTAGAGATGTTGCATACCAAATATGAAAGCATTCTCCCTGGTGGATCTGAAGAAGATTTTTTAAAATTATCCCCCATACTGAACAAAATTAAAATTGGAAGCCCAAATAGTGGAAGCCCAAATATTAACCTAGGGACTTGCTTTGAACAATCTTGAATCTGACCCTCATAACAATGATGTATACCAAATATTAAAAGATTCTGACTGGTGGTTCTGAAGAAGATTTTTAAAGAATATTCCCCATATTACCCTATATTAAAAATTCGGGCTCCTGTATTGAGCCCAAATATGAACGAATGGGCTTTATTTTAACAAACTTGTATCTGACCCCCTCCTATGAATGCTGTATACCGAATATCAAAAGATTCTGATGATTGGTTCTGGAGAAAAGATTTTTAAAAATTTTTGCAAATATGCTGACTCAGCATTTTTTCCATGCCCATTACAGAATACACTAACATAACCGATGGCAATTGTTTTTTACCTTTCAATTCTACTGGTCCTAATGATACTTCATACCAAATAACAGCTCTCTGTTCCGTGTGGTTTGGGAAATATAGGCGTTTAAAAATATTTCTATTTTTAGCTCCCAGGGTTACCATGAGGATGCAAGAATTTTTTTTTTTCCAGGAGTCAAGTACTTATGACCCAATAATACCACATACCAAATTTGGTTCAAACCAGACCATGGGTTCAGAAAATAGAAATTTTTGGGCAGGGCCAAAAATCTTACACCTCCCATTGCAATGCCAAATATTGCTTCACGAACTTCGTTTGAACAGACTTGATTCTACATCTCAAAAGGAAGCTCCATAGCAAATAAATATCAAGTCATTGTACACACTGGTTCATGAGAAGATTTTAAAAATATTTTAGAGCATTTTTCCCCACTCCCTCCCTATGAGGCTGGGCATGCTGAGTTGAACAAAATGAAATGCCCCTTTGGGACCATCACTCACACAATCTTTCACTTGAATTGGCCTAGTGGCTTTGGAGGAGAAGACCAAAACATGATGTTGATGGACAACAGACGGATGATGGATGGAGAGCGATGGGATTAGCTCAGTTTGACTTTGTCAAGATGAGCTAAAAGAAACCCTGGATAGCTTTTGGTCTAATGCCGATTTACTGAAGCAAAAATGAAAGCAAGTTTGGGATAACTTCAGCAAAGTAGGTCAGCCTGGACTGGTATGCAAGCTCATTTTATTTTATTGTGCTCTTAGGTCACATGCCAAAAATAACTTGCATCAGTTGGTAATCATAGGAAAAAAAATCCAGACAACTTTTGGCCTTATGCTAACTTAAAGAATTCTAAGTCGCAGGGGCATAACTCCTGGAAAACTGGGTGGGCAAAGCCGATATGTAAACTCATTCCACTTGAACATCCTAAGAGGTGACATACAGAAAATATTTGAAATTCATTGATAATTGCTGAAATTAGCCGCAGGACAACTTTCGGTAATAAACTGATTTACCTGAAAAATCTGAAGTCAACCGAAGTCAAAGGGGTATAACTCTGAAGAATGTACAGACAAGGTCAATTTTCATTCGGTACCAAATGACTATCAAAGGAGGAGCAGGTAATGACAGGAGGGTTCTAGTTAGGACTCTGCCTTCGTGAACTCTGGCATATAAAACTATATAGTTATAGTTATGAAAGTTGCATGGAAATTTGGCCATCGGTTGCGAAGATATGCGCTTGGATGCATGGAGCCAATTCATAATGCCCCGCAAACTTTGTTTGATGGGGAATAATTACCCTGTTAATTGCATATACGGCTAATGCAAAAATATATGAAAGTGTCAATGACACTGTAGCTTAACTTGCCTGTGTGTGGTGTTTGATGAAAAGGATAATGTTCAATGTTTATGAAAGGATTATGAAATATGACAAGCATATTGATAATTGAGAATATGTTAATTTCTGTTCCCTGTATGTTATGATTTCAATAAAAATAATTTGAGGTGTAGACTGTACTAAAGAATTGAGGGATGGGTTAATGTGGCCCTCACAGTTAATGTATGTCAACAAAAATTACCAAGTTACGGTGACATTATTCCAAAACGAGTCATCCTATCAACTTACAATGAAATCCCTTCATAAATACGGCCTGTAGACTGTGCTAAAGGTTTTTGGGCTTCAGGCCTGTGTTGCCATCATGGTTGACCCATCGCAACCAAAAGGGTACGTCCTCATCTAGACATTATACTGAGTCATCCTACGTTACAATGAAATCCCTTCATAAATATGACCTGTGCTAATGGTTTTGGAGTTTTGGTCTCAGGCAGCCATCACGGTTGAATGATCGTGACCAAAAGGGGACGTTCTCATCTAGACATTATCTGGAGTCATCCTGTCCAGCGGAGTACCCGGAGAGAACCACCGAGCAATGACGAGCAGCTGCCGGCTCCCCAACATCGTAACTCCGCACTGCAGCACAGGCAGGGTTAGATTGGTTGAAGACATGCGTACCATCGACGTGCACTACGCCTTAGTAGACGGCATCATCGTGCCCCATGTGGACAATCGAGGTTAAGTGCCTTGCCCAAGGACACAACGTGGGAGTCCGAATCGATCGCTCAGACGGTCACCCATCCAATGATTAACCGGGCTTGATGTTGCTAAACTTCGGTGATCTGACGAGAACCAGTTACCGCAACACCACCGTGCCCCCTAAATCCCTTCATAAATACGACCTGTACACTGTGCTAAAGGTTTTCAGGATTTGGGCCCCTGTAGCAGTCACAGTTGACTGATAGCGAGCAAAAGGGGACATTCTCATTACACATTATATGGAGTCATCCTACTAAGTTACTATGAAATCCCTCCATAAATACAACCTGTAGACTGCGCTAAAGGTTTTCAGGTTTTGGGCTCGGGCAACTGTCACGGTTGACAGATCGTGACCAAATGGGGAAGTTCTCATCTAGACATCATATGGAGTCATCCCACTAAGTTACAATGAAATCCCTTCATATTAAATCTGACCTGTAGACTGTGCTAAAAGTTTTGGGGTTTCGGCAGCCATCACGGTTGACAGATCATGATCCAAAGGGGACGTTCTCATCTAGATATTATACAGAGTCATCCTACCAAGTTACAATGAAATTCATTCATAAATACGACCTATAGACTGTACTAAAGGTTTTCAGATTTTGGGCTCGGCCAGCCATAACGGTTGACCGATCGTGACCAAAAGGGGACGTTCTCATCTAGACATTATACAGAGTCATACTACTAAGTTACAATGAAATCCATTCATAAATACGACCTATAGACTGTGCTAAAGGTTTTCAGATTTTGGGCTCGGGCAGCCATCACGGTTGACCGATCGCGACCAAAAGGAGATGTTCTCATGTAGAAATGACCTCAAACCTGCATATGAAATTTCGTGATGATCGGACAAGAACTACGGGGTGTAGCCTGTGCTAAAGGAAAATGTGGACAGACTCACAGACTAACAGACTTTCGCACGCGTGATGGCAATAGCTTATCTTGACTTTGTCAAGTTATGCTAATAAAACAATTGAATGAAGTTAATGCTCGGCACACTGATGTTGTATTAACAAAATTTCAAATTGTGACTCTGACTCCTAATGTTACTAAAAATTTAATAAATTCAATTCCTGTCAATTGGAGAATAAATCTTGTTAACTATTGAGGAATTATTCTGACTACCCATTTATTCCTATGTTAACAGACCTCTCTGTCCTCAGGACCAACCAATATAAGCGTTAACCCTCTGCACTCTGATGTCAAAATGGCAAAGTTTTCAGTAGCAAATATATCCCATAATGTAGTTTGATATTTAACCGAAAATACCTTGTTTGACAGAGCTCAGTGAGCTCTGTCAAACAAAATTTAATGGAATAAATAAATTTTCAATTTATCACTAGAACGTAGGAAAATGAATAAGTTCTTGATAAATAAATACTTCTGTTAACTGACTATTTTGGCTATTCAATTTACAGGGCTCCATTGTTTTACTTTTTAAGACAACACCAAAAGAGCATAATCTTCAATTTCTGGAAACAAAGTAAAATATATCTTGGTGATTCTGTAAATTTTTTTGGCCATCTCAATTGATTCACGAAAAGTAAGAGAAAAATTAGACAACTACTATTCAAAGCTTTTAGAAACTATAGCTGGAGCGGAAATAAATAATACAAACTATGGAACTTAATAGTTACCATAAGCAGAAAACTTACTTCTTGAATTTGTTGTTTAATTTCAGGGAAAAGATTAATGAATTTTATATATGTTGATAACAGCAATCCTCTTGTATTTGGACCACAGAGATGATACTTCGAATGTAAAAGTTGAAACTGGACAAGTGGACTGAAAAATAAATTAAAAGAATACACAAATCTCACTAAACATAAATGACCTATTCTAAAATTTTATTTATCAAATGAAAGGTGGTCTATACAAAGTTGTAAAAAGGTGTTAACCCTTTACCCAATGCAGACGTTATCAAAATATATTAATTAGGCTTTCCCAAACCCAGTTTGGGAAAGGCTATTGTTATTCTTCTTTTTCAATATTTTCCTTCTCTATTTTTTTTTTTTTTATTTTTTTTTTTCTCCCTAAATTTTGTCTGTTGAACTGCTCGAAAACAAGCTGTACGATTTTGACCAAATTCGGCACACTTATGTAATGTCATAAAATCTAGTGAAATGGTCAGATCTGTAAAAAGCGTGTTTTCAAAATATTCTGCCAAAACCATCAAAATTTCACCATTTTTCGAATGTCTCAAAATTGTTTACCGTTATTTAGCTCAAATTTTCCACACATTTAGAGCATAATATGATACACCACAATCACCCCTCAGATCTTTCAACTTTAACCCCCACTGGCCAAAAATGACATGAATATAGAATTTTTCTTCAAAATTGACCAACTTCAAGGGCAAATTTCTCTAATAACAAGGTTGTTGTAACAATTATTTTGGTTTGGATAGATGCAACAATGATTGCGGAAGAAAGTTACTGTTTACTTTTTAATCTCAGATTTAACCCCCAAGCGCAATGAGGGGGAGAATAAGAGTACTGCTTGAAAATGCCAAAATTAGTCAACTCTGGTTGCTTTTTCCATCATTTTGGAAAGGGGTTAATTTCAAACACTTTTCGAGTACGTATTCACAATTGACTACCGAGCATATTTGCTGTTGTAAGTTTAGTTGTTAAGTTTAACCCTATCCCATTCTGGTTGCATAAAAGTAGGTACCGTCCAAAAAAACTCCCAATTTTTTCAGAATTTGGTAAGTTTAGGTGACGATTTACTCCATTTTTAATTGCTTGAGCTCTGAATGTTTTCTATAGCTGCTTGCAGCAGTCAAAGTATGACAAATTTTGTTCTATATGTTATTATTAAAAGTTTAACCCTTGGCAGATTTGGGACTTCCCATAAGGGTACTGTCGGAATATTTGTTATTTTCGCCAACTTCAAGAGAATTTTTTTGTAATTACAAGGTAGTTGTAATAATTATTTTGGTATGGCTAGATGCAACAATGGTTATGGAAGAAAGTTACTGTTTACTTTTTAATCTCAGATTTAACCCTCTAGCACAATGAGGGCGAAAATAAGAGTACCGTTTGAAAATGCCAAAATTAGCCATTTTTGGTTGCCTTTTCTATCATTTTGGAAAGGGTTAATTTCAAACACTTTTCATGTACGTATTCACAATTGACTATCGAGCATATTTGCTTTTGTTAGTTTGGTTGTAAAGATTAACCCTATCCCATTCTGGTTGCATAAAAGTAGGTACCGTCCAAATAAGTTCCAATTTTTTCAGAATTTGGTAAATTTAGGTGGCAATTTACTCCATTTTTAATTGCTTGAGCTCTGAATGTTTTCTATAGCTGTTTGCAGCAGTCAAAGTATGACAAATTTTGTTCTATATGTTATTATTAAAAGTTTAACCCTTGGCAGATTTGAGACTTCCCATAAGGGTACTGTCAGAATAATTGTTATTTTCGCCAACGTTTACATGCACTTTCTCAGCACTGGAGCCATACTGTCTCAAAACCGTTTCCATGAGAGGATTGGGCCTTCATCCAAGAACAATTTTGCTGTTATATATTTTATTCAAAGTTTTAACCTTCACCCAATTTTCGGGCCTTGAATTTGAGTGCTCTAAAATTCTTCATAAAATTGGCTAATTTGGAGCTCACTTTTCTTCCATTTTCGAAAGGAATATCGAAAAATGATTTACATGTTTGTATTTACAATTGCCTACCGAGCATATTTGCTGTTGTAAGTTTGGTTGTAAAGTTTAACCCTATGCTCGTTCTGTTTGCATAAAGATAGGTGCAGTCCAAAAAAACTCTCGTTTTGGTAAGTTTAAGTGACGATTTACTCCATTCCTAATTGATTGAGCGCTGAACGTTTTCTATGGCTGTATGCAGCAGTCATAGTATGACAACTTTTGTTTTATATGTCATTATTAAAAGTTTAACCGTTGGCAGATTCGATACTGCCCATATGGGTATGGTCGGAATAATTTTAATTTTCATAAAATCACTGAATATTGATAAGAGTGCAGTGGTAGTTTGGAATAGAATATCCGAAAATGCTTTCGAAATTCGGATTCACGGTTCGATTCCAAGAATATTTTCTGTTATAAGGTTGCTGTAAAGTTTAACGCAATCCCTGTCACAGATGCATAATGGTAGATGCCGTCGAAAAAAACTAATTTTTTCAGAATTTTGTAGGTTTAAGTGACAATTTACTCCATTCCAAATTCATTAACGCTGAATGTTTTCTATGCCTGCATGCAGCAAGCATAGCATGACAACTTCTGTTTTATACGTCATTATCAAAAGTTTAACCCTTGGCATATTTAGGAGTTCCCATGTGAGTATAGTCGGAATAATTGTTATTTTCGTAAAATCAATCCCTGAATATATTGGTAACCGTGCAGTGGCCTTTCAGCGGTGCTGCATGAAGCCGCAAATAGTTAAGGTTGAAAAGTTCATCAAATAGACAAATATAATACCTAACTCAGCCGGTGACAGGTAAATAATAAATGGAAAAGTCGTTGAGTTGAGAATAAAGTAGGGATGAATCGTGCCCTCGGTTTCCACCTGATCCACGGTATTTCCATGCAGTCTCGGCACTTGACAAAGATACTAAACTGTCGGGCAGGGACAGAAGGAAACATTCTGAGAATTTCAAGTTGCTGCCTTGCATGATCGGGACATAATTGGAATATATCCGACATTGTATCTGTTGGATATATTCCAATTATGACCCGATCACTTCACCCTGACTGTCCGCATGGGGCACCATGACGCCATGTACTAAGGCATACTGCACGTCGATGGTGCGCATGTCTTCAGCCAATATAACCCTGCCTGTGCTACAGTGCAGAGGCACTATGTTGGGGAGCTGGCAGCTGCTCGTCATTGCTCGGTGGTTCTCTCTGGATACTCCGGCTTCCTCCACCCATACACCTTCCACCGACATAATATGACCTTGGCTGTTAATGTGTCGTTAAAACCTAATAAATAAATATATAAATCCAGTACAAGTTTTGCTCGTACAAATATTAGTACCGTCAGACAAAATTCATTTTCTGATTAATTTCGTACTTTTCTGTACTCACCTTCCCTGAGTAAGATTGGTATACCTTTTCAATCTCAGATTTAACCCTCAAGCACAATGAGTGTGAGAATAAGTGTACCATTTGGAAATACCGAAATTATCCAACTTTGGTTACTCTCAACTAACATTTTGGAATGGGTTAATTTGAGACACTTTGCTTTGCTATATTCAGAGATGTTTAATCAATAAATCCGGCTTTAGTTATGTTCTGGGTCTTAATGAAACATATGCTTTGGCCACTTAAAACAAAAAATGACTTTGTGTGAATACTCACTCAAAAAGGAAAGAGCTCTTTGAGCTTTCCATAACTGCTTTCAAAAATCAATGGGGAACAAATGTTGTGTTATATGTTTTGGTGTTCCGTGTTATCCAACACCAGTTTGGCCGTACAAATATGAATACCGCCAGGAAAGAAAGCACATTTTCTCAGTGGTAGACTGTTTGACTTCTATGATAGAGGTCCCAAGTTTGATCCCTATCTGGGACGACCCACGTAATGTCCTTGGGCAAGGCACTTTATCCCGGTTGCCAACATGGGGACACGATAATGCCATGTACTAAGGCATACTGCATGTCAATGGTGCACATGTCTTCAACCGCTGGTACCATGCTTCAGTGGAGCTTGAACATAATTAGAATGTTGAGCTGACAGTTGCTCGTCGATGCTCGGTGGGTCTCTCTGGGTCCTCCGACTTCCCCCACCCGTAAAACGGGCACGGTCACGATCAGCCATTGTGGATAAGTATGTGACCGCAAACACCAATAAACAAATACCGTCAGGGAAACCCTCTATGAAAGCCTTCTGTCAATAAATAGCAAAGTAGTAATGGTAATGTAATGCAAGAAATATTAACAAGCTGTTCAACATCCCTTTAATCAACTCATTTTGATTTTAACTGTACCCATCACTGTGTATACTAGCTCTCTAGATGGTTTAAACCATATCAAATAAACAACTAATTTGTGTGCGACAGTAACTCATATTACATGTATTTCATTGTATCTGAAAGAGATATGTTGGAAAAATTGTGAAATCATGGAGTAGGAAGCTTACCCTCGTTTGTTGACAAATCCCACACATTCACAAACAGACAGAATGATAGAGAATAAATTAAATATTGATATTTAAGGTCACTTTCAGCATCTACAGCTATATCATGACCATAATATAGGTATTTATTCAAGTCCAGGTATTCACTGCATAGACATACAGGGCTATTTTTCAGGGGGGGTGGGGGGGGGGATGGACCCTTTAGCCCAAAAACTTTGAATCCCAGGAGGAAATGCCAAATGTGGATATGGGAGGGAGGGGGGGGGGGGGTCTCCCTCCCACTGAGTACCTGGAGAGAACCACTGAGCAATGGCAAGCGACTCAGACTCCCCAACATACTAACTCCACAAAAGCAGGGTTAGCATTGGTTGAAGACAAGTACACCCTCAAAGTACCCTTAGTACACATCGCCATCATGCCCCCCCTCCCCCCATGTGAGAAATTAAATTGGGATGAAGTGTCTTGCTCAAGGACACAATGTGGTTGCCACAGGCGGGATTCGAACCGAGGACTTCTTGGATTACAACAATCATCTCTACCTTCTGAGCCACCGTGCTCCCGTAATATGCAGTAATAGAACTCTTTATATGTACTTGCATGATTATAAATGAATAATACTAATGTGGATACGGCTCCACTGAATCAACTTGTACAGTATAATAGTCAGTTTATTTGCTACTTCTAAGTGATGAGATAAGAAAACAACATTTTGTGTGGAAAACCAAAATGTTTTGTGGTCATTTCTGGCAACTAAATTGTCCGAAATTTTCTGGCATATTGGCCGAAAAATCGGCTCCTTCCTGACTCAGAGGTGGGTAGGGTCACAGTCCTTCATGAAACCCCCGCCCGTACGCCCATAATTCATATGTACTAATTTTTTCCAAAGCAGAAAGGACATCGCTTGCTTTGCTTTCTATGAAAATATTCTGTAATTATTGAAGAGCAAATTTTGTGTTAAATGTTTTGGTGTCCTGCTGTATCTCAAATATCTGTTTTGGCTGCATAAAAACTAGTAGCATCACAAAAACTTTGATTTCCACTAAATTTTCTGTTTTCAAAACTGATTGATAGTTTTGTGTACAATAATACAGTTTGCCTTTTCACATTAAACAGTTGAGAAAGCCCGTAATTTGTCCAACAAATTACAATTCTCTAGTTTAATTTCTGTTTTTTTTCTCTAATTTATCAACTTTTTAAAAAAAATAATCATATCATGTGACCCCTTATTGGAACGAGCTCATCGAGGGGTTACATGATATGGTTTTGTTGAAATTTTTTCAAAAATATATTACTTTCAACTGCTCAATTTTTAAAAATTACGCGGGCAGAAGCGGCTGATGCATTAGGTAAATGGTGAACCAGTAGAGTTCTACATTAGTTTTAAGAGTCAGGAATTATTTTATATCTACATTTGAGTGCCCAAAACACTCTACAATTACCTGTAACATAACAAATTCATAAAATGAAAGTGTCAATGACACTGTAGCTCAACTTGACAAACTTGAACTTGGTAAGTTATAAATGAAATGGCAAAATTGAAGATCATTGGTACCAATGTCATTTTTTTTGCCAGTGGCAACATTTTTTGACAGAAACCGAAGAAAATCGATAGCTCCCATCTAGAGGCCTCCCCAAACAAGCATGCCAGGTTTCAAAGCAATCCGATCATAAATGTGCCTTGTATAAAAGGGAAATATTGTGGTCTGACTAGACTAAATTCTAAGAACGTTGGCCATGGCAACATTTTTTGACAGAAATGGAAGAAAATCGATAGCTCCCATCTAGAGGTCACCGTAAATAAGCATACCAGGTTTCAAAGCAATCTAATCATAAATGTGCCCTGTAGGGTGAGCCAAAGGGAAATATTGTGGTCTGACTAAACTAAGTTCTAAGAATGTTGGCTGCGGCAACATTTTTTGATGAAAATTGAAGAAAATCGATAGCTCCCATCTAGAGGTCACCCCAAACAAGCATGAAAGGTTTCAAAGCAATCCGATCCTAAATGTGCCCTGTAGGGTGTGCCAAAGGGAAATATTGAGTCTTCTGACTAAACTAAGTTCTAAGAACGTTGGCCGCGGCAACATTTTTTGACGGAAATTGAAGAAAATTGATAGCTCCCATCTAGAGGTATCCCCAAACAAGCATACCAGGTTTCAAAGCAATCAAATCATAAATGTGCCCTGTAGGGTGTGCCAAAGGGAAATATTGTGGTTTGACTAAACTGAGTTCTAAAAACGTTGGCCGCTGCAACATTTTTTGCCAGAAATTCAAGAAAATCGATAGCTCCCATCTAGAGGTCACCCCAAACAAGCATGCCAGGTTTCAAAGCAATCCAATCATAAATGTACCCTGTAGGGTGTGCCAAAGGGAAATATTGAGTTCTCTGACTAAACTAAGTTCTAAGAACGTTGGCCGCGGCAACATTTTTTGACAAAAATTGAAGAAAATCGATAGCACCCATCTAGAGGTCTCCCCAAACAAGCATACCAGGTTTCAAAGCAATCTGATCACAAATGTGCCCTGTAGGGTGTGCCAAAGGGAAATATTGAGGTCTGACTAAACTAAGTTCTACGAACGTTGGCCGTGGCAACATTTTTTTGCCAGAAATTGAAGAAAATCGATAGCTCCCATCTAGAGGTCACCCTAAATAAGCACACCAGGTTTCAAAGCAATCAAATCATAAATGTGCCCTGTAGGGTGTGCCAAAGGGAAATATTGTGGTTTGACTAAACTAAGTTCTAAGAACGTTGGCCGCGGCAACATTTTTTGACGGAAATTGAAGAAAATCGATAGCTCCCATCTAGAGGTCACCCCAAACAAGCACGCCAAGTTTCAAAGTAATCTGATCATAAATGCGACATGTGAGGTGTGCAAAGGAAATTGTGGACGTACGTAGTAACGTACTAACATACTAACGTACTAACGTACATACGTACGCCGACGGATGAGAAGTGATGGCAATAGCTCATCTTGACTTTGTCAAGTTGAGCTAAAAAACAAGTTACTGATTACTTCCAAATGAATTTGAAGCCAATCCAAAGAACATGAGGCTTTCACATGATCACTGAATATTTTCTTAAATAAAATTTCATGTGTCTCGAGGATCCTTTTAATAAACCAGGGATCTCAAGGGGCCTTAATTTAGCACGCATGCGCACGCTATTTGGTACCCTGTTTAACACAATTAAAAGAAAAATTCAATTCTCTTGATATTTTGAATTGACTACAAAAATAAATGAAAGTGTCAATGACACTGTAGCTCAACTTGTCAAGACAAAGACATGTACATGTATAGTATGTGACACAGCAATGACAAACATCTAGGTAATGACCTGATAACAAAGGTACATATCAAGTATTGTAATGTTCTGTACATAAATACTGACCATTGCCTGTAACAAATGTATAGGTAAAGTATTGTAAAGGTGGGTGACAGTCAGATGCTAAACTAGAAAATAAATCTTTGAGTCCCAGAGTGGGTCTGACTTAACCCCAAAATATTTGTTCTCATAGCACAGTGATAACAAAGGCACCCCAAAACACACTCGTTCCTGTCCCAAGGTGAAAACAAAGGTACCCAAGAAGTTTTGTGAAGATCAGTTCATAAATACGAGCTGTATAGAAGTTGTGACAAAAAACTGATTGGACCTAATTTCGGTACAAAATGGCCACTGGCAGCCATCTTGAATTTTGGACTGCACCCAGAAACACTCATTCTCATCCCAAGGTGACAACAAAGGTACCCAAGAAGTTTTGTGAAGATCGGTTCATAAATACAGCCTCTACCCTGAGCCGTATTGACATGCGTGCTTACATTGTGTAAGTAGCACTGAATAAATCAAAGTTCATCTAATTTGCATAATTTCTGCATGAAAAAAAACCCTTACAATATGTGATGTATTCCATGTTACTAAACATTCATACAAAAATTTATTCAAATTAGAACTTTCATACAGAAGTTCTGTACAAAAGACTGATTGCACTAATTTTGGTACAAAATGGCTGCTGGTGGCCATCTTGAATTTTGGACCACACCCAAAAACACTCGCTCTCATCCCACGGTGATAACAAAGGTACCCAAGAAGTTTCATAAAGATCGGTTCATAAATACGGCCTCTAGCCTGAGCCATATCCACTTGTTGACGTACGGACAGACGGATGACGGGCCATGACGAAAGCTCAAATTTGGCTTAGCCAAAGTTGAGCTAAAAACGGAATCCTATTGTTGTGGACACATTCGATATTAACTCTCGTTGATTTAATTAATTTTGGCCTGTTATTTTATGTACAATTTGTTACAATATTACACAACCATAAAAGTGTGCAATAAATTCTGCATTTATGGCATATTTAAATATATTATAAATGATGTCGTCATAACACTCCGAGTCTTTTGGTTTCAAAGTCCGAAAATGATTTTACATAATGGGTTTTAAAAATAGGGTGTGACACGTTTCTCTTATAAAGGCCGCCGTACTCTCAAATTATAGGATTCACCTTCTCGTTTTTGATATGTCGTTTTATAAATATATTCATTATGTAGGTCAAAGTTACTTGCTTCAAATTGTAAGCTGTGCAAGTTTCGTTTCCACACACGTTTTATGTGTGTATAGCGTTTAAAATGCAATGGATTTGTTTAATTAGTTTAGCGAATGTTTGCACATCTCACTTTTTGATGGTCAGTATTATTAAAGAGATTCACAAACAATTCACTGCTGGCTTAATTGACATAAGAATAGTTTTTAAATAGGTAGGTGGATGGGACATGTTCCTTTGATAAACTCAGCAGTACTCTTATCGATTTCAGAAGAGATACAGGAAATAACACGCCATGGTGTAACTTGGTGCATTCAACAGTTGGCTTAAGATTCTGGTTTGCGTGTTCTGTGAGGTGTCTGCCCTCTGTTGTATTTTGGACAATTTTGTTAACATATGCACGATATTTCAGGTTCAATGAAAGGTTTCCGTCGAGTTATGCGTCGCATTAACCTTTCATCCACAACAGCGATGTGGAATTGGTTCCTACATTTGCAGAAATATTGAGCTGACAGCTGACATCTGTGGGTAAATCTTTTTGATAAGGAGTAATGTGGGCGGAGTGAATATTACCTGCTACGATAACCCTTCACTCATTAACCCTTTAACAAGAGGAGCCTGAACGTGCGTATGCACTTTTAGAGTTTACTAGCTGAAGTTTTGCACCTACATTTGAATTTTAGCTGAAATTTCACACTGAGGTTTATATATTTTTTAATCTTGAGTAGGCCAAACATGGACAGAGATATCGAACTGAAAATCTGGCACTTTCAAACTCAGCTGACTTGGCCCTTATAAAAATGTACACCTGGTATTACCATGGTATTACTAATTATTTTGGGATTTACCATACCATTGTACTTTTTATAAGTGTGTGTGTGGGGGGGGGGGGGGGGGGGGGGGTAATTTTTTTTTTACATGAATAAGCATGCATAGAAGAAATTTAACCTTTCAACTTGGGAACATGCGATATAGTGTACATGTTACTCATATTTGGACCAAAATCATCACGGTTCGATATTTTATGTGCAACGTCGTTTTCACCCTTCAACAAGAGCAATATTGGGATGCACTCCTACATTATGCAAAGATACCGAACTGAAACTTTCACTTCTAACAGCAACTAACTTGGATTAAATTTTGGAACAGGAGTAAGCATGCTCAGGAATATTCTTTTACCCGAGAATATTGGATATAATGTACACGTTGTGCCAGAATCATCACTGTAAAATAATTATGAGCCCACCCCCTCCATAACCACACACCCTTCATCCAGATTGAGACGCATTCAGAATTAGCATGTACCATTTGTTGAGCCATAATGCCAAATCATGGGTGGGGTGGGAGATTCCAATATGTTATAGGGAAGCAAAATCTAGATACCGATGTTGAAAGACTGAGGCCGAGGACAGGATAGGGAGGGATAGGGTATGGAACATGTGTCCCCGCCCCGTGGGTGAAAATTTGTAAAGGAATTAAGCTTAAGCTCTGGCGGGATAGAATTATTTTTCTCCTCCCTCTCTGTGGTTGTACCTTGCATATGCTTTTTATGTTTTCAAGACTTGAAGAGCGGCTCGATATGTCCCATGATTTCTTCCCACAAGCCTTTCAAGTTTATCCGGGTTGTCTTCAAAACGGGCCAATTTACCTGGTTCCAATTATCTTTAGAGGTTATTATCTGTAATTCCTATTGATGCCGACACTGTCTTCAGCGATAATATTAGCTTCAAACTAGATATTTTCTATTGAGAAACCCAACATTTATTTTTCATGGGAGCAGTTTGGAAATTAAAATCATGGGTGACCTATTTTGCTTGTTTAAATTTTATAAACAGATTCACCGATGTCTGGTGATTAATTTTCTCAAAATGCTTCACGACGGTGGTTGGCTCAATTTTCTACAAACATTCGCTCCAAACCAAATCGTCTCAGTGCATTTCTTCCTGAATCAACAATTATTGCAGGACGATTCATATTTCTATTTGTTTTCGGGCAGAATCGAACTGTTTTGGGTCGAAATCTTCAAAATGATTTGTTTCTATAATTAATATCAATCTACTCTTGTCAAACATTTCTCTCTCTGTAAAATGTTTGACGGTGTGAGTCTTCCACACAAATGGGCCGACTTGTCTGGGTCCAATTTTCTTTATAGGTTATTTCTGTAATTCCTATCAATGTCGACTCTTCAGCTATAAAGCTTGCTCCTAATCAGTATTTCAGTATGTGTACATTGAATACAAAACCGCACTTGTTAATACCCTGTCGTTTGTGTAGAAAAGACCGGGTATGAAAAGCTGTTTTAATGCGGCCATGTGAGAAGGATTACATAACCAATTAATGTTTCATGAGAAAAATCTTTCAGAGACTGTCCCTGATTAGCAATTATATTGTTCAGTCAGAAAATTTCTAAAACCTTCATTTAATAAAATATTCAGATACAAATGCCATATCTTTCATTTCCAGAACTCTGTTCTGCGGTTTAATATAGCAATTGAAAAAATCTGTTCGTGAATTCGTGAGATTTTCGATTTGTTTTCATATTAAAACAAGTGTCTGACCACCGAGGTGGTATTAGTCCCCTAAGGCGCTTTTGTGACATAAGGTGTTTTTGTCACAGAAGACACTAGAGTATATAAGCATCTTGGATTTTTAAAAAAAATATTGAGCGTGCATAATCCCCTCACAACCTTTTATCCATGTACCATATATGAAAGGCGTAGCTTGAACCATGTTGGAGGGAGGGGTGGTAACATAAAATAGAGAAAAAAGCTTAAAAAAACACAACAAAAATGGCCGCCATTCTGCCATCTTGGATTTTGAAAAATAAATATTGACTGTGCATCATCCCCTCAGAACCATTTATCCATGTACCAAATATGAAAGGTGTAGCTTGAAGCATATTAGAGGGAGATGTGGCAAAAACAAACAGACAGACAGACAGACAGACAGACAGACAGACAGACAGATGTTAGATTTTGAAAAAAAATATTGAGCGTGCATAATCCCCTCACAACATCCTTATTCCATGTAACATATATGAAAAGTGCAGCTTGAACCATGTTGGAGGGAGTAGTGGTAACATAAAATAGAGAAAAAAAGCTTAAAAAACACAACAGAAATGGTTGCCATGGCACCATCTTGAATTTTGGAAAAAAAAATATTGAACGTGCAACATCCCATTACAACCCTCTATCCATGTGCCAGATATAAAAAGTGTAGCTTGAACCATGTTGGAGTGAGGGGTGGTAACATAAAATAGAGAAAAAAAGCTTAAAACACACAACAAAAAGTTAAAAAATTTATAGTAATTTATATATTTTTTATACTTACCAATGACCCAGACTTAGCTGGTGCTAACTCCAACAAAACCAGGGCCAAACACAAATTTTGCCCCCCAATCCCCAAAATTTGCATCCAAAACAAAAAGAAATCATGTCCTAAAGGACCTCCATACTACGCCTCTACTGTGCATGCGCAGTGACACAGTCGTCCCGAAATTGGCGCCAATTATCATTCTTACTGGCAGTGCCTGGTCAGCGCTATGTACTCAGCGGGGAGGCAAGAGTTCCCAACTCCAGGGAGGGCCATCCCCGTCTGGGTCATTGGTAAGTATAAAAAATATATAAATTACTATAAATTTTTTAACATTTTTATACTGTACCAATGACCCAGACTTAGCTGAATAGTAAACAGGCTGGAGGGCCTAGGACATAGAGGAAAATCCAATAAGCTCAACTATATAGTAAAGAGGTAACCCCTTTAGGAGAAAAGGAGTATTAGGCTTTACATGTATCTTTCTTATTTAATATTAAATTAGAAAGATACACTACCCTTAATAATTGAGCACAATAACATTCATGTTCTCTATTAACATCCAGTATAACCCTTATACTAATTATTTTTAAAGCAAGCCAATAAATAAAGTAGTCCAGAGAATTGAGACTCTTTATAATCATTTAAAAGTGTCCGAGTATTGTATATTAAAGCCCGTTTGACACTTGACATATACAAATGCTTCACACCGAGCTACACTTTAAAAATAAGACATGAATGAATTTAAACATTAATATTACACTTTAAAACCATCCCGGAAGCGACTCAGAAATACTGACTTGGAGGAGGCATTCCCTTGCTTTTCACTATAAAGCAGGTGACCTAAGGGAACACCCGCCCCCACCCCCCCCCCCCCCCCCCCCCCCCCCCTTCCCCTTGCCCTGGGTCAAATAGCCCAGAGCGAAGAGGGCAGCCGGACGGAGTCACTGCCGGAACAGAAAGCCTGCATAACTATAGTTGCAACTGTTTAGTGGACGACATTCTGAGCAACAGATAACGGACCTAAACAATGCAGGTCTCCAGAAATGGACTCAATATTTCTGAGATAAAAATTCGTAAATGTGGATGGCTGAGACCAATAAGCAGCCTTCATTAAATCTGTAATAGCAACACTATTAGCATAAGCCCAGGAAGTAGAAAGAGCTCTTACTTCATGAGCAGAAATCTTAAGCACAGACTGCTGAGAAGAAGATAAATCTTCATAAGCAGTACGGATAGTTAACTGAATCCATCTAGCAATAGAATGGACTGAAATGTCCTTTCTATTAGGCATCAAAGACAGAAAGAAACGTTTCCGTCCCTTTCTGATAAACTGAGATCTCTGTTTATAGATACGTAGTGCTCTAACAGGACAGAGTAAAGGCCTACGCCCGTCTGAAGACGGAAGAGCCTTAATAACAATAGGTTCCGGATATTTATTAGGAGCCTGATTCTTAGCTAAAAAACCCACATTAGTAGTGAAGGTGATAGTGTTCCCAACACTACGATAATGAGAATCATCCACCGATAGTGCATGAAGCTCACTGACTCTTCTAGCAGAAGAGAAAGCTAAGAGAAAAGCTGTCTTATAAGATAAGAATTTGAAATCTACTGTCCCAAGAGGTTCAAATGGCTTTTCCTTCAATTTAAGGAGAACCCAAGCTAAATTCCACTTAGGAATTAATCTAAGAGTTCTGGGTCTATTTATCGAAAAGTTTCTAACCAACTTCGATAAAGAGACATTAGATCCAATTTGTAAACTATCATGATGTGCATAGGTATCAGATAACATAGATCTATAACCCTTTATAGTAACAGGCTGCAGTTTGATTTCGTCAAACAAGTATACTAGAAAGTTTGCAATGTCTGGTATAGAGGGATCAAATATATCTACAGAATGATCCCTACACCAACGACGAAAAACCTTCCACTTAGCCGCATAGTTTAGCGAAGAGGAGGTCCTCCTACAGTTAGAAATCGCGTCCACTGCTCGTCCTGTAAAGTGCTTGCCATGCAAGAAGGACCGCACAACGGAAAAACGTGAAGGTTGAGACCTTGCGGGTTGTGATGGAGTTGGCGCGATTTCCCCTGCGAAAGAAGATCCTCTCGTGGAGGAAGCTTCCGTGGTAGGTCCCACAACAGACACCTGAGTAGATTTATCCACGGTCTCTGTGGCGACAGAGATGCTACCAACAGAATCTTGCATTGAGATTGTTTTATCTTTAGCAATACTTGTTGAATTAACGGCGCTGGAGGATACGCATATCCTATCATTCCGTCCCAAGGGATCGACAGAGCGTCTACTGCAAATGCTCTTGGATCCGGACACGGAGACACATACGTCTGCAACTGATTGTTGAGATGTGTCGCATATAAGTCTATCATTGGCCGTTCCCATTGGTAGCAAATCTGATTGAATACTTGTTTGTTGAGAGTCCACTCCGACGGCAACAAGCGACCCTTTCGTGAAAGGGAGTCTGCTAGCACATTCAGACGACCCGGTATGTGACGGACCGAAAGAAGAACGTGATGTTCTAACGCAAACAGAAGGATTCTTTCCGTTAGATTGAACAACGGAACTGAATGAGTGCCTCCCTGATTCCGTATATACGCCACTACTGTCGTATTGTCGGATAAGATTTGGACATGAGCATCGTGAATAATGTCCATCCAGTGACGTAACGCAAGCCAAATTGACATCATTTCCTTGATGTTTATGTGCTTGCACAGGAATTGCGGATCCCAAAGACCCTGGCATCTCGAATCCGTTGGGATTAATGATGCACCCCAACCTGTTTGACTGGCATCCGTCATAACGGTAAAACTCGGATCCGGCAACTGCAGCGGAACTCCTTGAGTTAACCACTGAATGTTTGCCCAAGTCTGAATCTCTTGTTTCACTTGATCGGACAAGAGAACGTCTACATCGAGCGAATGAATTTTCACACTCCAATTCTGAGTCAGGAAAATTTGAAGAGGACGTGTGCGTAGCCGCCCCATCGGAATGAGATCCGCGGCGGCTCCGCACAGACCTATCAGTCTCATAAATTCTCTCGCCGTGACTTTGTCTGCGTGCAGACAATAGCGAGCGTAACAACTGACTAATTTCGCTCTGGTTAACGGCAGACGAACGAGATTGTTGTGCGTCTCGAAGCTCATTCCCAGATGAGTGAATGACTTGGACGGCACCAGATCCGACTTCTCCTCGTTTACTATAAAACCGAGACGTCGGAGCAATAGAAGAAGATTCTGAACATCGTTCTGAAGCGTTAACTCATTGCCGTACCTCTGAAGAATGTCGTCCAGGTAGGCCGACGTTACCGCAGACGAATGAGCTCGGAAGTAGATCATTACCGAGTTCATTACCCGAGTGAAAGCCCAGGGTGCTAGATTCAATCCGAAGCACATCGCCCGGAATTGATACACCACTCCTAGGACTGCGAAGCGTAGATACTTTCGGAATGTCGGATGTACCATGACGTGAAAGTACGCATCTTTGAGATCTATGCTCGTTGCATAATCGTTCACCCGAATACTCGCTCTGACCGATCGAATCGTCTCCATATAAAACTTCGGAGCGACGATCAGCTTGTTTATCCAGCTCAAATCTATGACTGGACGGAACGAGCCGTCTGGTTTCGGAACCAGAAACAGATGGCTGTAGAATCCCAGAGATTCCTGGTTTTCTACGACCTCTACCGCGTTCTTCATTAAAAGAGACTGCACCTCTGATAACAGAGCGTCTCTTTTCTGTGGATTTGACGGAAGATGAGTCCACTTTGGACTTCGAGTTAATGGAGGCTTTCGTTTGAAGGATATCTTTAGACCTTCCGAAGTCACTCCTCTCACCCAAGGGTCGTCCGTAATCGACGCCCACTCTTGTGAAAAACTCGACAACCTTCCGCCAACCGGAACGCGATAGAGGTTTAAGCCATCACCTCCTGGACCTGCGAGGCCTGCGGTAGGAGAAACCACGTCTTCCACGACCCGCACCTCGCCTCGTCGACCTCGGGGCGTCCGACCGATTGTCCCGGCCTGAAGGACGTCCCGAACGAGAGTCGCTATCCTGACGGTCTCTCGAATAAGACCAAGAGGACGCACCGGAACCTCTATAGGAACCTCTCTTGGGCGCATTAGACCCAGAAGTGCCTGTCTTATTCGTGTCTGCTGTATCCGACTTTTTAGGAGCCGATCTGAACAACAGAGAATCATTAGCTTTCTTTTTAATTTTATCATAAATAGCGGAAAGCTTGCCGTCAAAGAGAAGTTCTCCTGAGACCGAAGCGACTCTAAGAGAGTTCTTCACCTTAGAATCCACTAATGTGGATGTAGCTAGGGCTGCGTCACGTCTAACCAACTCCAGATTTGCCACTGAAAGGGCGGAGTTACACGTGGAATAAGCTACTGCCCTTGAAAGAAGTCTTAAAGAGGACTGTATATCCTGAAACTCTTCCCCTTGAAGGCGCAGTGATAATGCCTTAGTAAGGTGATCTGCGTAAGATAAGGCATCTAAATTGGCTCTGTTAGACGCAATAGTAGTTTCCAACACCGCGGTTGGAATAGAAGCTGACGACGGTAATGATAGCTCTAAGTCTTCCTCCTCGTCGTCCATACGCAGAGGAACTCTCGGTATACCCTGTCCTGCCGTATCGAATTTATTCCTTGCATTAATGAAAGGCAGGTTGAGAGTATTAGCGGACAAGAAACCTGCTTTCCCCGTCCTGGAAGCAAGTTTAAATATAGCGTCGTTCAATAATTCAAATGTTCTTGCAACATTATTGGACTGCGACGGAAACTCGGGAGCGATGTCCCTGAACCGCTCAAAAAATTCAGAGTCCAATGACGCTATAATTCTCTTGTCCGGAAGCGCAGCAGTCTGGCCCGACGGAACAACTTGAGGGAGAAAGTGCCGGATGAAGTCCACGGCAGCTTTATGTTGTTCCGAAAGGGATAGCTCCAAGTCATCCGTATCCCTTTCACCATCCGGTCGGACCTCCCGATGTTCCCGGTCGTCCGCCCCCGATGCTTCGGCGGAGCGAACCGACCCAGCGCCGTCGGATAATTCTCGATCCGACACCGTTTCTGTCGGCTGCTGGGATGCTGCGATAAGCTGTGCTATCTGCACAAGAATGTCCGACGTCGAGACCTGCGGAGGCGCAGTCTTTCGCTGCTTCGCCGAGGGCAGCTCCGCATCAGATGGCTCCCGCATACTTTTCCTATGCGAACGTCCGGAGTCCATCGGTCTCGAATCCCTGGCTGCCGGATGGTGTGACCTGGTCGCCGAAGAATCCTTCATCGGCGAAGCTGGTAAAATATCGGCAGTCACGCAGCCAAAGTGGGGTCGTGTGCGCTGACGAGAAGAGGAAGCCTTAAAAGTCTCTGCGGACTGCTTATACAACGGAGCGTCCCGAGCGACGGACGTATGCTCCGCTAAAGACACATTTTGTACCACAACATCTGGTCCCAGATGTTGTTGTACGAGAGAGGGATCTCTCTCGCTCGCGGGATCTCTCTCGCTCGCGGCCCGGCTGGACCTGGACGAGCTAGGAACCGGACTAAAAGGCTTCCTCCGTTCTCGCTTACTATCCGCCGTCACTGGGTGTGCATCTATTATGTTTATAGTGCTCGCATCACCCAAAATTTCCTCTTGGACCGCATCGGACGAACCCGGCTGCCGAACCATTTGGTGAATGGACGCTACACCGGGCGAGCTAGCGGACGACATTTGTCTAATTTCCATGAGCACTTTTGCCGCTAGCTCTGAATTCATTTGTGACGACAGACGCACACTTGAAGAAGATAACATGGAAACATCACCCTGTTCTGGTTCCTCTGAAATAGAAACTGAGAGAGTAGAGTGACCTTGTGGAGAAAGAGCCGGCATCACTCTTTCTCCAGAAACAACATATCGTGACACACGTTTCCAATGTTTCTCATCCCAATGTTCACATATAGGACAGGGATTAATGCGAGAACACTGACTACAATTAATACAATGATCATGAAAGTCAGAGGAAGATTTCTTCCTATTACAATTTGAACAATGTCCCTTCATTGTGAAAGAACAACAATAAGTCCTAGTTACTCGCAAAAACCCCTGACACAAAGATACATAATAACATGATCCATTAATAAATGAAAAAACAATTGCAAAACAAAATAATTTTGAAAAAATATTTTTTCAAAGAAGCCCAAGTTGCTGAAAAGTAACGTTGAGCCCCGATGGATCCGATGGCAAAGTGTGGTCAAAAATTTTAAATTTATATAAAATAATTAATGAGACACTTTCGGATAATATAAATGTATCTTATAATGAGATAAACTACCACAAAGGCAAACAGCCCCCCTCAAAAAAGGCTGTTGCCAATGAAAACAAACAGTGTAAACACACTAGAAAACATGACTCCAGGCACTGAAAAAACTGGCCCGGAATCAGTCATCAATTACACTCTATCTGATGCAAAACAGAGACTCCCAGGGGAGAATCTGTAGAACATCAGATGGAAGATGCAGAACACAAACGTTATACACCCATGGGTGAAAACGTAACTATGGGGAAAATAACAGAAAACATTCTGTAACCAAGCAACTCTCCCAGGAAATTTTAGAAATGAAATTTCTCAAAAATATGCCAAAAGCATGGGAGAATTGCCAGGGGGGACTTTAGAAGGCTAGAGGAGAGGAAACACTGAATAAGCAGTGCAACAATTAGCAAGAATGACAACAAGAGGCCCATGCCTCGAAAATAGGCAACTTAACATAATTTCATCAAAAAATTTTAAGTACAGCCCTGATTATTTTTTGCCACTTCTTTTTCCTCTCCTCCTTCTATCCTCCTTAGAATCACATTTTCTCCAAAAATTACGTGTCTGGCATCCTTAAACTGAGATTTACAAGCACAAAGATCAGTGAGATGTTGACTGATGAAGGGCCAAACAGAGAATGATAATTGGCGCCAATTTCGGGACGACTGCGTCACTGCGCATGCGCAGTAGAGGCGTAGTATGGAGGTCCTTTAGGACATGATTTCTTTTTGTTTTGGATGCAAATTTTGGGGATTGGGGGGCAAAATTTGTGTTTGGCCCTGGTTTTGTTGGAGTTAGCACCAGCTAAGTCTGGGTCATTGGTACAGTATAAAAATATGGCCGCCATGCCGGCCATCTTGGATTTTGAAAAAAAAATATTGAACGTGCATCATCCCCTCCCAACCCTCTATCCATGTGCCAAATATGCAAAGTGTAGCTTGAACCATGTTGGTGGGAGGGGTGGTAACATGAAAATAGAGAAAACAAGAGCACCGCTGGGCATTGCATCATACGCCCGTGAACTGTTCAAATTGTACCATTTTAACACATTTGCAATTTTTTTAGAGTGCGAGAAATTTATTCTGGCATATATATATATGTTACGGTCAGACTTTGAAATCAGTGATTTTGTGAAATGACTAAATTTTTCAGTCATTTGAGAAAAAGACTAACAAGTTTGAAGCCAATCGAAAAACAAATACTAAAGTTATCATCCGGAAACCAAATATTTGACGAAGAATTCTAAGTCCAACAGGGGCCATAATTCAGGCAAAAATTGTTCAGACCGACCCCATATTCGAACTTGACCTGTATTTTGTTGTGATTAAACCACATACCAAGTTTGGAGCCTATCGGAAAACAAATACTAAAGTTATCATCCGGAAACCAAATATTTGACGAATTCTAAGTCCAACTGGGGCCATAATTCAGGCGAAAAATGTTCGGACCGACCCCATATTCGAACTTGACCTGTATTTTGTTGTGATTAAACCACATACCACATTTGGAGCTGATCGGAAAACGAATACTAAAGTTATCATCCGGAAACCAAATATTTGACGAATTCTAAGTCCAACTGGGGCCATAATTCAGGCGAAAAATGTTCGGACCGACCCCATATTCGAACTTGACCTGTATTTTGTTGTGATTAAACCACATACCACATTTGGAGCCGATCGGAAAACAAATACTAAAGTTATTGTTCGGAAACCAAACGGACGGACGGACGCCATACTATAATATGTCCCGTTTTTCAAACGGGCGTATAAAAAGCTTAAAAACACAACAAAAATGGCCGCCATTCCGCCATCTTGGATTTAAAAAAAAAAAATTTGAGCGTGCATCATCCCCTCAGAACCATTTATCCATGTAGCCCAAGAACATTAGGTTTCACTAGGGAAAAAAATCGGAGAAAGCTGATTTTTTCAGGGAATGTCGAGTACATGTCACTGAACGATTAGACAAAAGTCCCCTAAAATCCCAGTTGAGCTTTTTTTTCTACAGCCTTTTTTCGAAAACGTGTTTGAAAAAATAAAAAAAAATCGCACGAACTTTGTAACCTCGAATTGATCCAACTGTATTTTTTGTTTACACGTATTTCGAGCTACATAATGTCTAATATACATTTACCTAGAGGAAAATGTGCATTCTGTGACAATTTCTGCAAAAAATTATTGAAAATTCACAAAAAAGTATCGGATTTATGCAAAAAATGACGATTTTCCTAACAGATTTGCCCAAAGGGTCGTAGTACAGAACGGGATGTTAGTTGGACAGACGATAAAAAATCCACCACCATTTGAAGACTTTTATCATTGCTTACAAAATAGACATTATGGAAGACCCCCTCTGCTTCTGGCCGAGTTCCCCTTTTGGCATAAAATTCGTCAGCATGAGAACTCAACTATTTTCGGGCTTGGGACCGAACAGACACGTCTGTGTCTGGCAGCATTAGATCAATAAATAATATTTACAGAATGTACAAAAATCAATAAATAATATTTACAGAATGTACAAATCAATCAACATGGATTAAGTTACATTGACTATTATCAACGCTATATACAGAAATGACATGACCTATATACATATTATTCATCGAACTCAGAAATTTCCGACAGGACAGTGTTTCTGTGGTTGTTACAAGAATCCGAACTGCAATTACACAAACCTGAGCAAGAGAGTCCTGCCTTCTTACACCCACACCTTTTTGTACAAGCACTCTTGCAACCACAACTGATCAGATTCAGTAGGTTATCGGGGGCACATGGCTTTGTGGCTGCAGTCGGTACAAGAAGTCCATTGTCTATCGACCACCCCCAATCCGTCGGAGGAAGCGAAGTGCCCAGCCATTGTTGGACCTGGAGATAACATCTGTAGACATGTTGTTGTGCAGCATCGCTGCTTGGTGGGAGTGAGGCTAGGTCGATGGGTTTATTCAGTTTAGATTTTGCTACATAACGCTTGTAAGTGACATATCTATATTGGTCGAGAGAGGAAACAGTTTTACTCCCGTATAAGATCAGGAGAAGTTGTTCCCCGGCAGCAACTACTGCACTTGGTGTACTGTCATCCGCCAAAATTGTGTTGACATACTGTTGTGAGTCGCTAGTAACATCGGAGACAATTGTACTGAATACTTTCTTCTTACCAACTCGAAAGAGTGCAGAAGTAGTGTCACAACCACTTATAGAATGTGCTACAAGGAGGTTGCTTCTATGGTCACCCATTTTGGTTGCTATTTCACTAACTGAAACTAGTAAGTTTGGGGTAATGGAATACATCATGTGAATATTACATCCCGGTTGAACTCGAGAGGTAAGAATGACTAACAAGTCTGTGTCTGTTCCCACAACGACAACATTGTTGTCATCTTGAGCGATGTCAAGTGCAGTTTCGGCTATCAGTACATCAGCATCAGCCTCGGCCTGCTTGGACTGAATATTGATAGCAGATAGCTCCTGCATTAGAAGATCGATCAGTTGGGTTTTGTTCTTGGCATTTGCAAGGAAATCGGATTGGGGTGTGGTGGCTGGTAACTCGGGTGAGATATTGATATCAATGGAATACCTGTCTTTAGATCTACGGGCTTGTTCCATGCCCTTTGTCGACATTGTACAAGCATAACCATCAAAAACAACCACGACGTTCGCCCCAAAATGTCTCACTAGATAATTGGAATATGATGTACATATGTCCTTATATGACGACTGTTTAGGCCATACAACTGCCCTCAATAAAAATCCACCATCTACAACAAACAGAGAATGTTCTGGGATTTTAGTTTGCTCGGAACCGTATGTTTTGAGGATCTTACCGAGCGTGCTTTTCTGTGTCTTCCTCATTCCAGCAGAATCAAACAATGCTGGTGGTTTCGGGGCGAGTTCATATGTGAGATACTCTTCCATCTCTGCTTGTGACTGAATAACACATGTGATGCGGTTGAACAGAATTGTGGGGTCAATCACTACCTTACTTCCACGGACTTTGATGCTATTTGCCATCGATGCGAAAGACTTCACAGTGTCAACACGTCGTAGTTTGATGCTGTTGAATGTTTTGCTTACAACATTCGATACGCAACATTCACCAATTTTGGGAACTTGGTCACAGTTCACAGTTTCGTCGGCCACAAGCCCGGTCGCTATAGAGACTAATTGTAGTGGATCTCTATTCTGAAAGGGGGAATGCACTCTCAGCCAGTTCAATAATTTGGTGATATCATTGGCATCAGTCAATTGTGAACTTTGACGGAGATCCCGATGTTGTTCGCCATGACCAGTGTGAACATGAACAAAATTTTCGAGATCATTACATATCGGAAGGCAAAGAGGTAGTCCATGTACCCATTTCGCAACAGTGCTATCGGTTATTCCCCTGCCATGTGTGAGCCCACCAGGGAGCTTGAACATTCTCATTAAACACTGCTCTATGGTCTGATCAGAATATATCCCGTCCCAGAATTTATTTGAGCGCCTTATGGTAAAGTAACCTTTCTCAGTGAACAACTTCAAATAATCCTGTTGCATTATTTCTGTTAGCTCATTCATCTGCTGCAAATAGAGATGAGAACTTTTTGCGTATGCAAAATGACCACCTGCGTGAAATACTGGAATCATATTGCGAACACAATATGTGTGGAGTTCCCAGTCGCCTGTGCGCTCTGCTCTCAAGAACAACTGGAGAAGACCTATTTGCTCGTAGTATTGTACCCAAAGCTTTCCTGTGCGTCCTACGGACGCATTCTGGAGCAGATCGTGTAATTTTGACAGTAGATGGTTGACACTTTCTTGATTGACAGCGTCAGCTGTTGTACAGTCACCTCTGGCAAGTCCACAGAATATTTCATTGACTTCTGTACAGTCTATGTTATCTAGTGTTCGGCTTTCTTCAAACACAAGTTTTGTAATGGCAATTTGTGTTAGCAAATGGGCACGAACTGCTCTTGAATATGTATGACCACTGATCAAATGATGGACTGACCCACCAGCATAAACAGTCCCCCAAAGTTCATCCAAGCCGCTACCAGCCATGATCGAACCAATTGCCCCTAAATATGACATAATCATATGGAAGCCGCCGAGTCTAACGAAAACTTTTGTCAACTTATCTGACGAAGACACAATCTCCACTGCTTTGATATAAAGTGGTTGGTCACACGTCACTGGACAAACGTTCAGTCCCTGTTTCTCACATTCAGTTTGTGCAAACATGAGAGCAGTGTAAATTGTGCTCGGGTTGGATGGATCAAAATTAATAAAGGGAAGTATCTCGACATCACTTGTTTCATAATCATCTGATGATGTGACAATGTGCATATATCCAGCCCAAGATGGGCAAGGTACTCTCAGTACATGCGTCAAAGACCAAGGACTGTCGACTGTTTTTGCGAGTTTCAAATTTTTTGGATCAGATTCACCCAAAGTTGATAAATCCTTCATCACAATTTCGTCAAGACCCGATTTGCTTGGTTTACTGTAACCTTTCAAAGGGATGTACCCGAATTCACCAGAGCCAATATTCGAATGATCACCAGTTAGTCGTTTTATCGGAGACTCTTCTGTGTGATCTCTGCTTGGAGTTATACAGGCGATGCCTCCCATACTATGGAAAGTATTCTTGCCATCTAGCGTGCGCACATTACAATCGGCGTTATCGAAAACGAATTGTGTGAAGTTCGCAAGTCTAGGCGACGGACCTTTGCTTATCATGACAGAATGAACGTATTGTTGAACTTCCCGGTAGCTAGAAGAGAACATTAGTCCATTCAGAATGTCGATCAATTCCCGAGATGCGAATTTCCTATGTATGTAAACTGCTACCGACAATAATACTGGTGACAAGAATGAATGGGGCCGACAAGAACTTATTAGAGACTGACCTATGGCTGTCACGCGTCTCTGGTTGGCTTGGATGTTTTGCCCACGCTGCGACGGAGCAACAATCCCTTGTAACAAGGTTTGGAGTGTATCGGGTAGTAGATCACTAGATACAGATAACGAATCGGGTTTGGGATAAACGTCACACTCGTAAATGGCTGACCGAATATCATCGCGGACTATAGCCGATGCTTTCTTGACGATGCGCATACCTTCATCAGTTTCATTGGTACATTTGTCTGAGTACCACGAATCATATAGTATTTTGTCTGATGAATCTCTGAATGTGACAACATTTTTTAGGGACCTCAGTGTTGTAATAGAGATTCTACTACTGAAATGCTCAAGCAGTTTGGTTTTAAGATGTTTAATTGTGTAACCGACTTCGTCACCAAGATACGATTCAAACGTCTCTGCCAATTTGCTCAAGGAAAACTGACACTCATCGCTGTTCTCCATAAAGGTACACAATTCATGGAATGCAAGTGCTTTCTTGTCTGCAACAGGCCTACCCCGTGAAAGAGTTCGCTCAGGCTTATCTCTGACAAATCCTGTCCAGCAATCATGGTGATACCGACCTTCCTCGGCCACTAGATCGATAGCACGACCGATCCGAGTAAGTACAGATTCACCCCATTCATCACTACGTTTCAAACAACGGGTTCTGATACTATCAACAAAAGTCAATGTTTCAACGGTGTGGACTTCTCTTCTACGTTGAACGGGTATATGAGTTTGTTTGTCGGCGGATTCTCCACAGAACAGACAATGGAGTTTAAAATTGAAAGCATCTTGATCAGAGCGCAATTTTTTTGTCATAGATGGACCAGCTTCGTCAGATTCAGCTGCATCTAGCATTCTCTTACTTTTTCTTACAGAACTTTCCCGTGTATAATTCTTGTAGCAGAATTTGTGAATTTTCTCACCAACTGTGGGTTTCTTCGAACCGGCAAAAAGATTATCGCCAAGCTCGACGCTTACAGCAACCAACTTTTCTATACCCCGCTCACCAAGTGTAGTTATTCCGGACGAGCCGGTCAACTCATCGTTACATTTGATACATTTATCCATTGCCAAAGTCACAACAGAAAAAAGATGATAGACACAATAAACTCAAGTACAATACCACAGAACAGATATCAATGTGCGGACCTGCTTTGTTGTCACCATAAGGTATCAACAGGTAACGCTAAGTGATATGCCAACAACATAACTGATCAGTTCTACAAATAACACAAGACTCTAATAATCAACAACAGGCAAAATTACATATATATCTATCAAGGGATCATTGGTTTCAATATCTAGGCATCAAATGCGGAGTGTCCAATACTGAACAGAGCAAATTGTGCAATGGACAGACCTGGAATGCAGAATTAAACAGCGTTTCCTGATGAAAGTCGTTCAAGACTCTTTTGCATCAAATTAAAGAGCGTTGACTATACATAAAGACCTGGAATGCGGAATTAAACAGCATTTCCTGATGAAAGTCGTTCAAGGCTATTTTGCATCAAATTAAAGAGCGCTGTCTGTACAATACAAATTTGTTTATGAGTACACATCAAGGCCGTGCTTACATTACATGCCAATGCATCTTGAGTGTAGGCGAACACCACATTATGTGATTTAATCGAACATGGAAATTGAAACAATGATGCTATAATACGGTATTTGAATGAGAAAAGTCGATGCCGTTTGAATTTGAGTTTAGGGGGTATGGTTAATATTTCACACGTTTCACCAGTTCATTATGGAATAAATGACTATTGTTATATATCATTATAAAGCCACTGCTTTTCTGCAATTTTTGATATATAATTTAACTCCCAAAGTAGTCGTAGATTTGATTTAATGGACGTTGTGTACCATTGTGTGTATGAAAACAATAAAAATTTTTTCGTAATTTTGTACATTTTCGTGAATATTTCACCATTGAGTGTGAGGATTGGTACAAAGTTGGCATTTTCTGTTGGGGATATGTATTCTCAATATAATTCAGCACGATATTTATGATTCTCACCCTACTAAGGCGAATAAGAATGAGAAATATGGAGCTGGGTCGAATTTTTAAAAAAAAATTTTTTTTCATCAAAAAAACGCTATAACTAAAAAATCTCAACTCGGATTCGCGGGGACTTTTCACACTTTATCCGCAATGTGTGTCCTGGAAACATATAAAAAAATCAGCTTTCTCCGATTTTTTTCCTTACTTTCTCATTTTTATGTCTAATGTGCCTGGACTAATGTACCAAATATGAAAGGTGTAGCTTGAACCATGTTGGTGGGAGGGGTGGTAACATCAAAATAGAGAAAAAAAAGCTTAAAAAACATAATAAAAATGGCCGCCATTCCGCCATCTTGGATTTTGAAAAAAAAATTTTGAGCGTGCATCATCAGCTCAGAACCATTTATCCATGTACCAAATATGAAAGGTGTAGCTTGAACCATGTTGGTGGGAGGGGTGGTAACATCAAAATAGAGAAAAAAAAGCTTAAAAAACACAACAAAAATGGCTGCCATTCCGCCATCTTGGATTTTGAAAAAAAAATTTTGAGCGTGCATCATCCCCTCAGAACCATTTATCTATGTACCAAATATGAAAGGTGTAGCTTGAACCATGTTGGTGGGAGGGGTGGTAACATGAAAATAGAGAAAAAAAAAGCTTAAAAAACATAACAAAAATGGCCGCCATTCCGCCATCTTGGATTTTGAAAAAAAAATTTTGAGCATGCATCATCCCCTCAGAACCATTTATCCATGTACCAAATATGAAAGGTGTAGCTTAAAGCATGTTGGAGGGAGAGGTGGTAACATAAAAAACAGACAGATGGACGGACGGACAGACAGACAGACAGACAGACAGACAGACGGATGGACGGACGGATGGACGGAGTGCAATCCTACAGTCCTCTTACGGTTCCCGTAGGGGACTAATAAAATGCTGATATATGATTTGGATTCCCCCCCCCCCTCCATATAATTGAAGGTCGGATTGTCTCCGTCGAAATGATCTTGTCTTCATTCATTCTCGTAACGGTTCATCTGTATTTTTTAAATGAATTTATGGAATAGAACAAGTATTTCAGTGAATAAAATGTGTTCTGGGTGTACAGTGTTTTTGAAACAACAATGTGACAGTCATGGCGATACATCCTGGCGTTTGCTGCAGCAATAGCTTTTCCGACACAGGATTATGGAGTCTATACTGATCCGAGTGGGGAGTGGGGACATGCTTTATCGATCGGAATGTTCCCGAGTGGAATTTGGATGCTGTGTTTTAAAATAGCTCCGGAAAAAGGCACGCACAGGTGGATCTGATCTGTTTCGACAAGATTGCACTTCATTGAATTTCCGAAGCTGTAAATAGCTGTCAGATATGTCACAAAAATCGTGTTATAATTTGATTTTGGGGTGGATTATGATGTTATTCCCCTGACAAAAGCAGGTAAATTCCCTTGATGTTCAAAAATAAAAATGTATAAGCAATCTATAACTTTCCGTGTCTGTTGAAAAACAGACTGAATACTGAGTTTGTTCACCGGTCTCCAATGACTTCAGAATATTTCATGAAATGTTGATCCAATTGACGGAAGAGCCACACTTTTTGCATTTTTGGGTCAAATTTATCACACAAAATAACGGGATTTACCGAACCGATTTTCATCTTTAAAGATTTTATTTGATATACATAATTCCCAAACAAACAAAATGTATCAGGTACAAAAAAAAAGATTTAGTGAACAGAAGTTAATATGTTAATTGGTGAATCTTTTGCCAATACAGTCCAATCAACACTGATTAGTGAGTGGACGTCTGACATTATGTAATTACACATAACACACACAGTCGATTTTTGGATAATTTTTCCGTATGGAGTGTACACGTAATGTTGTTTTGAGAAATCCCAAATATATTTTTAATGAAAGCAGCTTGGAAATCAAAATTATGGTTGAATTATTTCGTCTTAAACTTTCTGTTAAAAGGGCATTTAATGTATAGAAACGCTTAGGTTTAGGCAAAAGAAAAAGAAAATCTTGGCCAAGTTCTATTTTTGAACCAATCTTTACGAAACTTCTGGGGTCACTTTTTTATCAACGTGGGATGAGAATAAGTGTTTTGGGGTATGGTCCGAAATTCAACATAGCAACGGACCAGGGACCAGCCGTGAGGGCGACTAGGGCGATTAAGTCGCCCTTCTAAGCCCAAAGTCGCCTAGAAAAATAGTTGGGGCGATTACAAGTCGCCCTCTAAAAATTGGCCAAAATGAGAAAAGGCTGAACTGAGTGATGCGAGGTTTACATGAAAACGAGTATTTTCAAAAATCAAATGTGCTCGAGTGTGATAAATGGGCATTTTAATTCGTCAAATAAACGTCCATTTATTTGAAATCACACGACAAGCAATTGTCCATTGTCGCTTTTGGCGGATTTTTTTATTTCTATTTTGTTGCGTTCCAGTCGGAGCTTCAAGTGTCGAAACGAAAGTTAAAAAATTTATAGTAATTTATATATTTTTTATACTTACCAATGACCCAGACATAGCTGGTGCTAACTCTTAAAATATAGGGCCAAACACAAATTTTGCCCCCCAATCCCCAAAATTTGCATCTAAAACTAAAGAAAACATGTCCAGAGAGGCCCTCCACACCTCGCCCCCACTGCGCATGCGCAGTGTCAAGGACGTTCCGAAATTGGCGCCATTTATCATTCTAATAACCAGTGCCTGGTAAGCGCTATGTACTCAGCGGGGAGGCAAGAGTTCCCAACTCCTGGGAGGGCCATCCCCGTCTGGGTCATTGGTAAGTATAAAAAATATATAAATTACTATAAATTTTTTAACATTTTTATACTGTACCAATGACCCAGACATAGCTGAATAGTAAAAAGGCTGGAGGGCCAAGGACATAGAGCAAAATGGAATACGCTCAATAAAATAAAATAGAGTCATCCCCTGTAGGGAAAAGAAGTAATAGGCCTTACATGTATCTTTCTTATTTATGATAAATTAGAAAGATACAACACCTTCCAAAAATTGAGCTTCATACATCCATGTACTCTATTAATATCCAATAATCCTTATACTAATAATTTTTAAAGTAAGCCAATAATAAAGTAAGTCTAGAGAATAGAGACTCTTATACTCCTAAAAGTGTGTGAGAATTGCATAATCATGTCCGTTGACATATGCAATATTCAAAAGCTATACTTTAAAAACTAAGACTTGAATGAATTTTATAAACTTAAACTTCTCACTAAACAACCATCCTAAAAACAGCTCAGAATTACTAACTCCGGAGGAGGTATCCCCTTGTTTTCATAGTAAAAACAGGTGACCCAAGGGAACACCCTCCCCCCCCCCCCTTTTCTTGCCCTGGGTCAAATAGCCCAGAGCGAAGAGGGCAGCCGAACGGAGACACTGCCGAAACAGACAGCCTACCTAGCTATAGTAGCAACTGTTAAGTGAATGACATTCTGAGCAGTAGATAATAGACCTAACAATAGAGGCCTCCAGAAATGGACTCGATATTTCTGAGATAAAATTCATGAATGGATGGCTGAGCGCAATGAGCAGCCTTCAAAAATCTATAATAGAACACTATTAATGTAAGCCCAAGAAGTAGAAGAACTCTTACTTCATGAGCCGAAATCTTAAGCACAACTGCTAAGCCAATGATATACCATAAGCAGTACGCTAGTTAATAGAATCCATTAACAATAAAATGGAGCGTAACGTCCTTCTACTAGACATCAAAGACAGAAGAAGCTTACGCCCTTGTAATAAACAGATATCTGTTTATAAATACATAAACTGTACCCGGAAAGAGTAAAGGCCTATGCCCATACGAAGACGGAAGGACCTTAAAATAATAGGTTCCGGATAATAGGAGCCTAACTCTTATGCAACAATCCAACCTAAATAGTAACGGAAGTATTGATTCCGAAACTATGAAAGTGAAAATCATCCATCGATAGTGCATGAAACTCACTGACTCTACAGTAAAAGAGAAACCAACAGAATTACTGTCTAAAAGGTCAGAATTTGAAAACTACTGTTTCCAGAGGCTCAAATGATTACTTAGCTAAATAAGAACCTGAAGTTAAAATCCGTATAGGAATTTAATCTAAAGATTCTAAGTCTATTTATCAAAAAGTTACTAACTGACTTAGATAAAGAGACAAAAGACTCAATTGTAAACTATCGTAGAGTGCATAGGTATGAGGTAACATAAACCTAAAACCTAAATAACAACAGGCTGCAGTAGATCTTGTGAAACAAGTATACTAAAAAATAGCAATGAGTAGTATGGAGGGATCAACCATATGAACATAATGATCCCTACACCACGACGGAAGAGCCTCCACTTTAGTCGCATAGAATAGCGAAGAAGAGGATCTCCTATAGTAAGAAATCGCGTCCAAAGCTCGTCCAGTACAGTGCTTACAATGCAATATGGACCACACAACGGAAAACATGAAGGTTGCGACCTTGCTGGTTGTGATAAAAATGACACGATTTACCCAGTGAAAAAAGATCCTCACATAGAGGAAGATTTCACGTTAAGATCCACAGTAGACAAGAGAGTAAATTACTCATGATCTCTGTGAAGATAGAGATGCTATCAACAGAAATATATTGTGGTTGTTTATCTTAGCAATACCTGCTAAAAACAACAGCGCCGGAGGATACGCGTATCCTATCATTCTGTCCTATAGATCAATAGAGCGTTAACAGTATTAGCTCAGAGATCTGGACAAGCCAACACATACGTCTGCAATTGATTAGCCAACTGTGTCATAAATAAAACATCATTGGGCGCTCCCATAGATAGCAAATCTGATTGAATACTTGTTTGTTGAGAGTCCATTCTGACAGCAACAAGCGACCCGTAAGAGAACGGGAGTGCGATAAAACAATCAGACGACCCAGAATATGACGGACCAAAACTGAACTTGGTGTACTATAACCAACAGACGGATTCTTTCCATTAAATTGAATAACGGAAACGAAAGAGTGCCTCCCTGGTTCCGGAGATACGCCACTACTGTCGAATTAAAGGACAGGAATTTGGGCATGCGTTTCTGAATAATGTTCATGCAATGACATAAAGCAAGCCTAAAAAACATTATTCCGCGGAAGTTAACTGATAGCTAAAAGACTGCGGAACCCAAAGACCCTGGCACTTCGAATCCGTAGGGATCAGTATATATCCCAATCTGTTTGACTGGCAACCGTCATAACAGCCACACTCGGGTCCGGCAACTGCGGCGGCACTCTCTGAGTCAACCACCGAATGTTTGCCCCAGTCTGAATCTCTTGTAACACTAGATAGACAAGAGAATGTATAAATCAAGCAATTCATGGATTGCCGGAAAGTTGCCGTCGAAGAGAAGCTCCTCCGAGAACGAAGCGACTCTGAGAGAGTTCTTAACCTACTATCCACGCGTGGATGTAGCTAGGGCTGCCTCACGTCTAACCAACTCCAATCAGCCACTGAAGGGCGGAGTTATACGTGAACAAACTACTGCCCTCAAAAGAAATTACATTGAGAATAATATCCCGTAAATCTTTTCATGAAGACGTAATGATAACGCCTCAGTAAGGCGGATTACGTATAATAAAGCGTCTAAGTTAAGTCTAATATACATAATGTCGTTCCCAACATTGAAATTGGAAAAGACATAAACGGTGAAAAAGAATATATGCAGTCTTTAATCACACCGTCTAGACGCATATGAACTCTCGGTATGCCCTGCTCTGCCAAAATAAACTATATGTAAAAAAGATAAAATGGCAGAAATGAGCCACGCGGACAAGAAACTAAACTATCATGCTTAGTAGCCGTCTTGTATATATATAAATATATAGCGTCGAAAAATAAAACACATGTTGTAATGACAATATTGGACTGCGTCGGTAAGTCAGGGACAAAGTCCCTGTACCGATCGAAAAATCCGAGTCCAATGACGCTATAAGTCTCTTATCCAAGATCGCAGCAATGAAGTCCGAAAAATAATCACTGGAAGAAATGCCAGAAGATATGAAAGGCATCTTCCGATACTACTAAAGGGAAAACTCGAAATCTTTCGAATCCCTTTCGCCATCCTGTCGGACCCTATAAAGCGTTCGGTCGTCCGTAGCTTGATGCAACCGCGGACCGCACCGACCCAGCGCCGTCGGATAATTCCTGATTCGACCGAGAAACCGTCAATTGCTGGGATGCTGCGAAACAACTGTGCTAACTCGGATAGCACGTCCGTCACTGAGGCCTGAGGAGCAGCGGTCTTACGATGCATTGCCGCAGGAAGCTCCGAGATCGTTACCCCGTGCATACTTCCAATATGCGAGCGAACGGAGTGTATAGGCCTCGTGTCCCTTGGCTACCGGATGGCGCGACCTATTCGCTGTGGAATCACTGAATGCCGAAACTGATCGGATACTCGAGGTCACGTAGCCAATGTGCGGTCGTGTGCCCTGCTGTGAGGATGAGGAAGCATTAAAGACAGTCTCTCGGACTGTCAATATAACGGAGCGTCCCGAGCAACGGACATATGCTCCGAATGTAAAATATCTGAACCACAACATGCGGTCCCCTATGTTGTTGGCTTCCTCCGATCTGTCCTCAATCTGCCGTCACTGGGTGAGTACTAAAGTAATTAAAGTGCTCGCATCACCCAAATCTCCTTCCTAGACCGCAACGGACGAACCCGGCAGCCGAACCATTCGATGAATGTACGCTACACCGGGTGAGCTAGCGAATGTCACTCCGTAAGCGATAGACATATTCCATGAGCACTTATTGCCGCTAACTCTTCATTAACTATGACGACAGAGGCACACTTTTGAAAGACATCTCCATAACTCTTCGAACAAGAAACCAGAAATGCTTGGATAGCAAGCATAAAATAATAATATATATAGCGTCGTTCAATAATTCGAAAGTTTGTGTGACATTATTGGACTATGTCGGAACTGAGGGACGATGTCCCTGAACCGAACCAAAAATTTCTAAGTCCACCGACGCTATCAGTTTCTTATCCGGCATCGCAGCATATGTTGTTCCGAAAGGGAAAGCTTGAAATCCACCGAATCCCTTTCGGTATCCCGTCGGACCGGATGAAACTTTCGGACGTCCGTACCCGCTTCCGCGGAGCGTCCCGACCCAGCATCGTCGGATAAAATATATGCGACAGATTTAGTTGATGCTGGGATGCTGCGATAAACTGTGCTATTAAGGAAAGCACGTTCGTTCCCGAGGCCTGTGCAGTAGCGGACTTACGATGCATTGCCGCTGGAAGCTCCGTGTACGTTGACTCCCGCATACTTCCTATGCGAACGTCCGGAGTCTGCAGACCTCGAGTCCCCGGCTACCGACCCAGCGCTGTCGGATAATTCTCGATCCGACACCGTTTCTGTCGGCTGCTGGGATGCTGCGATAAGCTGTGCTATGTGCACAAGAATGTCCGGCGTCGAGACCTGCGGAGGCGCAGTCTATCGCTGCTTCGCCGAGGGCAGCTCCGCATCAGATGGCTCCCGCATACTTTTCCTATGCGAACGTCCGGAGTCCATCGGTCTCGAATCCCTGGCTGCCGGATGGTGTGACCTGGTCGCCGAAGAATCCTTGATCGGCGAAGCTGGTAATATATCGGCGGTCACGCAGCCAAGGTGCGGTCGTGTGCGCTGACGAGAAGAGGAAGCCTTAGCAGTCTCAGCGGACTGCCTATACAACGGAGCGTCCCGAGCGACGGACGTATGCTCCGCTAACGACACATTTGTACCACAACATCTGGGGCCAGATGTTGTTGAACGAGAGAGGGGCCTCTCTCGCTTGCCGTCCGGATGGACCGGAACGAGCTATGAACCGGACTAAAAGGCTTCCTCCGTTCTCCCTCCGATCCGCCGTCACTGGGTGTGCATTAAGTTAATTTTATAGTGCTCGCATCACCCCAAAATTCCTTCTAGACCGCAACGGACGAACCCGGCTGCCGAACCATTCGGTGAATGGACGCTACACCGGGCGAGCTAGCGGACGTCAAAGGCCGTCGAACCTACTAGGGTCCTCTTAGGCAATTGGCGTATTACATGAGCACTTTTCCGCTAGCCCTTCATTAATTGTGACGACGGAGGCACACTGTTGGAAGACATCACAGATACATCACCCTAATCTTGACCGTCTGAAATAGAAATTGATAAAGTAGAGTGACCCTGCGGGGAAAGGACCGGAGTGTCCAAATCCCCAACAACATACCGTGACATACGCTTCCCATATTGTCATCGAAATCATACGATACAGAACCGGAGTTAATGCGAGTACACTGACCACATATAGAATGATAATAAGGTCAGAGGAAGACTTCCTCTTAAAACAATAGATCAATATCCTTTCAATGTGAAAAGAAAACAAGTCCTGGTACTCGCACTAACCCCTGGCAATCAAAATACATAATAATAATATGATCCATTAATATAGAAAAAATAATTGAAATCAAAATATTTTGAAAAAATATTTTTTCAGAACAGCCCAAGTTTCTGAAAAGTAACGTTGAGCCCCAATGGATCCCAAGCCTAAGTGTGGACAAAAATTTTAAAAATATTTTAAACAATTTATTCAACACTTACGAACAATAATAATGTATCTAGTTATGATTGAAATAACATAAAGATATTATTATTTAGAAATCCCCCCCTCACACAGAGGGCTGTTGTAAATGTAAACAATGAGTGTAAAAACACTAAAATAAGACTCCAGGCACCCAGGCCCGAAATCAGTTACCAAAAATACACCATCTGATGCAAAACAGAGACTTCCAGGGAAGAAACTGCAGAACATCAGATGGTAGATGCAGAACACAACGCCTAACCACCCGTAGGTGAAGACGTAAACATGGGGAAAGAACAGAATTCATTCTGTTATTCAGCTAAACTCCCAAGAAATTTTAGTAATAATAATTACAGAAATTATGCCAAAAGCATGGGAGAATAGCAAGGGGGAACTTAAAGGACAGGGAGAGAGGAAAAACACTTGTAAAAACAGTGTAACTAAATAATCAGAATGACAACAAAATGGCTGCTGCCTTGAAAATAGGTAACTTAACATAATTTCATTAAAAAATTTTAAGTTACAGCCCTGATAATATTCTGTCACACATTCTTTTCCTCTCCTCCTTTTCTATCCTCCTTAGAATCACCATTTCACTAATATTTATTTGTCTGGCATCATTTAAACTGAGATTTAAAAGCACAAAGATCAGTCAGATGTTAACTGATGAAGGGCCAAACTTAGAATGATAAATGGCGCCAATTTCGGAACGTCCTTGACACTGCGCATGCGCAGTGGGGGCGAGGTGTGGAGGGCCTCTCTGGACATGTTTTCTTTAGTTTTAGATGCAAATTTTGGGGATTGGGGGGCAAAATTTGTGTTTGGCCCTATATTTTAAGAGTTAGCACCAGCTATGTCTGGGTCATTGGTACAGTATAAAAATATAGGTGACTTACGCGACTCAACAAAACAACCCAGTTTGAAAGTAGGTTACGTCGCTTAGGATGCCGAAAATGTATACACAACTGACGTATTTTATAACACATTATTTTCATTTCGATTTGCTGACGACTGTTAACTGTTGGGCTGTCTATTCCCAGAAAAAACACGAATGGAATTGAAACACATGAAAAAAAGCTTTAGTGATGTCAAGAAAAGCTTTGTACAGGACACAAGTGTGCATATGGACGATCTTGAAAAAGGGTCCTCCTAAACATCGGAATGACATGAAATGACGCGGAATGACACCGGAATGCCATAAAAATGATGCGGAATGACATTTCTTTTACAAAATACTCGACCCCAGAATGTATTTTGTTTATTAACTAACAAAGTACCTCCCAAGCAACCTTCTTACATCTGGTCCTGTTCACACTTTCTGACTTAGGAAATTATTAGCTTAGTAGACTTTGTTGAAAGGCAACCCACAGGAGGGTGATGGGGGATTGGCACGAAGAAGAGGTGAGGGGTCATGAAGGAGAAGGTAGCAGTGGGGATTTTCAGTCAATAATTACATTGTGATTTTTTAACCTGGCACAGATGCATCATAGACAACTGGACCTGGATTATTTGTACGTTAATGGAGGACCATAAACTGAAAATATGAAGGGGCGGCAGGGGTGGTACATGAATATTCTTAATTTTCCCAACTTGCCTATGAAGTCTCCCTACATGACTCTGCAGTCTCCCTATTTTTTCTGGAGGGAGACTTGAAGTCTCCCTAAGATTCCCCCCTAGGCTGGTCCCTGCCACTGACTGCCGTTTTGGACAAAATTGGGTGCAATCAGATTTTTGCACAGAACTTCCATATGAAAGCTCTCAGTGACGCATGGGAAAGGCGCGCGATCGCTCTCGCGCACCATCGCTCATGCAAAAATTGTCCAAGGTGCGCAAATAATCACTCGCCTCTGTTCTCGGATGTGTTTTCATCCTTTTGAGTTGCGTCAACAGAAACATTCGATTAAGTTTTGATGTTGGGAAATTTTTAACAATCACTCACAATTTGAAGCGTTTAAAGTACAATTGCAAACAATTTCCTTTCCGTCGTTATGAACATGACACACAGTAGTTCGCTAAAACATCCACACACGACACGCCAACAGTAAGAGGGTTGCACATTGACAACTCGCCCAGAGCTTACTCCCGCCACAAAACGAACGCGCATGTTCAGATAAAAAACGGTGCTCATTCTGAGATGTGAGAAACGTTTTAATACTTCCGTAATTTCTTTTATCAAAGACATGTGGAATGTTGCCCCATTCCTTGTTTTCTTTTATACTCGTGACACCTGTTGCTCCAATTCACCAGTGATGCGAATTAATGTGTCCGATTTGGAATTTACGCATCCATTTTCCACGATTTTAATAATCTGTCATTTAAAATACAGAAGTAATTTTAGTGGGTTACATATATTTTCACCATCAAAATTTCCATCCGTGTTCAGTTGTATTCATGCATTCGTTTCGAAGGACGCTTGTCAGTTGAAGTTAAACATTGAAATGAACATGCAATCGAATTCACTCTCCTCACAGTTTTCACTCTCGCAAACTTTATTTGAGGTGAGCGATTTTCCACTCGCCTCCATTTTGCTCCCATTCGTCACTGAGCTCTGATTTGAACAATTTTTGTAGGAATGTTTAGTAACATGGGATATATAGCATATAATATAGGGTTTTTTCTCTTGCATAAATTATGCAAATTAGACTAACTTTGATCTATTTAGTGTTACTTTTAGCATTGTAACTGCAAATGCGAATACGCTCAGGCTAGAGGCCATATTTATGAACCGATCTTTACGAAACTTTTTGGATATCTTTGTTATCACCGTGGGATGAGAAAGAGAGTTTTGGGGTATGTCCTAAAATTCAAGATCGCCACTGCCAGCCCTTTTGTACAAAATTAGGTAAAATCAGATTTTTGCGCAGAACTTCCATATGAAAGCTCTGATTTGAATAATTTTTTCTATGAATGTTTAATACATGGGATAGATCACATATAATTTTTTTTTTCTTGTGCATAAATTATGCAAATTAGACTAAATTTTATTTATTCGGTACTAATTTCAGCAATGTAAGTGCAAATGCCAATAAAGCTTGGGCTAGAGACCATGAAAGTTGTGGTTTGAATAAATTTTTGTGTGAATGTTTAGTAACAGGGAACACATCACATTTGGGTTTTTTTCTCATGCATAAATTATGCAAATTAGATGAGAACTTTGATTTATTCAGAGCAACTTGTACACAGTAAGTGCACATGTAAATAAGGCTCGGGCTAGAGGCCTTTATAATACAGGTGTTTTTCTCATGAATAAATTATGCAAATTAGATTAACTTTGATTTATTCAGTGCCACTTACACAAAGTAAGTGCACGTCAATAAAGATCGGGCTAGAGGTCATATCTATGAATCGATATGTAGCAGGGTTTTGCCTGCCATAAAATATTGTTCCCATTATCACCAATATGATATTTTGTGAGTTCTTTATCTCTGACAAGGGTTGAAGACAATTTCCCATCTAATTTTTTCGAAAATTGATTAAATGCTTGGTCATAATCTTTAGTCTATTGCAGTCAACTTGTAATTCTTTTATTGTTGTTGACTTGGTCACAGCAAATAATAATTAATGTCATATTAATTATTGTTGACTTGGTCACAGCAATATTAAATTTCTATCATACTGAAGTTGAGCTGGAGTGTCGACAATTTTATTATTGTATATTATGTAATTTTATTTTTATACTTATGTTCTTAATAAAAGATATTTTTGTCACAAACATGAATTTCTGATTTTGTTTAATAATGAACTGTATAATTCGAATACATTAAACCTTTAGGTCAAGACTAATTGAACACAAGTTCTGTTAATTTTTTTAAATCTTACCAGTTTACCAAAGCCTAAAGGTGATGTGAGTAAATTTAATATATATTATTATTTTTCTCCCAAGACTGGCATATTAGGCAAGTAGGGTTATAGATTTGATTATATTTGTTCTCATAAAATGGTAAAATATGATCAACACAGATGGGGTGCAAACGTTTAGTAAATGGGGGACATAAACAATTGGCAAAGTTTAATCTTTGCTCATGTTCTCTCATGGTATAGCACAGATGCTGATAACATTAAAGACTAATAACAAAAATCATGTATAAGAGAATGCAATTTAAATTAAAACAATTCATGAAATGTTATAGATTTTATTTGTTAATACATGTATAGCACAAAACAATGTTTATTTTAATGTAAATTATTTTTAAACCTGTAAATCTAATGTGAAATCTTATTGAATGTTTTCCCGAATTGTATTTTTTTCATGTTCCTTTGTCTGCGCGCTTGTGCTCTGCACAAAACTTTTCTTGTTGCTCACTTGAGTAAGTTGTTTAAAAAACATAAGGTTCATTCAGCATCCATGACAGTTAATATCACATAGGAATGAAGTCAAGTAATTATTTGTAACTTTGTATCCATTCGATTTAAATACCTAGATTTCCAGCAACACCAAAAACAGGCTCCTTTTTTCCAAACCTGGAATTCTAAATATCTATTTTCCGGTTTCAAGGTTGGCAGTGAACCCCTGCATTCAAATTCTGATTGTGTCAACATCTTATTTTAAACCATAGAGAAGGGGTGGGGTGACCAATGGTCACATGTTCTTTCTTCAGTTTCAAACCGAGTTTTGAGGGAAGTCAAGTAAATTTTTCGAGCAAACAAATTTGCTTAAATGCCACTGAGTGTGTGGGTAAAAAGGGAGGAGTGAACACATACCCACCCTACCATGACATCAAGTGGCCTGGTGAGCCACATTTGAACAAATGTTAACCTTACCTACCCATATACACCTGACTAAATCGCAGGGTTGGCGCTGGACTGAAAATCTTTTTTACAAGTTTTTTTTTAAAAAGCCATTTATTTTTTCTTTTGCACTCCAACCCCCACCCCCCCCCCCCCCCCCCCCAAAAAAAAAAATTTGCAAATACTTTTATGGGTGTTTGAATTAAAAGATATGAGCGTTTCTTTAATAGTTTAATTCCAACTTTGAAAACATTTGAAACAAATAAGAGGTGACAATACACAGAATAATAAATAATAATAATGCAAATTTCATAATCATAATAACAAAGAACAATATATACAATCAAAAAACTTTATTGGACTGTAAAGTAATCAGTATCAGACTGATGACTGAAAACAAAAGCCATAATACTGGACAAAGAGAATTAACTTTTTAATTAATTTCCATTTGTCTGTCAGATCCCAAAACGAGTGTGAACACATGGTCATTAATTTTACTCAATCACAAATCTACCGCGATCTGTTTCTGTAATGCATCAAGGTCTAAGAGGTTTTTATATTATTAATGCTATATACAATATATCAAAATATTCCGAATGGTGGATTTGAAGAAGATCTTTGATCATATTGCATCTCATTAAGGACATTTTCATTCTTAAGGACGTACTACACGAAGAAAAAACATTTTACAAAATTTGTTTATTTATAGGTGTTTAAGGTCACATATTTCTGAACAACAGCTAATTGTGACCACATTTTACAGAATTACCATCAAAATTTGGATAAGATTCAGATTTGCAGATTCAAGTACTAACCAAACCATTCTCTTAGTTCTAGATTCTCTAACTACGAATGTTGGAAAGACCATGTGTTGATGTCATGAAATCCCTCACTATTATTCGATTTGATTGTTTGTTCGATTTGAAAACACAGAGCTAAAATTGCTCAAGCAAAATGTAATTTAAAATGGAACATTAAATTCAGCATGAACAGGGAAAATGTTGCTGTAAAAAAAAACATATCTTCCGAGTTCCAGAAGGTGAAACTTTAATTTCACCCTGTTATCATTGAACTCTTAGGAAAAATAACCCCGAACGTAGATAAACTGGATGGCCCCAGAACACATGTCCCAAAAAATGTAATCGTAAAGAGTCATGCAGACAATGGTCAAACCTATCTGGCAGAGACTTATAATTAAGTGTTGGCTACTAACACAGGCGGCTAAGACTCGACTAGAAATAACTGCCGAGACAACTTAAATGTGAATAAGTGAATTTCAAGTGAAGATGTCCAGGTCCTTAAGAGATGAATGGGAGAACAAAATGAAAGCAAAGTAGGAAGCAAGATAAAAACAAGTAAAAAGTTGGCATAGCCAACAAACAGACACTCCCTGAATGCCAAGGGTGGCTATGCCCCCGCCCTCCACTGCCAAGCCTGAGTTTCTAGTCATTTGTAATATCTTATCTTATCTCCATTAAACCATAGCACCAATACAGCAGGCTATATTTTAGTGGTTAACAAAGTCCAAAAAAGGGGGCCATAACTCAGATGAACATTATCGCACCACACTCAAATTCTGGCATATTGTCCATGCTGAGCTATATTCCAAGTTTGATTGAAATCAGACACCTATAACTCAAGTTACCATCCGGAAACCAATATCAACTTGTCTTCTAAGTAGGAAAAAAAGCCATAACTCTGCCAAAGATTATTGGACCAAGCCCACCATCAATCCCAACCTATGTTATGTGTTTATGAACCTGTGTATAAAATTCTGTTTCATTTTGTTCACTCAATCTAAAGTTATTGTCCGGAAACCAATATCAGCATTTCTTTTAAGTCGGAAAGTGCCATAACTCTGCCAAAAAATATCAGATCAAGACCACTATCAATCCCAACCTGTATTATGTGGTTATAAACATATGTATAAAAGTTTGTTTCATTTCGTTCACAGGGTCCCCCACATTTCCCATTTCAAAAATGAAACAATTTTAAGTAATTTGTATATTTTTTATACTTACCAATGGCCCAGACTTTGCTGATGCTAACTCTAAAATATTCAGGCCCAAACACAAATTTTGCCCCTTGCATGCAAAATAAAAAAATAGGCTGATGAAATCGTCAGATGTGTACCCATATGCGCAACTAGTAGAAAGCTGTATGACGGAGGTCCACCACGAATGCCGACATTATGTACACCATACAAGGTATGGGTACATATAGAAATGGATTGGAGGAGTGTCTAATTTGATGGATAAAGGGTTAATATCTCCAGAGCAAATTATCAGATTTACATAAAAAACTATACAGCACAGCACATCAGTAACCTGAATAAATATATAAAGTAACATGACAATCGGATTGATATTTTTTGAGTTATCTCATGCCAAAGGAATTGGAGGAATTTTCAATTTGAAGGATAAAGGGGGTTAATATCTCCGGATCAAATTATCAGATTTACACCAAAAACTACACAGCTCAGCACATCAGTAACCTGAACACAATTATAAAGTAACTTGACAATCCAAGCAATATTTTTCAAGTTATTAAATGCCAAAGGGATTGGAGGAATTTTCAATTTGAAGGATAAAGGCTTAATATCTCAGGATCAAAATAACAGATTTACACCAAAAAATATACAGCTCGGTATATCAGTAACCTGAACACAAATATAAAGTAACTTGACAATCCAAGCAATATTTTTCAAGTTATCGAATGCCAAAGGGATTGGAGGAATTTTCAATTTGAAGGATAAAGGCTTAATATCTCAGGATTAAATTATCAGATTTACACAAAAAACTATACAGCTCGGCACATCAGTAACCTGAACACAAATATAAAGTAACTTGACAATCCAAGCAATATTTTTCAAGTTATCGAATGCCAAAGGGATTGGAGGAATTTTCAATTTGAAGGATAAAGGGTTAATATCTCAGGATTGTTTGTTTGTTGGTGGTTAACGTCACATATTTATGCACCATGGCTAATCGTGACACAACATGGAGATGAAGTCAAGTGTAGTCAATCATTGATCTGCATGTTGCCCATGTTAGAGGACTTTCACCCCAAGCATTGGTGACTGGGTCCTGTTTTACTAGTAAAGCGGAACTGGTTTACCACAGCAAACAAGTGCTGCTTACTTCCCGGGGTTCCCACGGGGAATCTCAGGATTAAATTATCAGATTTACACCCAAAACTATACAGCTTGGCACATCAGTAACCTGAACACAAATATAAAGTAACTTGACAATCCAAGCAATATTTTTCAAGTTATCGAACGCCAAAGGGATTGGAGAAATTTTCAATTTGAAGGATAAAGAGTTAATATCTCAGGATCAAAATAACAGATTTACACCAAAAACTATACAGCTCGGCACATCAGTAACCTGAACGCAAATATAAAGTAACTTGACAATCCAAGCAATATTTTTCAAGTTATCGAATGCCAAAGAGATTGGAGGAATTTTCAATTTGAAAGATAAAGGGTTAATATCTCTGGATCAAATCATCAGATTTACACCAAAAACTATACAGCTCGGCAAATCAGTAACCTGAACACAAATATAAAGTAACTAGACAATCCAAGCAATATTTTTCAAGTATCGAATGCCAAAGGGATTGGAGGAATTTTCAAGTTGAAGGATAAAGGGCTAATATCTCAGGATCAAATTATCCGATTTACACCAAAAACTATACAGCTCGGCACATCAGTAACCTGAACACAAATATAAAGTAACTTGACAATCCAAGCAATATTTTTCAAGTAATCGAATGCCAAAGAAATGGATACGGACGCTGGACGGATGGATGGACGGACAGACAGACGGACGGATGGATGGACGGACAAAGGATGGACGAACGACGGATGGCCACCCCGGATGCCGGCACTTTGTGTACCATACATAGTATGGGTACACATAAAAACTGATGTCCTATATGGTCCTCCATACTTTTACCTACTGAGCATGCGCAGTGTCAAGGAAGTACCGAAATTGGCGCCAAGTCTCATTTTTACAACCAGTGCCTGCTAAATGTTATATAATCAGCAGGGAGATATGTGTTCCCAACTCATGGGAGGGCCATCCCCGTCTTGACCATTGGTAAGTATAAAAATATATAAATTACTAAAAAAAATTTTTTCATATTTTTATACTGTAACCAATGGCCCAGACTTAGCTGAATAGAAAAAAGGCTGGAGGGCCTAGTTCATAAAGGAAAATCCAATAGGCTCAATTATGTATAAAGGAACATCCCCTCGAGGAGAAAAGGAGAGAAAGGATTCACATATGTCTTTCTTGTTTATTAAAATAAGAAAGACAGAATACCAATCAATAATTGTGCATCATAACATCAATGATCTCTATTAATATCCAGTATAATGCTCGTATGACACATTACATATACAAATGCTTCACACCGAGCCACACTTTAAAAATATTACATAAATGAGATAGACATTAGCTTTACACTTTAAAACCATCCCAGCACCGACTCGGAATTACTGACTCAGGAGGAAGTATTCCCTTGCTTTTCACTATAAAGCCGATGATATAAGGGAAAACCGCCCCCCCCCCCCCTTCCCCTTGCTCTGGGTCAAATCACCACAGAACGAAGAGGGCAGCAGGACAGAGTCACTGCTGGAACAGAAAACCTACATAACTATAGCTGATACTGTTTAGTGGACGACATTCTGAGCAACAGATAAAGGACCTAAACATCTAAGGTCGCCGGAAATAGACTCTAGATTTCTAAGATAAAAATTAGTAAAGGTAGAAGGCTGTCTCCAGTAAGCAGCCTTCATAAGATCTGTAATAGCAATACTGTTAGAATAAGCCCAAGATGAAGACAGCGCTCCAACTTCATGTGCTGAAATCTTAAGCAACGACTGCTGATTGGAAGATAAACTCTCATAAGCAGGAAGAAAAGCTAACTGAATCCATCTAGCAATAGAATGAACCGAAATGTCCCTTCTATTGGGAATTAAAGACAGAAAGAAGCATTTTCATCCCTTTCTGATAAACTCTGATCTGCGTTTATAAATACGCATAGCTCTAACTGGACACAGCAAAGGTCTACGGCCATCTGAGGACGGAAGAGCCTTAATGATAATACGCTGAGGATACTTATTAGGAGTCTGATTCTTAGCCCAAAATCCCACATTAGTAGTTCAAGTAATAGTATTACCAATACTACGATAATGAAAATCATCAACAGACAAAGCATAAAGCTCACTGACTCTTCTTGCGGAAGCAAAGGCTAAGAGAAAAGCTGTTTTATATGACAAACACTTGAAGTCTACAGTGTTCAAAGGTTCAAATGGAGCTTCTTTGAGCTTCAAAAGAACCCAAGCCAACTTCCATTTAGGAATTAACCTAAGGGTTCTAGACCTATTTATCAAAAAGTTTTTCACTAACTTAGATAAAGAGAAATTCGATCCAATTTCTTAGCTATCATGATGAGCATAAGTGTCCGATAGCATAGACCAATAACCCTTAATAGTGACTGGCTACAGTTTGATCTCGTCAAACAAGTAGACCAGAAAATTTGCAATGTCTGGAATGGAAGGATCATAAACATCAATAGACTGATCCTTACACCAATGAGAAAAAACCTTCCACTTTGCCGCATAGTTTAGCGAAGAGGAGGTCCTCCTACAGTTAGAAATTGCGTCCACTGCTCATCCTGTAAAGCACTTCCTGTGCAGGAAGGACCGCACAATGGAAATACGTGAAGGTTGAGACCTTGCGGGTTGTGATGCAGTGTGCGAGATTTCCCCTGAAAGAGAAGGTCCTCCTATGGAGGAAGCTTCCGAGGAACGTCCCATAACAGACATCTGATTAGATTTATCCATGGTTTCTGGGATGACAGAGATGCTACCAACAGAATCTTGCAGTGCGATTGTTTGATCTCTTTAGCAAGATCTGTTTAATCAACAGAGTTGGAGGATATGCATAACCTATCATTCCGTCCCAAGAAATTGAGAGAGCGTCTACTGCAAATGCTCGAGGATATGGACATGGCAACACCTATGTCTGCAACTGATTGTTGAGGTGTGTCGCGAACAAATCTATCATTGGTCGATCCCATTAGTAGCAAATCTGATTGAATACTCGGTGTTGAGAGTCCATTCCGACGGCAACATGCGACCTTTCCGAGAGAGGGAGTCTGGTAGAAATTTCAGACGACCCGGTATATGACAGATCGAAAGAAGAACGTGATGTTCTAAAACATACAGAAGAATTCATTCCGTTAGATCGAATAACGGAATCGAAGCTTTCTTAGTAATCTGATCATAGATTAATGAAAGCTTACCATCAAATAGAAGACCACCGGAAACCGGAGCGACTCAAAGAGAGTTTTTTACCTTAGAATCCACCATAGTGGATGAAGCTAGGGCTGCATCACGTCTAACCAACTCTAAATTAGCCACTGATAGGGCAGAGTTGTACGTGGAATAAGCTATAGCCCTAGAAAGAACTCTTAAAGAGGTACGTACGTCCTCAAATTCTTTCCCACAGAGACGTTGTGCTAACGCTCTATAAGGTGAACTGCGTATGACAAGGCGTCTAGGTTCGCTCTATTAGAAGAAATTGTAGTCTCCATAGTACTAGAGTGAATATTAAAAGACGCAGGAAGAGACAAATCCAAGTCCTCAGCCTGATCGTTTAAATGCAGAGGAACTCTCGAGATGCACGAACCTGCCGTTGTAAATTTATTTCTAATATTGATAAACAGCAGATCCAGAGCACGTGAAGATAAGAAACTGTATTTCCTCGAAACCCGAGGCTAAATTGAATATAGCGTCATTAAGCAAGTCAAACGTCCGAGAGACACTGCTGGCTGTACCGGGTAATCAGGAACATCCTCCTTAACCCGGCCAAAAAAGTCAGAATCCAATGACGCTATCAGTCTCTTATCTTGGGTCGCAGCAATCTGATCCGACAGAACAACGTCTGGAAGGTGTTGACGGATAAACTCTATCGCCACCTTATGTTGTTCCGAAAGGGAAAAATCCAGGTCCGTAATTTCCCTTTCATCATCTGACTGGATCAGATGAGAATCTTGGTCGTTCCTGTCTGACTGTGCAGAGGAATGGACGGACCCAGCTTCTTCTGACAGTTCCTGATCAGAAACTGTTGTAGGATGTTCCTGAGGTTGCTGCGATAAGCTGCGCAATTTGCGACAGCAAGTCCGTCACGGAGGCCTGTGGAGGCTGCGGATCTCTGATGTTTAGCCGCTGGTAGCTCTTGGGACGGCGTGTCTGACATAATCCTCTTATGCGAACGTCCCGACTGATGAGGTCTTGTGTCCCTGGCTATTGGATGGAGTGACCCTGACATCGAATCCTTTGTCGGTGATGCAGGCTGGATCTCTGTGGCCACATAGCCAATGTGCGGTCGTGTGTGCTGATGCGACCCTGGTAGCCTACATGACGGAGCGTCCAGGACAGCAGGTGCGGACGTATGCTCCAACTGACGAACGTTATGAACAACAAACTCCAGCTTCAGATGTTGTTGTAAGAGAGAGGGACCTCTCTCGCTCGCGGCCCAGGAGGGCCTGGACGAGCCTACCGCCAAACTGACTAGGTTCCTCTGTTACGTCGTCGCAGGGTGTGCATGATCCGAGATTATAGTGCTCGCAACACCCTTTTTCCTTTCCTCGACCGCTATGGACATATCCAGTGTCACACCACCCATATTCTGCGTGATAGATCAACCGGTTGAGCTAGCTGGCGACAAGGATGTAAATCCCATATTCTGAGATCTAGGCCCTTGTCTGATTTCATTGAGCACTTTTTGCCACTAGCTCTTCGTTAATTTGATGGCAGCACACTTCCAGACGATATCACGGGAACATCGCCATGTTCTTGTTCCTCTGAAAAAGAAACTGAAAAACTAAAGTGATCTTGTGGTGAGAGAACAGGCATCGATCTCTCACCACTAACAACATACCGTGACACACGTCTCCAACGTTTGTCATCCCAATTGGCACAAACAGAACAAGAGTTAGTGCGAGTACAATGACTACAGCAAACACAATGATCATGAGAATCCAAGGAAGACTTCCTCGATTTACAATTTGAACAATATTCTTTCATTTTATCAGAAATATTCAAGCCGTAGTACTCGCACTAACCCTCATAATAATACAAAGATACATAATAATACAATCCATTAAACAAAATTTCGAAAAATAATTCATAAAAAAAATTTTCGAAAAAGTTTTTTCCCAAAGAGAACAATGAGCCCAAATGGATCCCAAAAAAGCCTAAGTGTGGACAAAAAATTGTCTTTAAACTAGAAAATTCATGTTACACTTCCGGAATATAATAATGTATCTAATTACATACCTAACATTACAGAAGACAAGGAATTACTGATAGAAAGTAACCATTGTCAATGTAAACAAAAATCTATAAAAAACGGAAACAAGACTCCAGGCACTAATACAACACGGCCCGAAGTCAGTAACAGATTCTTAAATAACTATCTGATGTAAGACAGAATCTTCATCAGAAGAAACTGCGGTACATCAGATGGTAGATGCAAGACCAAATACGCCTAATCACCCCAAGGGCGAGGACGTAACCATGGGGACAAACAGAATAAACATTCTGTTACCAAGTTAAACTCCCAAGAAATTTTCAAAAAGCTTGGGAGCTTAACTAGGGGGGTTTCAAGGAAGGAGAGGGAGGAAACACTTAACAAACAGTGGAATTTTCATAGCAAGAATGAAAACATCAGGCCCATGTCCCGAAAATAGGGAACATGAAATAATTATAATAAAAATTAGTTACAGCTCTGAACACATCCAACCACTGTTTCTTCCTCTCATCCTATTAAAGCAACCTTGGATCCACCATATTCATCATTACTTTGTGTCTGGCATCATATAAACTGAGATTTACAAGCACATAAGTCAGAGAGATGTTACTGACAGAAGGGCCAAACAAAGAATGAGGCTTTGCGCCAATTTCGATACTTCCTTGACACTGTGCATGTGCAGTAGGTAAAAGTATTGAGGACCATATAGGACATCAGTTTTTTTATTTTGGATGCAAATTTTGGGGATTTGGGGGGGCAAAATTTGTGTTTGGCCCTGAATATTTTAGAGTTAGCACCATCTAATTCTGGGCCATTGGTTACAGTATAAAAATATCAAGGACTTTCAAGGACCTTTGGTGCCTTTTTGGCACTGAATTCCAGGACTTTCCAGGACCTCCCACAAAACAACTTATTTTAAAACAATTTTAAAATTCCAAGACTTTCCAGGCCACACAGCTATCCTGGATCAGTCAAATTAAAGTTATCATCAGGAAACCAGTTGTTTTGGGTGGACAGACAGGAAGGCGACTATATGCTCCCCCCAAACTTTACAGGGAGCATAATAGGATAAACCTTTCAAGATCCTGCCTCAAATTCATGATTTTGAAAGATTGTCAATTTGGAAAAAAAGAAAAACATTTCAAACCTATCCGTTGCTTATTTGTCTTGCAGAAACTATCTGATGTTGATGCACCATGCAAAAAATCTGCATTACCAATAAAACTCAAGACCTAAGGATATTTTCATTACCATTGACTTTCAGGAACATTATTGGTAAAAGTTGTGTTACATGTTTTTAGTCCTGTAACTGCAACTGCTCACTGTAGAAAAATGAAGAAAAACATCAATTTTTATAAGCTATGTGCTTTGTAATGCTTACCTTGATCTGGGATCGCCTGCTATTAAATTACCAAACTCCCCTAGAATGTATCCACCAACCTTCACCATATTTTCATGACAGGCTGGTGCCTGTAATGCCTATCAATAGAACAGAAGCATTTTATAGTCTTCATAAACCATGCCCATGAACTTTATAGTTGAAGTCAACTAATCTCGGAACAGAAGCATTTTTACAGTCTTCATAAACCATGCCCATGAACTATATAAAGTTGAAGACAACTAATCTTGGAAATATTGAACCAACCATATCTTGTTTCACAGAGTTCTGTCAGACAAGATATAGTTGGTTAAATTTGCAACTACTTTATGGGAAATTTTCACTGCGAAAACATTGGTTTGCCACATAATAGTGTAAGTAGTTAAATTTCTGATTCCAACTGTTTTCAGAACTGTTTTGTGAATAAATGAAAGTGTCAATGACACTGTAGCTCAACTTGACAAACTTGAACTTGGTAAGTTATAAATGAAATGGCAAAATTGAAGATCATTGGGACCAATGTCAGTTTTTTTGCCAGTGGCAACATTTTTTAACAGAAACCGAAGAAAATCGATAGCTCCCATCTAGAGGCCTCCCCAAACAAGCATGCCAGGTTTCAAAGCAATCCGATCATAAATGTGTCCTGTAGGGTGTACAAAAGGGAAATATTGTGGTCTGACTAGACTAAATTCTAAGAACGTTGGCCGTGGCAACAATTTTTGACAGAAATGGAAGAAAATCGATAGCTCACATCTAGAGGTCACCGTAAATAAGCATACCAGGTTTCAAAGCAATCTAATCATAAATGAGCCCTGTAGGGTGAGCCAAAGGGAAATATTGTGGTCTGACTAAACTAAGTTCTCAGAATGTTGGCTGCGGCAACATTTTTTGATGAAAATTGAAGAAAATAGATAGCTCCCATCTAGAGGTCACCCCAAACAAGCATGAAAGGTTTCAAAGCAATCCGATCATAAATGTGCCCTGTAGGGTGTGCCAAAGGGAAATATCAAGTCTTCTGACTAAACAAAATTGTGAGAACGTTGGCCGCAGCAACATTTTTTGATGGAAATTGAAGAAAATTGATAGCTCCCATCTCGAGGTCTCCCCAAACAAGCATACCAGGTTTCAAAGCAATCAAATCATAAATGTGCCCTGTAGGGTGTGCCAAAGGGAAATATTGTGGTCTGACTAAACTGAGTTCTAAAAACATTGGCCGCGGCAATATTTTTTGACGGAAATTGAAGAAAATCAATAGCTCCCATCTAGATGTCACCTCAAACAAGCATGCCAGGTTTCAAAGCAATCCGATCATAAATGTACCCTGTAGGGTGTGCCAAAGGGAAATATTGAGTTTTCTGACTAAACTAAGTTCTAAGAACGTTGGCCACGGCAACATTTTTTGACAGAAATTGAAGAAAATAGATAGCTCACATCTAGAGGTCTCCCCAAACAAGCATACCAGGTTTCAAAGCAATCTGATCATAAATGGGCCCTGTAGGGTGTGCCAAAGGGAAATATTGGGGTCTGACTGAACTAAGTTCTACGAACGTTGGCCGTGGCAACATTTTTTGCCGGAAATTGAAGAAAATCGATAGCTCCCATCTAGAGGTCACCCTAAATAAGCATACCAGGTTTCAAAGCAATCAAATCATAAATGTGCCCTATAGGGTGTGCCAAAGGGAAATATTGTGGTTTGACTAAACTAAGTTTTAAGAACGTTGGCCGCTGCAACATTTTTTGACAGAAATTGAAGAAAATCGATAGCTCCCATCTAGAGGTCACCCCAAACAAGCATGCCAGGTTTCAAAGCAATCCGATCACAAATGTACCCTGTAGGTGTGCCAAAGGGAAATATTGAGTCTTCTAACTAAACTAAGTTCTAAGAATGTTGGCCGCGGCAACATTTTTTGACAGAAATTGAGGAAAATCGATAGCTCCCATCTAGAGGTCTCCCCAAACAAGCATACCAGGTTTCAAAGCAATCTGATCGTAAATGTACCCTGTAGGGTGTGCCAAAGGGAAATATTGAGGTCTGACAAAACTAAGTTCTACGAACGTTGGCCGTGGCAACATTTTTTGCCGGAAATTGAAGAAAATCGATAGCTCCCATCTAGAGGTCACCCTAAATAAGCGTATCAGGTTTCAAAGCAATCAAATCATAAAGGTGCCCTGTAGGGTGTGCCAAAGGGAAATATTGTGGTTTGTCTAAACTAAGTTCTAAGAACATTGGCCGCGGCAACATTTTTTGACGGAAATTGAAGAAAATCGATAGCTCCCATCTAGAGGTCACCCCAAACAAGCATAAGAAGTTTCAAAGTAAGCTGATCATAAATGCGACCTGTGAGGTGTGCCAAAGGAAATTGTGGACGTACGTACTAACGTACTAACATACTAACGTACGTATGTACGTACGTACGCCAACGGACGAGAAGTGATGGCAATAGCTCAGCTTGACTTTGTCAAGTTGAGCTAAAAACAGGAGGCCCCACGGGGCCTGAAGCGCTCATCTTGAACAGAATACAATTTAAACAGAGTCCAAGAATGAGTCTACATTAAGCAAGCCATCTCCATAGGCTACACTGTCAATCCTTGAGTCCCTCAGGAGTGACAAAAATAATCTGGGCATCATGCCTTTTCTTCAGTTGATCATAAAGTAAAATGTAGAGCTCCCCTATGAAGCCCCTTGATACAACCTATGTGGATTAATCTTAGTTACACACCTCTAGAGGGTACTGAATACAAAATTTTTAATTCTTCAACAAAATGGCCAATTCCGGCTCCCATAGAGAGCCCAAATATTAACCCAGGCGCGTGATTTGAACACAGTTGAATGTTGTGTACCGAATATGAAAGCATTCTGACTGATGGATCTGAAGAAGAGAAATTGTAAACAAATTTCTTCGAATTGCACCAAGTTCAAATTTGGGCTACCATAGCGAGCCCAAATATTAACCTATGGATCCGAATTGAACAAACTTGAATCTGACCCCCCTAGAAATGTTGTATACCAAATGTGAAAGCATTCTGAAGAGTGGATCTGAAGAAGAAGATTTTTGAAGAAATTCCCTCATATTGTACTAAGTTAAATTTCCTGTTCCCATATGGAGCCCAAATATTAACCTAGGCACTCGAATTGAACAAACTGGTATAATCCCCCCCCCCCTCTCCCCGAGATGTTGTATACCAAATATGAAAGCATTCCAAATGGTGGATCTGAAGAAGAAGATTTTTAAAGAAATTTCCTCATATTGCACGAAGTAAAAATTTGGCTACCACAGTGAGCCCAAATATATACCTAGGGATCTGATTTGAACAAACTTGAATCTGACCCCCTTAGAGATGTTGCATACCAAATATCAAAGCATTCTGACTGGTGGATCTGAAGAAGAAGATTTTTTTAAATTACCCTCCATACTGAACAAAGATAAAATTTGGGCTTCCGTACTCAGCATTTTTTCGATGCCCATTACAGAACACCCTAACATAACCGATGGCAATTTTTTTTTACCATTCAATTCTACTCATCCTAAGGATACTTCATACCAAATAACAGCTCTCTGTTCCGTGTGGTTTGGGAAATATGGGCATTTGAAAAATATTTCTATTTTTAGCTCCCAGGGTTTCCATGGGGATGCGGGAATTTTTTTTTTTGCATGGTTCAAGTACTTATGACAAAATAATACCACAAACCAAATTTGTTTCATACCGGACCATCGGTTCAGAAAATAGAAATTTTGGGTGGGTCCAAAAATCTTACCCCTCCTATTACAAAGCCAAATATTACTTCACGAACTCCGTTTGAACAAACTTGATTCTACACCTCATATGGAAGCTCCACAGCAAATATCAAGTCATTGTACATACTGGTTCTTGAGAAAAAGATTTTTAAAATATTTTGGAGCATTTTCCCCCACTCCCTCCCTATGGGGCTGGGCATGTTGAGTTGAACAAAAATGAAATGCCCCTTTGGGACCATCACTCACACAAACTTTCACTTGAATTGGCCCAGTGGCTTTGGAGAAGACCAAAACATGGTGTTGACGGACGACAGACAACAGACAGAGGGCGATGAGATTAGCTCAGCTTGACTTTGTCAAGATGAGCTAAAAAAGCCTCTCCGAGAAACAAGAAATTTTTTTTATAGGTCCACTGCATGGGTTAAATAACTATTCCTTGTTGGAAGCCAGACCTTGTTATTCAGAAACAAATTCAGAAATCTTATTCCCATAATATTCTCAAACAAGAGTCTAACGACATCCAAGTCCACTGCCAACTTTTATGTTTTGATAGGAATAAGCATATGAGGTGATCAAGACAGATGAAAAGATGGATGAACAAAAACTGAGATGGTGAACAGACTTCATTAGACAAGGTTAAATACCTCATTTGGTTCATTGCAACTGAACATGCCATATGGATTGCAACTGAAGATATCTTCCAATGAAAGTGTCAATGCCACTGTAGCTTAACTTGTCTGTGTTGTGTTTGATGAAAACGATAATGTTCAATGTTTATGAAAGGATTATGAAATAAGACAGGAATTGTGATAATTGGGAATATGTTAATTTCTGTTCCCTGTATGCTATGTTTTCAATAAAAATAATACGAGGTGGAGACTGTACAAAAGAGCAGAGGGGTGGGTTAATGTGGCCCTCACAGTTAATGTATGTGGCCCTCACAGTTAAGGTATGTCATCCAAAGTTACCAAGTTACAGTGAAATTATTCCAAAACAAGTCATCCTATCAAGTTACAATAAAATCCTTTCAAAAATATGGCCTGCAGACTGTGCTAAAGGTTTCCGGACTTCGGGCCTGTGTAGCCATCACGGTTGATTGATCGCAACCAAAAGGCGACATCCTCATACAGACATTATATGGAGTTATCCTACCAAATCCCTTCATAAATACGACCTGCAGTCTGTGCTCAGGTTTTTCGGGTTTTAGGCTCGGGCAGCCATCATGGTTGAATGATTGCGACCAAAAGGGGACGTTCTCATGTAGGCATTATCGGGAGTCATCCTACGAAGTTACAATGAAATCTCTTCATAAATACAACCTGTAGACTGTGCTAAATGTTTTTGGGCTTTGGGCCCCTGTAGCCTTGACTTTTGACCAATCGTAACCAAAAGGGGATGTTCTCATCTAACATTACATGGAGTCATCCTACCAAGGTACAATGAAATCCCTCCATAAATATAACCTGTAGACTGTGCTAATGGTTTTGGGGTTTTGGGCTCAGGCAGCCATCACGGCTGAATGATCGTGACCAAAAGGGAACATTCTCATCTAGACATAATCTAGAGTCATCATACCTATTCACAATGAAATCCCTTCATAAATCTGACCTGCAGACTGTGCTAAAGGTTTTTGGGCTTCGGGCCCCTGTAGCCATCACAGTTGACCAACCGCGACCAAACGGGGACGTTCTCATCTAGACATTATATGGAGTCAACCTACCAAGTTACAATGAAATCCCTCCATAAATACAATCTGTGTAGACTGTGCTAAAGGTTTTTGGGTTTTGGGCTCGGGCAGTCGTCATGGTTGACAGATCGTGATCAATTGGGGGAAGTTCTCATCTAGATATCATACGGAGTCATCCTACCAAGTTACAATGAAATCCCTCCATATTAAATGTGACCTGTAGACTGTGCTAAAAGTTTTTGGGTTTCGGGATTGGGCAGCCGGCACGGTTGACAGATCATAACTAAATTTATTTATTTATTTATTTATTTGTGTTTAAGGTCACATATTTCTGCACAATGGCTAATCATGACTGCGACAGTCTTACGGGTGGAGGAAGCCGGAGTACCCGGAGAGAACCACTGAGCAATGGCGAGCAACTGTCAGCTCCCCAACATACGAACTCCACACAAGCAGGGTTAGCATTGGTTGAAGACGGGTGCACCATCGACGAGCAGTATGCCTTAGTACACAACGTCACCGTGCCCCCAAGTAGGCAATGGATGTGAAGTGTCTTGCCCAAGGGCACAACGCGGTTGCCGCAGGTGGATTTGAACCAAGGACCTCTCGGCTTGCAGCCTGCACCTCTACCCACTAAGCCACCGTGCCCCCATCATAACCAAATGGGGACGTTCTCATCTAGATATTATACAGAGATATCCTACCAAGTTACAATGAAATCCTTTCATAAATACGACCTGTAGCCTGTGCTAAAAGTTTTTGGGTTTGGGGCTCGGGCAGCTATCACGGTTGACTGATCGCGACCAAAAGGGGACGTTCTCATCTAGACATTACCTCAAACCTGCATATGAAATTTTGTGACAATTGGACAAGAACTACGGGGTGTAGCCTGTGCTAACGGAAAATGTGAACAGACTCACAGACTAACAGACTAATAGACTTCCGCACATGTGATGGCAATAGCTTATCTGGACTTTGTCAAGTTAAGCTAAAAACCTGATATTTTGGTAAATTCAAAGTTGACAAGGGCTATAGCTCTGGAAAAATTATTCGAATCAAAACTTCCTTTGCATGTGCACATATACACATCATACTGATACTGCACACCAAGTTTTGTAAAAATCCAATGAAAAATGCAGGAGTTAGACGGACAAGCATTTGTGACGGATATTTTGCCATTACCAAGGGGTGTAACCATGCAAAATTCGTTGCATCAAAAATTTCTGACCACATGCACATCTACACTTGGTACTGATACTACAGACCAAGTTTTTTCATAAAAAACCAAAACAAGAGGCCCTAAGGGGCCTGAGGGCGCTCACCTGACATGGTAGCCTAAATATCAACCCAGAGAATTGATTTCAACAAGTTGCATCTGCTCCTCCTAAGAAAAGCTTATACCAAATATCCAAAGATTCAGACCAGTGGATCTTAAAAAAAAGAAGATTTTAAAGAATATTCCTCATATTGAACTAAGTTATAATTCGGGCTCCCACAGGGAGCCCATATATGAACCCAGGGACTTGGCTTTAACAAACTTGAATCTCACCTCCCTAAGGATGCTGCACACCAAATATCAAAACATTCCGACTGCTGGATCTGAAGAAGAAGAATTTTAAAAAAAATTCCTCATTTTGAACTAAGTTAGAATTCAAGCTCCCACAGTGAGTCCAAATATGGACTTAGGGATATGGCTTGAACAAACTTGAATCTCACCCCACTAAGGATGCTGCATATCAAATATCAAAACATTCCAACTGCTGGATCTGAAGAAGATTTTTAAAGAAAATTCCTCATTTTGAACTAAGTTATCATTCGGGCTACCACAGTGAGCCCAAATATGAACCCAGGGACTTGGCTTGAAAAACTTGAATCTCACCCCCCTAAGCATGGTGCATACCCAATATCAAAAGATTCTGCCTGCTGGATCTTGAGAAGATTTTCAAAGAAATTTGCCTGAAATGCACCAAGTTCGAATTCGAGCTTCTTTTGTGAGCCCAAATATGAATCCAGGGGGCCGATTTGAACAAACTTGAATCAGATCCACCCCTCAATGTTGCATACCAAATATCAAAAGATTCTGCCTGCTGGATCTGGAGAAGAAGATTTTTTAAGAAATTTGCCTGAAATGCACTAAGTTCGAATTCGAGCTTCTATACTGAGCCCAAATATAAACCCAGGGGGCCGATTTGAACAAACTTGAATCAGATCCACTCCACAATGTTGCATGCCAAATATCAAAAGATTCTGCCAGCTGGATCTGGCGAAGAAGATTTTTTAAGAAATTTGCCTGAAATGCACTAAGTTCGAATTCGGGCTTCTATAGTGAGCCCAAATATGAATCCAGGGAGCCGATTTGAACAAACTTCAATCAGATCCACCCCACAATGTTGCATATCAAATATCAAAAGATTCTGCCTGCTGGATCTGGAGAAGATGATTTTTTAAGAAATTTGCCTGAAATGCACTAAGCTCGAAATCGGGCTCCTATACTGAGCCCAAATATGAACCCAGGGGGGCGGGGGGGGGGGGGGGGGGATTTGAACAAACTTGAATCAGATCCACCCTACAATGTTGCAAACCAAATATCAATGGATCTGGAGAAGATTTTTTTAACTTTTTCCCATTGCCTACAGTGTCAAAAAGTGCTGACTCAGCACTTTTTCAAAAGTCCTGAAAAAAGTACCTTGTGATCAAACCGATAGGGATTTTTTTTAACCATTCTATTCTACTGGATAAAAGTAAGCTTTATACAAAATAAGAATTCTCTGTGCCGTGTAGTTTTGGAGATATGGCAGTTTTAAGGTTTTTCCTATTTTTAGCTCCTGAGGTTCCCACGGGACAATGAGAAAATTTTTTTTTGCATCAATCAACTACTTATGACCCATTATCATCTCATATCAAATTTGGTTCAAATCGAACTCACGGTTCTGAAAATAGAAATTTTAGGCGTGGCCAAAAATTTTTTGTCCCTCCCATAACGAAGGCAAATAATGCCCGACAAACTTCTCTTGAACAAACTTCAATCAGATCCACCCCACAATGTTGCATATCAAATATCAAAAGATTCTGCCTGCTGGATCTGGAGAAGATGATTTTTTAAGAAATTTGCCTGAAATGCACTAAGCTCGAAATCGGGCTCCTATACTGAGCCCAAATATGAACCCGGGGGGGGGGGGGGGGGGGGGGGGGGGGGGCGATTTGAACAAACTTGAATCAGATAATAATAATAATAATAATAAGGGAGTTTTATATAGCGTAAAATCACAAGCTGTGCTCTAAAACGCTGTACAACAAAATAAAAAATCGAGCTCCTGACCATCAAGCAATTTATAGAGTGAGAAAGAAGGGGGGCAAAAATCACATATCACCAAAAGCCTCTCTAAAAAGATGAGATTTCAATTTTTTTTTGAATTGATCAAGATTTTCTGATGCCTGAACTTGATCAGGTAAAGAATTCCAAAGTGCAGGTCCAGCGAATGAGAAAGCTCTGTTATTCACAAGAGCTGACCTAGAGAAGGGCATCTGAAGCTTAATTTGTTTGGAAGAACGTAAATTTATTTCAGGTTTTTTAATTGTCAAAAGGTCTTGTAAATACTTTGGTGCCGAGCCATGAATGCACTTAAAAGACAAATACCAAAATTTTGAAACTAATCCGCTGTCGTACAGGAAGCCAATGCAATTGTTTGAGTACTGGTGTTATATGATCGTAGCGTCTAGAGCCTGTGATGATGCGTGCAGCTGTATTTTGAATGGTTTGCAGTTTTGAAATATATGACTGTGGCAGGCCAATTAGAAGAGAGTTGGAAAAATCTAAGTGGGATGATATAAAGGCATGAACTACAGTTTCCAGTGACTTTGGTGTGAGATAGCGACGAAGATAGCTCACATGCCTGATTTGCATAAAGCAGCGCTTGCAGATTGCGTTGACATTTTGCTCCATCGAAAGGTGAGAGTCAAATATCACCCCAATATTGCGAGCACTGTTTGATACATTTTGTATGGAATTTCCTATGGCCAGTGACTTGATTTCTAAATTGGGTGGAAACTTTGTGCGTGATATGACTAGTACTTCGGTCTTATCATCGTTCATTTTAAGTCTGTGACAGATCATCCAGTCACGAACTTTGTCTATACATTCTTCCATCTTGGCTACTGAAACATTAATGTCAGATTCAATTGAAGGATTTAATGACAAATACAACTGAGTGTCATCAGCATATAGATGGTAGGGAACACCCATCTCCCTTAGCGATTTTCCCAATGAGGCTGTATATAGTGTGAACAGTATGGGACCAAGAACAGAGCCTTGGGGAACTCCACATGTGAGTAATTTACTATCAGAATTTGTTTTCGAAATGGTCACTTGTTGTTCACGTAATGAGAGATAGGATTTGAACCAGGCAAGAACTTTACCGTCAATTCCGAGCTCTTGCATTGTGGAAAAGAGAAATGAATGATCAACCGTATCGAAAGCAGCGGAAAGATCTAATAAGACCAGAATGACACATCTACGTTCACCTAACGAACATATTATGTCATTACAAACTCTTAAAAGAGCCGTTTCTGTACTATGATTTGCCTGGTAGGCCGATTGATATGGTTCTAAGAGGCAATTTGTTGAGAGGTATTGCATAAGTTGTTTGGCAACCACTTTTTCTAGAATTTTAGATATAAAGGGTAGATTGGAAACTGGACGATAATTTTTCAGGATGTCTGGATCGAGAGACGGTTTCTTGATTAAAGGTGAGACCAGTGCTATCTTCAGCTCTGTTGGTACACAACCTTCCTGGAGCGAAGATTGAATAATGCTTGTGATGGTAGGTGATAGACAATCAACTGATGCTTTAACCAGGGATGTAGGGATTGGATCTAAATCATTCGTCTTGTTAGGACCCATCAAAATTAATTTCTTTACTTCAGGCTCATTCACTGGGCTAAACTCTGACCATGTGCAACTAATAAACAAATCATCAAAAGCTGGCTCAGTTGTAGCTTCAATGCTTTTGTTTATCAGCGCCACCTTATTGATAAAGTAGTTCCCAAAGCGATTTGCCAATTCGGAGGCGGTAGTATGCTCTGGTAATTGGTTCATCTTTCTTTTACCAAGGAGATTGTTGGTAACTGAAAAAAGGATTTTGCTGCTGGTGCATGCATCGATGCACCCATTATAATAAGAACGTTTTGCTGACTCAATGAGTCTATTAAGAACAATCTTTTGTTCGCAAAGCATTTGACGATGAACTGTTAATTTTGTCTTATTGAACAGCCTTTCTAACCGACGTCGTTTCTGTTTGTTTTCTTTTATTTCTCTGTTGAACCAACTAGATTGTTCACGAGGACTGAATCGTTTGGTCTTAACAGGGGCATGCCTGTCCAACAACTGGGATAACACCCCATTGTACTGTTGGACCTTGGTGCTCACGTCTTGTGACACATCCCACGATGATAGTGTTGAGGCATTAACGTCATTTACAAAACTGCTGATGTTAATTTTCTTAAGGTTGCGCATCTGTATGCCTGCTGGTTTGGCAAAAGGTTTTGACAGTTGAAGTGCTGCCAGGACAGCAAAGTGATCCGAGATGGAAGAGTCCCAAGTTGAAATGTTTTGGATGAGTGACTTGTCACACGATCTGGTGAACATAAGATCCAGAGTATGGCCCTTTAAGTGTGTTGGTTCATTAATGTGTTGTGAATATCCAAAAGAATTTGTCAATTTCAAGAATTGGTTTGCATCTCTGTCATCAGGTTTATCAACATGAAAATTAAAGTCACCGATTATTAATAAATTCCCACCGTATGTGGCATAACCTGCCAGAAAATCTGAGAACTCAGACAAGAATTGCGTTGTCGTGAATTTGTTTGCTTTTGATGGTGGTGGTCTATACACAATAACAAGACAAAAAGTAGTCTCATTAGTTACGAGGCAGTCCAAAAATTCAAAAGAAGTCATTTTGATTTCAGAATTGGGCTGGTGTTTTACTTTTCAGATCCACCCTACAATGTTGCAAACCAAATATCAATGGATCTGGAGAAGATTTTTTTAACTTTTTCCCATTGCCTACAGTGTTAAAAAGTGCTGACTCAGCACTTTTTCAAAAGTCCTGAAAAAAGTACCTTGTGATCAAACCGATAGGGATTTTTTTTAACCATTCTATTCTACTGGATAAAAGTAAGCTTTATACAAAATAAGAATTCTCTGTGCCGTGTAGTTTTGGAGATATGGCAGTTTTAAGGTTTTTCCTATTTTTAGCTCCTGAGGTTCCCACGGGGCAATGAGAAAATTTTTTTTTGCATCAATCAACTACTTATGACCCATTATCATCTCATATCAAATTTGGTTCAAATCGAACTCACGGTTCTGAAAATAGAAATTTTAGGCGTGGCCAAAAAATTTTTGTCCCTCCCATAACGAAGGCAAATAATGCCCAACAAACTTCTCTTGAACAAACTTGATTCTAAACCTCAAAAGGACTCTGTATACCACATATCAAGTCTCTGCTACTGGTGGTTCATTAGAAGAAGATTTTCAAAAAATTTCGCCATTTTTTCCCCACACCTCTGCTCAATATGAGCCGAAACCTATTTTGGATAAAAATCAAAATGCCCCTATATAACCACTACTTACATGAAATTTAATTAAAATGTGGCCAGTGGTTTAGGAGAAAGAGGTTCAAACACCACCTTCATGCAGGACGACGGACAAAGAGTGATTAGAAAAGCTCACCCTGACTTTCAGTCAGGTGAGCTAAAAAATGAAGGAGTTAAGTGGGCAAACCTTTGTGAAGGAAATTTCGCTGTTTCCAAGGGCCATAACCATGCAAAATTTGTCGCATTGAAAATTATAAATTTAAAGTAATTTGTATATTTTTATTCTTACCAATGGCCCAGACTAGCTGGCTGGTGCTTAACTCAAAGTTATTAAGGGCCAAGCATAAATTTTGAACCCCCCAATCCCCCAAAATTTGCTTGCAAAACAGAAAATTAAGAGTCTTATCTGGCCCTCCCTACATTTACTCTCCGCGCATGCGCAGACGCCAGGAAGTGCCCAGAGGGCCATCTCTGTCTGGGCCATTAGTAAGTATAAAAATATACAAATTACTTTAAATTTATAATATTTTTACACTGTAACCCAATGGCCCAGACTAGCTGAATCATAAAAAGGTAGAGGGCCTAGGACTTCAGAATTAGTAGATCAACTTAGTTCCAATCCTGTAATCCAAGGTGAAAGGAAATTAAAATTATTAGGAATTACATGTACGTCTCTCTATACAGTAATAAAGAAGACATATCATAAAAAAGGAGCCCAGTTCAAGTAATTCCGTATACTTAGCATGAAGACTATGCTAATTGGATGTAATGAGTTCCCAATTTTTAAGGCTAGCTCGGACTAAGCCTAAAAAATTAGGATAGTGTATTTGAGAATGAGAGAATATCTCCCACAAACATACGCCATATACAATAAAACTCCAGCTGTATGAAGGATATAATTACAGACAAAACAACTTCACTCATAGTTACATATTTATCAAACCGGAGAAGAGGTAAAAAATCACCACTCCCAATCCCCCCCCCCCCCACCCCTTTTCTTTTGAAGGAATCTTCAAAAAAAAAGAAGGGGAGCGCTCTGGAATCAGTAAAAGCGGTACCAAAAACAATCTAAATATTTGTCGAACTGGCACTCAGGTATTAATTATTATTAATAAATGGTGCTTAATGCCACTTCAGAAGAGAAGGCTATAGCGACGATCCCAGTAATTAATATCGCCCGCTATATAACATATACTGGAGTCGGCATAGGCAAATAGGTCGAAAACCGGTGATATAATATATAACATACACATGTCCAATAGAACCACAATGAACGATCTCTGGAGAGAACCCTCCTCACCCGCATTACTTTTATCGTTCTTGTGTTAGGCATAAAATAATATGGTTCCCTCAAGTCTAACAGACTCCATTATGCCGCTATGGGCGGAGAAGGACGTGAAGAACAAAAACTTCCCCTGATAAAGAAGGTTCTTTCATGGAGGAAGCTTCCGGGGAACGTCCCATAACAGACATCTGAGAAGACTGATCAAGGTTTCTGTGATGACGGAGGTGCTACTAATAGGATTCACAACGAGACTGTTTGATCTTAAACATAATCTACTGAATCAACTGAATTGGAGGATACGCATATCCTATCATTCATCCCTATGAGACTGAAAGAGCTTCTACTGCATACGCTCGATGGTCTGGGCATGGCGACATGAACGGCGGTAACTGATTGTTCTGGTGCGTCGCAAACAGATCAAACAGACCTCTGGTAGCAAATCTGCCCAAATACCCGCTTGTTGAGCATCCACACCAATTGCAACAGGCAACCTTTCCGAGAGAGCGAGTCTGCTAGTATGTTCAGATGCCCCGGTATATGGCAGATAGAAAGTTGAACATGATGCTTCATGACGTATAGGAAAATCTTCTCTGTTCTCCGGAAAAGAATGGGTGCCGCCCTGGTTCCTGATGTACACTACTACTGTCGAGTTGTCCGACCAAATCTGAACATGGACGTCCGTTATTATGTGAATCCAATGTTGTAGCGCTAGCCATACTGACATCCTCTCTTTGATGTTTATGTGTTTCTCCTGGAACCGAGGGTGACAAAGACCCTGACACTTCAAGTCTGCGGGACTTGGGGTCGTGCCTCAACCCATCTGACTCGCACCCGTCATAATCGTGAAAGCCCGATCTGGCAGTTGCAGTGGAACTCCCCGAGTTAACCACTGAATATCTGCTCAAATCTGAATCCTTGTTTTACTAGGTCCGTTAAAACACTACTGGTTCAAGAGAAAGCGTCTTCAAACTCCAGTTCTGAGTAAAGAATATCTGGAGGGGACGTGTTCGCAGGCGGCCCATCAGAATGAGATCCACAGCTGCACCAGTCGCATGAATTCCCTCACTATTAATGCGTCAGTGTAGATAAAAGCGAGCATAACAACTGACTAATTTCACTCTGGGTAACGGCAGATGAACAAGATTGTTGTGAGTCTCAAAGCTCATTCCCAAGTGAATAGACGACTTGTATGGAGCTAGATCTGACTTTTTCTCGTTTATGATGAAACCGAGACGTCGGTGTAATAGAAGCAGACTCTGAACATCGTCCTGAAGAATAATTCTGTTGCCGTATCCCTGTAGAAGATCGACCAAGTAAGCCATTGTTACCACAGATGAATGAGCTCGTAAGTATGACATTACCAAGTTGATTATTCGAGTGAATGCCCATGGGGCCAGGTTCAGCCCAAAGCATATTGCTATGAACTGATACACCTTCCCTTGTACGGCGAACAGCAGGTACTTTTAGAATGCCAGATGTACCAGGACATGAAAGTACGCATCCTTAGATCTAGGCTTGCCACATAATCGATCACTCGAATGCTCGCTTTAACCAACTGAATGGTCTCCATAAATACATTTTTGTAGCCATGATAAGCCTGTTATCCAGCTCAAGTCTATTACTGGTCGGAACGAGCCGTCTGGCTTTGGTACGAGGAACTGGTGACTGTAAAAATCTTGAGAATCCTGATTCTCGACGACCTGCATTGCTTCCTTTGATAAGAGAGCTTATTCCTCCGGAAGGAGAAACTCTCTTAAGCAAGAATTTGATGGAAGATTTGTTAGTGGGGTTTTTGCTCGGAATGATAGCCGTAAGCCATCCGAGACTACACTTCTCACCCACTGATCTTCCGTGATTGTTATCCAGTTTTTTTGCGGAGCTTGATAACCTTCCTCCAACTGGCCAGCAATAGAGGTCTAAACCATCACCCGTATGACCTGTGAGGCTTATGGGAGGAGCAAACAAGTCCTCCCCGTGAAAAACCTCATCTCGTCAGCCTAGGGGCATCTGACCTATAGTCCCGATCAGACCTATGCCCCTTTCCCAAGTCGCTATACCGACGACCTCCAGAGTAATTATAAGAGGGTTTCTTGTACCCTCGTGAGGAGTTTCCTTTTGATGATTTTTGTCTGGAATGCCCTCCTTTACTCTTGTCTGCTGAAGCGGACCGTTGATACACCGACTTCAAAAGCAGAGCACTAGACGCTTTCTTAGTAGCCTGTATCATAGACTAACGAAAGCTAGTTGTCAAAAATAAAATGTCTGGAAACCGGAGCAACTCGGAGAGAGCTTTTCACCTTGTCATCTTATCAGTGATGATGACGCAAGGGCAGCATCACATCCGATTAACTCCAGATTAGTCAATGTTAGGGCGGAGTTATACGTGGTACACATAATTGCCCTGGAAAGAACTCTCTTCAAGAGAGGTACGAACATCCTCAAATTCCTTTCCCTTGAGACGTTGCTCCATAGCTCTTGTAAGGTGATCTACAGCAGACATAACATCCATATTCACTCCAGTTGAAGAAATTGCCGTCTCAATTGTGTCTGAGCAAATAGTGAATGATACAGGTAAGGATACCTCTAGTTCCCCAGCCTGCTCATCCAAACGCAGAAGAACTCTCTAAACATCTTCCCTGACCGTTTTTAAATGAACGTGGTCCAAAAAACGCACTCAAGAGGATAAATACAGCAACGTCTATATGGCCTAAGGCCTGCGACACCTGCATAAACTGAACCGGAGAAGAAAGGACTTCCTCCTTTGCCCGGATAAAGTCTTCGTCCAATGACACCAGCGGTTTCTCTCTTGTCGTCGCAGCATTCTGATTCGGCGGAACAAAATCAGGGTAGTATTGATGGATGAAAACCATCACAATCATGTACTGTTCCAAAAGGGAAGGGTAATCCTCTTCCTTATCCCTTTCACCATCCGAGAGAATCAGTTGCGAATGTCGGTCCATTGCATTTGCATGAAGACGACTGGACCGACCCAGCGCTGTCCGACAGCTCAGATTCTGAGTCTGAGGGAAGCTGCATCTGCACTTGCTGGGATGCTGCGCAACCTATGACAGCAAGTCCATCATCGAGGCCTGAGGAGCAGCAGTCTTCTGTTCCTTAGCCGCATGCTGCTCATGGGATGGTGTGTCGGGAGATGGATCCTTTCTCCTAACGTCCCGATGATCGAGGCCTCGTCTCCCTAGCTACCGGATCGTCTGACTTTACAGGCGAAGAGTGGTTCCTTCTTCGTGCAACAGGCAGGATATCCGAAGTCGGGTAGCTAGGATGCGGTCGTGTGTGCTTAAATAATGTAGCGGAGGAAGCCGTGACTGAAGCCGACCCCGGCTGCAGACTAGACGGAGTGCCCCGAGCAGCAGGTAGACATATGCTCCATCTCATGCAAGTTTCCAACCAGAAATCTTCATTTCCGCCTTGTGAAACATAGAGGAGGAAGCCGTGACTGAAGCCGACCCTGGCTGCAGACTAAACAGAGAGCCCCGAGTGGAGGGCGGACATATGCTCCGGCTTGTGCAAGTGTCTCAAAACAACATCTGACCCCAGACGTTGCTAGATTAGAGAGGGGAGCCTCTCCAGCTGTATCAGACCTCGCAGAGTACAAGAACTTGCAGACTTCCTCCCTATTTCCGTCATCACTGGGTGAACTATTTATATTATAGTGCTCGCTCTACCCACATCCACTTCTTATGACCACAACGGACTTACCCAGCATCACGGATGGAGTACCGCTTCACCGGTCGAGCTAGCTGCTTGCAAGAGATTAAAACCCTTAACAAAAGGCCCGAACTCTTGCAATAATGAGCACTGCAGCTAGCTCTATATGCTCAATGGAGTGAGACGACGGTAGCACACTTGTATGGGTGTCAGAATATCATCACCATGTTCATGTTCCTCTGAAACAGAAACTGACAGAATGAATTAAAACGTGGTGAGAGCCCTGATCCTCAGAACCTCACCGCCAACAACGTACCGCGACACCCGGCTCCAACATCTTTTGAAAAAATGCCTAAATTCCCAAAGGGAACATTAAGAGCCCAAGGGCATCCCGATAGAGCCTTAGTGTGGACAAAATCCAAATTTTTTGAGCTACACTACCGGAATAATAATCCATGTATCCTACAGTATACTACAGTAATAGAATATAAAAAACTACCTATATATGAGGACGGTGACAATGTAAACAACGTCAATGTAAACAAGACATCAGGTACACAAAAAGGCCCAAAGTCAGAAACCAATTTAAATGCTACCAGATGCAAAGCTAGATCTTCATACGAAGAAAAAGATATATCGGATAGAAGATGCAAGACTAAACGACCTAATACCACTAGGGTGAGGACGTAACCATGGGGAACAAAACAGAATAATATTTTGTAATATATGTTAAACTCCCAAGAAATTCAATAAAAAATAGCCAAAAAGCTTAAGAGTTTAACAGGAAGGGTTCATGGAAGATAGGGACGGAATACTTAACAAATAGTGGAATAATCATTATCCAAAATGATGATGTCAGGCATATGTCCCGAAATTGGGAAACATAAAATAATTTTATAAATATTATAAAGTTACAGCCCTGAACGTCCAAAACCACCGATGAACACTTCCTTCATCCAATAACAGCCTTGTATCCACCAATTCTTGCATTGATTTGCGTCTGGCATCCTCAAAAAAGGAGATTTAAAAGCAGAGACGTCATTTCATTGTTGATGACTTTAGGGCCAAACAAAGAATGATGTTGGCGCCAATTCTGGTCACTTCCAGACATCTGCACATACGAGGACAGTAAATGTGTGGAGGGCCAGATAGGCCTTTCAATTTTCTGTTTTGCAAGCAAATTTGGGGGATTGGGGGGGGTTCAAAATTTGTGTTTGGCCCTTAATAACTTTGAGTTAAGCACAAGCTAGCTAGTCTGGGCCACATCTACACTTGATACTGATACTTCAGATCAAGTTTTGTAAAAATCCAATAAAAAAAAATAGGAGGAGTTAAGCGGACAAAAATTTGTGATGAAAATTTTGCCATTTCCAAGGGCCGTAACCATGCAAAATTTGTTGCATCAGAAATTCCTGTCCACATGCACATCTACACTTGATACTGATACTTCAGACCAAGTTTCATAAAAATCCAATAAAAAATGTACAAGGAGTTACGTGGACAAGCCTTTGTGATGGAAATTTTGCTATTTCCAAGGACCACAACCATGCAAAATATGTCACATCGAAAATTCCTAACTACATGCACATCTACACTTGATACTGATATTTCAGGCCAAGTTTTGTAATGAAAGTGTCAATGACACTGTAGCTCAACTTGTCAAGACATGTACATGTATAGTATGTGACACAGCAATGACAAAACATCTAGGTAATGACCTGATAACAAAGGTACATATAAAGGATTGTAACGGTCTGCACATAAATACTGACCGTTGCCTGTAACAAATGTATAGGTAAAGTATTGTAAAGGTGGGTGACAGTCAGATGCTAAACTAGAAAAAAAATCTTTTGAGTCCCAGAGTGGGTCTGACTGAACCCCAAAATATTTGTTCTCATAGCACAGTGATAACAAAGGTACCCCAAAACACACTCATTCCTGTCCCAAGGAAAAAACAAAGGTACCCAAGAAGTTTCGTGAAGATCAGTTCATAAATACGAGCTGTATAGAAGTTATGACAAAAAAACTGATTGGACCTAATTTCGGTACAAAATGGCCACTGGCAGCCATCTTGAATTTTGGACCGCAGTCAGAAACACTCGTTCTCGTCCCAAGGTGATAACAAAGGTACCCAAGAAGTTTCGTGAAGATCGGTTGATAAATACAGCCTCTAGCCCAAACCGTATTGACATGGGTACTTACTGTGTGTAAGTAGCACTGAAAAAATCAAAGTTCATCTAATTTGCATAATTTCTGCACGAGAAAAAAACCTGTATTATATGTGATGTATCCCATGGTACTAAACATTCACACAAAAACCAAAAAAATTTTCAAATCAGCGCTTTCATATGGAAGTTCTGTGCAAAAATCTGATTGCACCTGATTTTGTACAAAATGGCTGCCATCGGCCATCTTGAATTATGAACCGCACCCAAAAACACTCTTACTCGTCCCACGGTGATACCAAAGGTACCCAAGAAGTTTCGTAAAGATCGGTTTATAAATAAGGCCTCTAGCCCGAGCCGTATTGGCATTTGCACTTACAGTGCTGAAAGTAACACTAAATACATCAGAGTTAGTCTAATTCACATAATTTACATACGAGAAAAAAACCTGTATTATATGTGATGTATCCCATGGTACTAAACATTCATACAAAAAATTATTCAAATCAGCGCTTTCATATGGAAGTTCTGCGCAAAAATCTGATTTCACCTAAGTCTGTACAAAATGGCCACCAGCGGCCAACTTAAATTTCAGATCGGACCCAAAAACACTCATTCTCGTCCCACGGTCATAACAAAGGTACCCAAGAAGTTTCGTAAAGATCGGTTCATAAATACGGCCTCTAGCCCGAGCCGTATTGAATTGTTGACGGACAGACAGACGACTGGCAATGGCATAAGCTAAAAATCCCCCCAAAAATGTAGGAGGAATTAAGTGAACAAGCTTTGTGAAGAAAATTTCGCTGTTTCCAAGGGCTGTAACCACGCAAAATTTGTCGCATTGAAAATTCCTGACCACATGCACATCTATACCTGATACTGATACATCAGACCAAGTTTCAGAAAAAACCAATAAAAAATGTAAGAAGAATTAAGTGGATAAGCCTTTGTGATGGAAATTTGGTATTTCCAAGGGCCATTACCACACAAAATTTGTCACATCGAAAATTCCTGATCACATGCACCTCTACACTTGATACTGATACTTCAGACCACGATTCGTAAAAATCCACCGAAAACTGCAGTAGTAAAGAAGACAAAGTTTGTGATGGATGGATGGATGGACAGACAGACAGACAGATGGATGGATTTATTTATTTATTTATTTATTGATGTTTAAGGTCACATATTTATGCACAAGGGCTAATCATGACAGTGACAGTTTTACGGGTGGAGGAAGCCGGAGTACCCGGAGAGAACCACCGAGCAACGACGAGCAGCTGCCAGCTCCCCAACATCGTAACTCCGCACTGCAGCACAGGCAGGCGTAGATTGGTTGAAGACATGCGGCCCATCGACGTGCAGTATGCCTTAGTACACAGCGTCATCGTGCCCCCACATGGGCAATGGGGGGGATGGATGGATGGATGGATGGATGGATGGATGGATGGGAGAACACCATTTCAATATCCCCCTCCCGACTTCGTCGGCTGGGGATAAAAATACAGAATTGAGAACATTATTGCATTCCTGACCACACCTGTGATCAAATCAAGAATTTTTTTATAATAAACATGCAAAATATTTGTTGAGAAATTGTTTGGTTACAATTCACATATACATTTTTTATTTAGCAAATTGCTGACACCAAATTTCATCAAATGCCAATGCAATCACATTATCTGAAATTTTCTCCAGTAACGAGACTTGGAAGTATGAATCTAGCACAAGGGAAAATCTTATGTTACATAACTGTGAATCACTAGTTAGGCTCCCAGAAACAGCTCCCAGTACTGGTAATCTTTTAAATTGTTTGAAAAGTGATATTTTTATTTGCTTTTTTAATCTGTAAAACAAAGATGAAAATATTTAGAATAGTCTCAGATATTTAACATTCTGCTTTTCGGTGTTAAAAGCTCTGTCAAACAATTGCAACAAGAGCTATTGCTGAAGACAATTCATACCCCCACTGCATTGCTGGACTGATGAAGCATAAATGAATTAAAACAAGTAATAAATACTTAAGTTATTAGGATATGAAAGTTATGAATATTCTCGGACGGACTCACACACGGACGGATGGATGCATGTAATCCAGTATACCCCCATTTTCTTCGAAAGTGGGGGTATAAAAATATATGGCAATGAAATTTGCAATGCATTACCAGTGTGTTTTATTGGTAAAAATTGGGAGAGATTTCAAAACAGAAACCATTAAACAATAACAAAAAGTCAAATATAAAGTTTTCTATTACTGTTAAGTGGAAGTAAATGAAAAAAAAAAACCTTTTTTGTTCAGCTTACTATGTATACATTGAAAGTGTATAATTCAGATGTGTAATTAAGCTAATATAAAACTAAAGGCTCAAGAGAGCCTAAAAATGCTCACCTGGACCAAGTTGTCCTAAACTGTAAGGGTTATGGGTATGGAGAAAATGTAATCTGAATGAACCATATGACAGATTCGCCAGCAATTTTTTTGTCCAATTGTTTCAACTGCTCAGAAGAAAGCTTCATACCAAATACATAATCTCTAGTCAGTGCAGTTGAGGAAATATTGGACATTTCATTTTTTTTTCTATTTTTAGCACCAGATGTTTCCACGCGAAAAATTTTGGGGGCATGAATGAAGTACTTAGGGTCAACTAATGCCACATATAAAATTTGGTTCAAATCGCTCCACTGGTTCTTGAAATTTTCAGGGGAGCTCAAAAGTGAGCCCATCCCATGGAGAGCCCAAATATGGACCTATCAACTTTCTTTGAACAACTTTTAATCTTGAACACCAGAGGAAGTTTCATACCAAATATCAAAGCATTTCCACTTGTGGTTCATGAGAAGAAGATTTTTTATAGAATTTCATCATATTTGGGCATAAGACCACGCCCAAAAAGGGCGGAAACCCCATTTGAACAAAACTAAAACAGAATACCCCCAAGATGATGTGGCCCATATATGTTTGAATTTGGGCCATTGGTTTGTGAGGAGAAGATTGTTTTTCACATTGGCCTCTCAATTCGGTCCCACACAAAATTTTGATCTTCCCGTAGTGAGTTCAAATATTGACCTAGAAACTTTCATTGGACAAATTGGAATTTTGGGTACCAAAAGAGGTTGCATATCAAATATCAAAGCACTCTGATCTGTGGTAAGGAAAACAAGTTGTACAAAAGGAATGCAGGAATTTCAGGGATCAGAACCACAGAGACAAAAAATTTTTTAGTGTACTTACTTATTGGTGTTTAAGGTTACATATTTATGCACAATCGCTAATCGTGACAACATGGAGATAAAGTCAAGTTTTGTAAATCGTTTATACCCATGTTGCCCATTTCAGAGGACTTCCACCCCAAACATTGGTGACTGGGTCCTATTTTACCAGTGTAACGGAACTTGTTTACTACAGTAAACAAGCACTGCTGCACTTCCCGGAGTTCCCCTGGGGGAGTAAAAGTGTATGTTAACCCTAATAATTTTGGATACTAAATATAATTTTTTAGTGTTCTGTGATCTGAGAATAAATGGGGAATGGGAAGGCTATGGGTATTTAATTTGTTTCCATTTTTTGCGCCTGGGGTTCCCACTGGGCACAAAAAATGCCCACTGAACAAATCTGAATGACACCTCCCTAAGAATGATATACACCAAATATCAAAAGATTCTGACTGCTGGACCTGAACAAAGAGATTTTTAAAGAATATTCCTCATATTGAAGAAAGTTACAATTTGTGTTAACCCTAATAATTTTGGATACTAAATATAATTTTTTAGTGTTCTGTGGTTTGAGAATAAATGGGGAACGGGAAGGCTATGGGTATTTGAATTTGTTTTTATTTTTTGCTCCTGGGGTTCCCACTGGGCACAAAAAATGGACTTGGCTTCAACAAACCTGAATCTCACTTCCCTAAGGATGCTGTATACCAAATATCATAAGATTCTGACTGTTGGATCTGGAGAAGAAGATTTTTAAAGAATATCCCTCATATTGCACTAATTTGAACATTTGGGCTCCTGTTGAGTGCACAAATATGGACCCAGAGGTTAAATTTCAACAACCATGTGAATCAATCTTCCATAGGTGTTAGATGTGAAATATGAAAGCTTTTGGAGCAGTGGTTGGGGAGAAAAAGATTATTTTATATTTTTCCAATTACCATCAGTGTTAAATAATGCTGACTCAGCATTTTTTCAAAGTCCCGAAACTGTACCTTAGGACAAAACCGATAGCGATTTTTTTCACCATTCCTTTCTATTGGTCCTAAGGAAGCTTCACACCAAATAGTGCCGTGCAGTTTTGGAGATAGGAGCGTTTGAATTTTCTATTTTTAGCTCCTGAGGTTCCCACGGGGCAGCTGGAAAATTCTTTTTGGCATGAATCAAGTACTTGGGACCCAATAATACCTCGTAGCAAATTTGGTTCAAATCGGCCTCTCGATTTGGAAAATAGAAATTTTGGGAGGGGCACAAAATGGGGATCCTCCCGTAGCGAGCCCAAATATTGACCAAGAAAATTTCTTTGAACAAACTTGAATCTTAAGTACCAAAGGAGCTTACATACCAAATATCACAGCATTCTGATTGGTGATTCATAAGAATATTTCAGGAGAAATTGATGCTTTTGGAGCACCACCCCCCCCCCCACCCCAGTGGGGGCACCGAGTTCATTTTAACAAACTGGAAAGAGGATACCCCCAAAATATTGTATGTCAAATTTGTTTGGGTTTGGGCTAGTGGTTTTGAAGAGGACTGAGTCGCGAAATTAACGGACACCAAGTGATGGCAAAAGCTCACACTGACTTTCAGTCAGGTGAGCTGATGAACTGAAATCATAAAAGCATAGGAGGAAAGGTGTCAAAAGCATGCTTTATGTCCCTTTATAACTAAGATTCTGCAGATATAATGCTTTTGGTGGCATTTTATTTCTTTGAAATTACATGAAAATGGTCGGAAAGACTATTTACCTGTAAATTTAAAGAATTAAAAAATTTGTTGAAGTTGGGTAATAACAAGCAAATTCAGTGAATTCATGTCTCCCGCTGGACAGCAGTTTCAAGAGAAATTAATGTATCCGGTGGAATATAGTTGAGTTGCAAGTGGAAGTTATTTAGAAGAGACAGAACAGACAGTGCTTCAGACAGTGGTTATCAGATTTATTTTCATGGAGGTCACTGTCAAAGCAAGTAAAGTGATGTGGCGTATAACTGTGAGAATCACTAAAAATTAAGACTGTATGATAAGACATATTACATTAAACTGATGTGAAAAGTGTTAACCAACCTGTAAAGCTTGTGACTGGAAGTTAATGAAACCTTGGAAGTGATGTCCAGATAATATGGTGGTCTGTATCTGGTACCCGGAAAGTCTGACTTTGTAGAGTTGCAAAAGAAGTAATGAAGAAGACATATTCTGGTCTCACAATGATAACAAAGATACACAAGAAGTTTCGTGAAGATCGGTTCATAAATACAGCTTTTAGTCCGAGGTGCATTGATGCATGGGCAGACGGACAGGAAGACGGACAGATTTTCGGTACAAAATTTCCCACATTCGAACTTGACCTAGGTATTGATAAAAGTAATCCATATATGAAATTTCATCGAAATCAGTTGATGTTAAGGAAAGTTAGAGTCTGGAAACCGTCAGCCGAACAAATTTCAGCAACCTAATTAAATATGCACGGAAAATGCCCATATTCGAACATGGACCCACAATTGATGAAAGTGATCTACTACCCAATTTCATCAGAATCCAGTCACTGTAAGGAAAGTTAGAGTTTGGAAACGAAAAAAACACAGAAAGACGGAAGGACACCCCGTATTTAATATCTCTCGTTTTTTTTCAAAAAGCAGGAGACAAAAAAATTAAAATCAGATAAAAAACTGAAATATCACAACCTTGGAATATACTGACTCTGCAGTCAGCTGACAATGACATGAGATGGCTGAAACACTTAAAATTTTGACTTTAACCCTTTTCCCAATGCAGAAGATATCAAAATTTATTATTTTAAATATCCATTTTTGAAATTTATCAAAAAATTTCAACAAAACCATATCATGTGACTCCTCGTTGGAACGAGCTCGTTCCAACGAGTGGTCACATGATATTATTTTGTTGAAATTTTTTGAACTGCTGAATTTTTGCATATTACGCGGGCGGATGTGGCCGATTCGTTAGGTAAAGGGTTAAGTGTTGTAACCAGTGTCATCTCCTCAATATTTTGCTCAAACAACATTATATAAGAGGGCATCACAGATACTGGCAGTCCAAAATGCTGTATATTTACATTTCTTCAGTAATAAATAATGTTCAAATTACCTCAAATACTGTTTTAGCAGCATAGCCCTGAACATCATCTCTATTGATCACAATCTGTATTACTCTATACCAAACCTGCAGAATGTAATACAAGGCTTGCTAGAAATGCTCCAATTCTGAATATATTGCTGGCATACTTCATAAACAAGTCTCAACAAAAGTAACTGATTTTCTAAACAAGGAAACCAGTTTTGATCTCCAAAAAGCTAAAAAAAAATTAAAGCATGTGGCAGTAGTTGAAAGCATTTTTAACAGAGAATATATATTCTACAAAAGTATAGAAATAAGGCCATTAAAAAAAAAAGGCTATGTTCTCAGGCACCTAAAAACTTTTTATTACCCAGTCCAAAAAAAACAAATTCTGCCCAGTCAAAAAAAAATTTACGCAGTCAGTATTTTCGGATCGGATTTTTGGACACCAGCACACATTTTCCTGTAGTATTTCAACTTCCTGTTTGTGTTTTCCACCGTATTTTGCTTCGACTTTCTCCATTCTCTGATTTAAGGTTTATATGTTGATACATGTAACAACTTTGGACGAAAATGCCCCTTTTATCATTTCAAATAAGCACCAGACTAGAGCACAGAGGTTTTTCGGTTCAGTTTCGGTTTTTGCCGCAAACCGAAAAACCAAACCGACAGGGGCAAAAAAAAACCCCGTCCATACGGCTTTTGAATACTTTGACGTTAAACTTCAAAATTTACAATGACCCTCTCGTAATCTCATTTTGAAAATGACAATGAACGTCAGCAGAACGGGCAAATCCAAAGGCGATTATTTCCGTATAATTATGTCTGTGTTTTAGTCGCTCCCACATATAAGTTGCACCCAATATTTTCAGCCAAAATACCTCCCCTGCGACTATTACCTTTGTATAAGTCTCACCCTGACTGTGAGAATAGACAGTGGGGCCTACACAAGAACGATTGTGGCCAGTGAGTGTGGGCTTTTACTGCACGAAATTAGGTGAGTGTCGGAACACGTGAACGTTTTGGGTTTTTTTTTTATATTTTTTCATTTCAGTCATATTTATCTCACATAAAATGCATGAAATAAAATAATAATCAAAATTATATAGGGTTATTTACTTTGACCATTTATTCCCCATGTGATACTCATTGATGCCGTGAATCCATTTTATTTTGCACATAACATGAGGGAGAGTTCATACACTGTACTTTGAAAGGAGGCGAGAGGTCCAGTGGGGGATCGAGAAACAGGACAGTGAATGGAGTCCCTGTATTATGGCGATGTTAAACATAACAGAAAAGTTACAAGTGAAAACAAGAGTTGGACTTTCACCCGGTGCATACCCCCACTTGGTATTTTCTTCGAAAGTTTTGAACAATTTCCAACAAGTTCTAAGTCAAAAGGTATGGTAAATTGTTTGGTGTTTGGAAGTTTTATGCAATAAGGCAGAAGCCTTTGTCATAGGCAAACTGCATGCCATATTTACTGAAATCCGATAACCCATACCTGAGATACAGGCTGAACAGACAAATAATGTCTATTTCCTACAATTTGTAAGTCATAAAAGGGGGATAAGTCTAAAAAGGAGAATGTGAGAAATATCGTTGAATCCATTTTTTAGAGCCTATACCATAAGCAGTGTTCATGGCAAATTTCATTGCAATAGAACATTCGATACCCGAGATACAGGCTGAACAGACAAAAATTGGCTCGGATGTACACAATTTCCAAGTGAACAAGTAATAAAAAAAAAAATGAAAGAGTCAATAACTCTGTAGCTCAACTTGGATATGACAGGAATTAGTACTTGCTGTGACCAAGACAACTGAATAATGAATATGACAGGAATTAGTATTTGTTTTGGCCCAGTCAACAATAATAAAAGAATTACAAGGTGACTGTAATGGACTACAGATTAAGACCAATCATTGTAGATTATTATTTTTGTGTGGAAATTTTCAGTCCCAAACAAAATATTTTCAGACTAAAATTTTTTCTTCTTCTTCTTAAAATTGACCAAAATGCATCAAAACACAAAAAACTAATTTCCGGATTTTGGTCCAAAATTTTCTAAGTCCCACCCGGACCCCAAATTTTCAGTGTAAAAAAAATTTTTTTTTTTTTGTCTTAAAATTGACCAAAACGCATAAAAAACCAAAAAACTAATTTCCGGATTTTGGTCCAAAATTTTCTAAGTCCCACCCGGACCCCTAATTTGCATAATTTATTCACGAGAAAAACTCTGTATTATATGTAATGTATCCCATGGTACTAAACATTCATACAAAAATTTATTCAAATCAGATCTTTCATTTGGAAGTTCTGCGCAAAAATCTGATTGCACTTAATTTTGAACAAAATGGCTGCTAGCGGCCATCTTGAATTTCAGACTGGACCCAAAAACACTCCTTCTCGTCCCACAGTGATAACAAATGTACCCAAGAAGTTTTGTGAAGATCGGTTCATAAATACGGCCTCTAGCTCGAGCCGTATTGGGATTTGCACTCACAGTGCTGAAAGTAACACTAAATAAATCAAAGTTAGCCTAATTTGCATAATTTACGCACAAGAAAAAAAACTGTAATATATGTAATGTATCCCATGGTACTAAACATTCATACAAAAAATTATTCAAATCAGAGCTTTCATATGGAAGTTCTGTACAAAAAACAGATTTCGGCATCGTCGGTACAAAATGGCTGCTGGCAGCCATCTGGAATTTGGGACTGCACCCAAAAACACTCGTTCTCGTCCCACAGTCATAACAAAGGTACCCAAGAAGTTTCGTAAAGATTGGTTCATAAATACGGCCTCTAGCCCGAGCCATAGCAGCTTGGCACTTACAGCTCTGAAAGTAACACTAAATAAATCAAAGTTAGTCTAATTTGCATAATTTACGCACGAGAAAAAACCCCCGTATTATATGTGATGTATCCCATTGTACTATACATTTATACAAAACTTTATTCAAATCAGAACTTTCATACAGAAGTTCTGTACAAAAAACTGATTTTTGCATCATCGGTACAAAATGGCCACTGGCAGCCATCTTGAATTTCGGACCACACCCAAAAACACTCGTTCCCGTCCCAGGGTCATAACAAAGGTACCCAAGAAGTTTCGTAAAGATTGGTTCATAAATACGGCCTCTAGCCCGAGCCATAGCAGTTTGGCACTTACAGCTCTGAAAGTAACACTAAATAAATCAAAGTCAGTCTAATTTGCATAATTTACGCACGAGAAAAAAACCCGTACATATGTGATGCATCCCATGGTACTAAACATTTATACAAAACTTTATTCAAATCAGAACTTTCATACACAAGTTCTGTACAAAAAACTGATTTTTGCATCATCAGTACAAAATGGCCGCTGGCAGCCATCTTGAATTTCGGACCACACCTAAAAACACTCGTTCCCGTCCCAGGGTCATAACAAAGGTACACAAGAAGTTTCGTAAAGATCGGTTCATAAATACGACCTCTAGCCCGAGCCATAGCCAATTGTTGACGTACGGACAGACGGACAGACGGCCAGACAGACGGACAGACGGACGACGGGCCATGACAATAGCTCAAATTTGACTTCGTCAAAGTTGAGCTAATAACTAGTGTGGGCATACCTATGACCAACAAATATTATAAAAATATAGTTATGAATATTCTCGGACGGACTCACACACGGATGCACAGATGGATGGACAGACGTTCTCACAAACCGAACCCTAAACTAACCCTAGCCACATAACTCTAACACCCCTTCACTGCCCCCCACCCCACCCCACCCCAGAATGCCCTAACCCTACTCTACATTTATCCAAACCCCCACTCCCACAATAAGAGATTCTGTTACGTGGCTAGCCACGTAACAGACTTTAACCACATAAGTATCCTGTTTTACTAACTCGTAGCCACTTGTGTGTGCGGACGGACGTACAGACGGACGCATGTAATCCAGTATACCCCCATTTTCTTCGAAAGTAGGGGTATAAATTATTTATTTTATCGAAATTAAAACTGAACACAAAATAACAGAGCAGGTATATAATGCATAGCAGTGGCGGCACCAGATCGGGAGGGAGGGGGGGTGCTAAGTAAGATGTGGGGGTCCAAGGTCGAGATGCTTACGGCATCTCCAGAAGGTCATAGGCCTGAGCCAGGGGTGTGGGGTCTGTGGGCCATGCCCCAGAAAAAAAATCACATTTGAATAATTTTGATGCCATTGGAGCGATATCGGAGCGTTTCTACAAACCTAACATGGTCTTCAAAGGCACCCAGGTTGTGTCAGATTTTTTGGGGGGGGGGGGGGGGGGGGGGCTATCCCCCACTCCCCCCCCCCCCCCCCCCCCCCATGGTGCTGCCACTGATGGAAAGAAAGCATTTACCAAATAGAACATATACAACAGGAAAATAATCAAATGACATCCAACCTACCCCAAATTCATATTAACCCTTCGTTAACTGACGGAGTGGTAGTGAAGTGTGCTACGTCTCAGTACTGCCAGTAGGATGTAGCACGCTTTAAATAGCTCTCATGTGACATTTCGATGGCCTTTTCTAGTAAGACGATAGTGATTTAGATTAATTGAAGGGCCTGGAAATTATACCGAAAAACCGAACTGAAACCGAGGTTTTAAAAAAAATAAAACCGCAACTGAACCTGGAAAAAAAAACCCTCCATGCACTACACCAGACTGCACATAATCCTGCAATGGAGCGTCTTTGGCATGTCGTCAAATGCCAAGTTGATTGAAGCATTTCGCAATATATGCGATAAGATAACACCAGTCCTGAGTTTGTAAAAGATTTCTCCTTGAAATGTGAATATATTTTTTAGGGTATCTTTTTCAGATTTCAGAATTAAAAGTAACTAGAGTGATGTCATGCATACAGCCCGACTGACCCAGCAATGGCAATGCTTGGACACAAAATAGTTAGAGCCATTTTTTGTTAACCGTTTACCTAACGAATCTGCCATATCTGCACTCGTGGTGTACAAAATTCGCTATTGAAATTTTATTTTTTCAATTCTCTACTCCAAAACATACCTTGTGACCTATTAATGGAACAAGCTTGATGAGCTTAATAAGGACTAATAAGCCATAAATCAGATGTTTCAGAAAAATAATTTGTAATGTTGGCTTCAACTTGTGTTAGGTAAAGGATTACATAATGCAATGTTGGGCTACAGGAGTCAATTTTCTTTTTTGCATGTTATAATTCCCAATCCTCCAAAATGCATTTTGGGAATAATTGCCTAAGTGACGTGTGTACGTGCGTGGCGTGCGTGCATGCGTGTGTGGGGGGGGGGGGGGGGGGGGGGGAGCGGGGGGGGAGGGAGTTGTGGAACCTATATTCAAACCTGGCTTGTATTATAAATACAAATAACTTCAACAATTTTCATTGGTTGGACCTGGAGACATGTTCTGAAAAGAATTGAGATCTGTTCACGTTTGTTTAAGTTATGGCATAAAGAAAGTTTGGACAAACGGATGGACTGATGGACAGACTGACAGATAGATGGACGGAGCGAGCTCTGTGCTATATCCCTCCGTTGTGGGAGGGGATAAAAAGTAATAAAGTAAGTGGTAGAAGCCCAATTTGAAATTTAGAGAAACTAAGTTCGAAAAGCGTTGTGAAAAGGGTTAAATGAAAGCCAATATTATTTGAAACCAGTGTGTACAGCTTCAGTAGACCTTGCCCGAAATGAAAAAAAGAAATGACATTGTAACAGAGTGTTTGGAGAATGAAATTGATTGGCAAAAGGGGGGTGTGTGGTGTTTGTCTGAATTTTTAACCACAAAATTTAAAGCAAAACTGTAAAAATAGGCCGATGAAATCGTCAGATGTGTACCCATACGCACAATTAGTAGAAAGCTGTATGACGGAGGGCCACCACGGATGCTGACATAATGTACACCATACAAGGTATGGGTACATATAGAAATGGATTGGAGGAGTCTAATTTGATGGATAAAGGGTTAATATCTCCGGATCAAATTATGAGATTTACATAAAAAACTATACAGCACAGCACATCAGTAACCTAAATAAATATATAAAGTAACATAACAATCGGATTGATATTTTTTTGAGTTATCTCATGCCAAAGGGAAGTTTCAATTTGAAGGATAAAGGGGGTTAATATCTCCGGATCAAATTATCAGATTTACACCAAAAACTATACAGCTCAGCACATCAGTAACCTGAACACAGTTATAAAGTAATGACAATCCAAGCAATATTTTTCAAGTTATCAAATGCGAAAGGGATTGGAGGAATTTTCAATTTGAAGGATAAGGCCAAAAAAAAAAAATCAATTGATTCTCAGGCAATTTTTTTTTCAAATCAATGAGGGAGGGAGGATTTTATTTTTATTTTTTATTTTTATTTCTTCCAGATGGTGAGAAAGGATTGAGAGGCAAAAGTCACTTTCTGATGTCTGTTTTTACCTGAAAAGCATGGAAAGTGCATATTGTAAAATGATATACAAATAAAACTAATTTTATTGAAAACTAAAACTGTTTTTCTTTATTTTCTGATATCACCACTTTTTGTATTTAGAAACAGAACTCTGACTTCACTTTTAAACTTTTACAAAGCAGGACTATTTTATGAATACTAGATATTATTGACCACCCTCGTATTATTTTGGTATCATTGTGAGTTATTTTGATTTTTAGTATGACCCATGGTGAGAGTGTTCTTCTCTGTAACAGAAGGTATATTCTTTTTAAAAAAATATTTAAAGTGTTTAAAATAAATTTCAAGTTCATATAAGAAGCTGGGTCATTCATGGTTTCTGAATACCCTAACTGAGTTGAAAAGCGTAGTTAAAAAAGTTTTCGATATTCTTCGTAAATTAAGCGTTATTAACAATTTGAGTTAATTAATTTCTTTGGTAAATGACAAAACATTTCAGTTGTCTCCCTTCCCGGCTGCGCTGGGTAATAATACACTGTTCAGAAAACTGACAATTTCTGCCAACCATCTTTCACTGACACGTGCGATTGGTGCTTTGAAGGTCTGCCATTCTTATCCATCCAAATACCTGTGATTTCTATTGTAGCCTTATTACATTTAACCCCCTTCCAACAAACTTCACAAGTTTTCAAAGAAAAACATTCAATGCAAATTGCGGGGCGAATTTCAATGCAGCCAATTTTTCAGTGGAACAGAGCGTAACCGCAAGCAATTTCGATATGGACGAACTGTCTCCAATACATTTTTTTTGTTTTGAAACGGTGGTTAACTTTTAATAAATTCTAATTAACTCGATGCGTGTCTTGTGTGATTCGTTGTTTTGTCTGGTACTTTGTTTTTAAATAGTCATTTTGTGCTGGTTGCTATCAGTTGGGGCGAATTGTTCGAACGACTACGCCATTGCAATTCTTTTCAGAAATATAAAATTGGGCTAGTTTAGGCTATTTTCATAGCCGTGTGACGGACTTTAACAGCAACCGTGTTTACTGTTTTTTGCAGAAGCGTGTGTTTTTAAAAAATAAAACATAAGAAAATACAGTAAACTGCCATGTCTCCCAAGGAAGTTTAGAAGGGCGACTTGAATTTCGCCCCCAATGTAAGCCAAGGCCAGAGGCTCTCACACTTAACACACGCCTGTGTATATTTACCTGTTTATTCGTTGGTTTTGGGCCTTAAAACCAATAGTCCCTTTTCAATTTCCCTGTTTCCTATTTTCTTGCAATGACGGTCCAAATAAAAAGGCCCAATGCGGGCCATTTTTTTCAACGCGGCGGTGCCTGAGAATCAATTCCTTTTTTTTTTTTGGCCTAAAGGGTTAATATCTAGTGTGATCCGATAAAAAGTACCCTTCAGGTGCACAAGTTCTCTTGTTAGACTGGTTCTTATCGTTTGCAGCGTTCAGTGGAATATAACCAATGAGAACCATCGGTAATATTTATCTGTCGGAATTACCGATTCTCATTACAAAATGTTTGATGCACAACTTTGCTAAAAACTGTTGAAAGTCATGAAAGACACATGATCTCTGCCAAGAAATTGAACAGTGAAACTCAGCCTTTGCTTTCGTTATTGAAAATCGAGAAAAACTTAATTAATTTTAGGCAAAAATGTCCAGTTGGGTTTGATATTGCAGCCACTAGTACAGTTCCTATAAAACTTTCAACACGAGGCCTACTGTGTAACTGTAATACATATTCGATTCACACTTCGGCAATGAAGCAGCAAGTTTGCCAACGCAAACATACTTTTAAGAGCATGTTCTCAGGAAGCAAGACTAAATCAATCTTGAAAACTGGTTACCATGGCACCAAGCGGAAAAAAGACAGCGACACGACGACAGCGTCAGTTTGACTGCTAGTACATGCAATTACTAATTTTTGACTGCTAGTACATGCAGTTACTAATTAACTATCACCAATTCCACCTTTACTAGATGACCACTCCCTCCATACCCCCCCCCCCACACCCTCCCCACACACACACACATACACACTAGCTGAATAAAGAAAATAAATTCGGAAGAATGAAATGCCTGGTTTCATACGAAAAACTCGGTAGTTTACATTTGTGGAACCAATGTTTTTTTACGTGCTAGTGGGTGTTGGGGCAACAGGTTTATTTTATTTAATTTGTGTATGAGATGGGGAGGGGGTTGTGACATTCTCACCCCCTTCACCAATAAGCAGCTACTTTTGCAGTTTTCATTGTAAGGGACTGGTATTTTCAGAACAGATTGTTCAGAGGGAGGGGGTATTTTTATAATTTTGGCAAACAGCAGGGCAGTGGGCAGAGCATTTTCATAGGCAAATTCGAAGCAAGGGCCTGCATTTTGATTTTGAAACAAAAGTTCAGGGCAGTTTGATTGATCAGCCCCCATCCCCAAGAAAATGTTCTCCAAAAGCCTATCATTTTACTTAGCCACATTCTATCAGTCCTCTTTAAAACTACTTACTGAATCAGAATGCAAATTCAGAATACCAAATTCCAAATTTAAGACTGACAAGATATTGGAGCAGACACATAAAAAAACAAGAGGCCCCACGGGGCCTGAAGCGCTCATCTTGTACAGAACACAATTTAAACAGAGTCCAAGAATGAGTCTACATTAAGCAAGCCATCTCCATAGGCTACACTGTCAATCCTTGAGTCCCTCAGGAGTGACAAAAATAATCTGGGCATCATGCCTTTTCTTCAGTTGATCATAAGTAAAATGTAGAGCTTCCCTATGAAGCTCCTTGATACAACCTATGTGGATTAATCTTAGTACCTCTAGAAGGTACTGAATACAAAATTTTTAATTCTTCAGCAAAATGGCCAATTCCGGCTCCCATAGAGAGCCCAAATATTAACCCAGGCTCTTGAATTGAACACAGTTAAATCTGACTTCCCTAGAGATGTTGTGTACCGAATATGAAAGCATTCTGACTGTTGGATCTGAAGAAGAGAAATTGTAAAGAAATTTCTCCGAATTGCACTAAGTTCAAATTTGGGCTACCATAGCGAGCCCAAATATTGACCTATGGATCCGATTTGAACAAACTTGAATCTGACCCCCCTAGAGATGTTGTATACCAAATGTGAAAGCATTCTGACAAGTGAATCTGAAGAAGAAGATTTTTGAAGAAATTCCCTCATATTGTACTAAGTTAAATTTTATGTTCCCATATGGAGCCCAAATATTAACCTAGGCACTCGAATTGAACAACCTGGAATCTGACCCCCCTAGAGATGTTGTATACCAAATATAAAAGTATTCCGACTGGTGGATCTGAAGAAGATTTTTAAAGAAATTTTCTCATATTGCACTAAGTAAAAATTTAGGCTACCATAGTGAGCCCAAATATATACCTAGGGATCTGATTTGAACAAACTTGAATCTGACCCCCATAGAGATGTTGCATACCAAATATCAAAGCATTCTGACTGATGGATCAGAAGAAGAAGATTTTTTTAAATTACCCTCCATATTGAACAAAGATCAAATTTGGGCTTCCGTAGGAAGCCCAAATATTAACCTAGGGACTTGGTTTGAACAATCTAGAATCTGACCCTCATAACAATGATGTATACCAAATATTAAAAGATTCTGACTGGTGGTTCTGAAGAAGAAGATTTTTAAAGAATATTCCCCATATTACTCTATGTTAAAACTTCGGGCCCCTGTAGAGAGCCCAAATATGAACCAATGAGCTTTATTTCAACAAACTTTTATCTGACCCCCCCCCCCCCCCTATGAATGCTGTATACCAAATATCAAAAGATTCTGATGATTGGTTCTGGAGAAAAGATTTTTAAAAATTTTTGCAAATATGCTGACTCAGCATTTTTTCGATGCCCATTACAGAACACCCTAACATAACCGATGGCAATTTTTTTTTACCATTCAATTCTACTGATCATAAGGATACTTCATACCAAATAAAAGCTCTCTGTTCCGTGGAGTTTGGGAAATATGGGCGTTTGAAAATATTTCTATTTTTAGCTCCCAGGGTTCCCATGGGGATGCGGGAATTTTTTTTTTTGCATGGGTCATGTACTTATGACCCAATAATACCACAAACCAAATTTGGTTCATACCGGACCATCGTTTCAGAAAATAGAAATTTTGGGCGGGGCCAAAAATCTTACCCCTCCTATTACAAAGCCAAATATTACTTCACGAACTTCGTTTGAACAAACTTGATTCTACACCTCATATGGAAGCTCCATAGCAAATATCAAGTCATTGTACACACTGGTTCTTGAGAAGAAGATTTTTAAAATATTTGGGTGCATTTTTCCCCACTCCCTCCCTATGGGGCTGGGCATGCTGAGTTGAACAAAAATGAAATGCCCCTTTGGGACCATCACTCACACAAACTTTCACTTGAATTGGCCCAGTGGCTTTGGAGGAGAAGACCAAAACATGGTGTTGACGGACGATGAGCTAAAAATATTTTAACCAGATACCAAGAAAAAATATTGACAGAACCGTTCAGATAACAAACTGGTGAAGTGTAGTACTAGTACAAAATAATGTAAACATTAATCAATCTTTGAAAATATTATCAACCAAAGTAAGTTGGAGCTTACTGGTGAGAACACAGGCCCCCCCCCCCCCCCCCCCCCCCTCCCTCCCTTATTTCTTTTTCAGCCTCAGACTAAGCGTGTTGGATACTGATTTCGTGAGCATTCAAGAATTTCAGAGAATGCTGTCAGGTTATAGATGGGTTGGGGGGGGGGGATTGTAAATGAAAGTGTCAATGACATTGTAGCTCAACTTGTCAAGACAAAGATATGTACATGTACAGTATGTGACACAGCAATGACAAACATCTAGGTAATGACCTGATAACAAAGGTACATATAAAGTATTGTAACGGTCTGTACATAAATACTGACCGTAGCCTGTAACAAATGTATAGGTAAAGTATTGTAAAGGCGGGTGACAGTCAGATGTTAAACTAGAAAAGAAATCTTGGAGTCCCAGAGTGGGTCTGACTGAACCCCAAAATATTTATTCTCATAGCACAGTGATAACAAAGGCACCCCAAAACACACTCGTTCCTGTCCCAAGGTAAAAACAAAGGTACCCAAAAAGTTTTGTGAAGATCAGTTCATAAATACGAGCTGTATAGAACTTGTGACAAAAAACTGATTTGACCTAATTTCGGTACAAAATGGCCACTGGCAGCCATCTTGAATTTGGACTGCACCCAGAAACACTCATTCTCGTCCCAAGTTGATAACAAAGGTACCCAAGAAGTTTTGTGAAGATCGGTTCATAAATACAGCCTCTACCCTAAGCCGTATTGACATGTGTGCTTACATTGTGTAAGTAGCACTGAATAAATTAAAGTTCATCTAATTTGCATAATTTCTGCACGAAAAAAAACCTTATAATATGTGATGTAGTCCATGTTACTAAACATTCATACAAAAATTTATTCAAATCAGAACTTTCATACAGAAGTTCTGTACAAAAGACTGATTGCACTAATTTTGGTACAAAATGGCTGCTGGTGGCCATCTTGAATTTTGGACCACACCCAAAAACACTCGCTCTCATCCCACGGTGATAACAAAAGTACCCAAGAAGTTTCGTAAAGATTGGTTCATAAATATGGCCTCTAGTCTGAGCCGTATATAAGTTGAGTACAAAAAACTGATTAGACCTAATTTCGGTACAAAATGGCGACTGGCAGCCATCTTGAATTTTAGACCGCACCCATAAACACTCGTTCTCGTCCCAAGGTGATAACAAAGGCACCCAAGACATTTTGTGAAGATCAGTTCATAAATACAGACTCTAGCCCGAGCCCTATTGACATGTGCACTTACTGTAAGTCGCACTGAAAAAATCAAAGTTCATCTAATTTGCATAATTTCTGCACGAGAAAAAAACTCCGTATTATATGTGATGTACCCCATGGTACTAAACATTCACACAAAAAATTATTCAAATCAGCGCTTTCATATGGAAGTTCTGTGCAAAAATCTGATTACACCAAATTTTGTACAAAATGGCTGTCATCGGCCATCTTGAATTTTGGACCGGACCCAAAAACACTCGTTCTCATCCCACTGTGATACCACAGGTACCCAAGAAGTTTCGTAAAGATCGGTTCATAAATACGGCCTCTAGCCCAAGCCGTATTGGCATTTGCACTTACAGTGCTGAAAGTAACTCCAAAAACATCAAAATTAGTCTAATTTGCACAATTTATGCACAAGAAAAAAACCTGTATTATATGTGATGTATCCCATGGTACTAAACATTCATACAAAAAATTATTGAAATCAGAGCTTTTATATTGAAGTTCTGTACAAAAAACAGATTTCTGCATCGTTGGTACAAAATGGTGGCTGGCAGCCATCTTCGCACTCAAAAACATTCGTTCTCGTCCCACGGTCATAACAAAGGTACCCAAGAAGTTTCGTAAAGATCGGTTCATAAATACGGCCTCTAGCCCGAGCCGTATCCAATTGTTGACGTACTGACAGACAGACGACGGGCCATGACAAAAGTTCAAATTTGGCTTTGCCAAAGTTGAGTTAAAAAGGTGTACAAACTAAATTACCTGTAGAGACAGGACATGACAATTGACATTTTCTTGCAGTTATCATGCAATATATTTCTCCCTTTGTATATCTGTAGTAAATGTGGACAACTTAAAGGTTTAATTTGTAAGTGCAGCCCATTTCAAACAAAGGTTATCAAGACTTGAGGTAAAATAAAAAGAAGGCTAAATTTCAAGTCAGAAACTTTATAATGTTGAAAAATAAAGTGCTAACTTACCAAGACTGCAGAGTTCACTCAGAATGGAATCTCAAACTGCCTCAGGCTCAGTTACTCAAAACGATCGAATGAATTCGGTTAATTATTGCGCAAAGTGTTTTTTCTCGTCCAATGTGTGCTTTGTTGCAGTGCAGAACAGAAATGACCGATGTCCACATGCGATAGCCTTGTGGCAGTAGTGCATGTATTGTCAAGCCGAATTCAAACTTCTATTTTAGTTTCAGTTTAAAAAGCACGAAATTTAAACAGAGTGGCCAGTTCGCATCGTATTCAAATTAAAATCCTTGTACATTTTCAATCCTCCAGGTATAATGATGCCTGCACACACACTTTTGAAAACACATTTCAGACCTCATAATTTGTGACGTCTGATATGTTGAACGCAATCTTTTGAGTTTTGAGTGTTCGGATCAACATTTTTTTTGCGAATAAAATGAATCAACAGCGATTCTACAGGTGGCAAGGTCAAAGACTTAAGACTGGTTCTCTGACAAAATTGCCTGTTTCTCTCTAAAATTCTTTCAACCGTTCAAATGGTCGACTATTTAATTAAATTAGCGATTAATTACAGTAAATTCTTTTTCATGGTTGGGTGTGTAATAAATACAGAACCACACTTATGTTTGAATGGGTTAACGATTTCTGGACTCGAGCGTGTGGCGCTGGGATAACCACTCGAGCCTGCCGGCTCTCGTGGTATCCCTGCACCACTCGCTCTCGTCCAGTAATCATTAACCCATTCAAACATAAGTGTGGTTCTGTATAAATATACTTAAAAAATATAAATTTTATAGTAAATTTCCTTTCTTATTATACCTACCGAAATTGTTTACTACAGGCTTGCACTACAGTGGAAGAACCTAACTCGGATAAAATACTCTCCATTTTAATCTTTCCCAAGATTTGGGAAAGAAAAGTGGTGTAAAAACACCATGAAAAAATAAGCCAAAACTGGGTCGAGCGCCATCGGCGCACACCCAGTATAGGACGCTCTTCCATAGTACAAATCCACGACTTCCGTAAAACAGTGCGCAATGCTTCAATTTGTCATTCTTTTGATTCCAAACACACAGGAGTTATGTGATCAGCGGGGAGGAAGGATTCTTACCCGAATAAGAAGACGGGAGGGCCTTCATGTAAACAATTTCGGTAGGTATAATAAGAAAGGAAATTTACTATAAAATTTATATTTCTTATCAATCTACCTCAATTGTTTACTACAGGCTGAATAGACAAAAGGCTGGAGGGAATCACATAACCAACCCACACATAACTCAATAGCATTGGGACCGTGGACAGAGGAAGAGATCCCAAGGCCTATCAAACCATAGCATCACAAACATTAGAAAAGACAATGAAAGATGAGGCGTATGGTGAAGTGCGACGCACAGACAGAAAGGGCAGTAACAGCACACAGCTGGCACAGACCCTGAAAAAAGCTGAAAGGTTGGGATAAACAACAGCCTGAGCCGAAGAAAGAGGGGCCCAAGGTTCTCTGTCGGCTCCTGCAACTGTCGCAGATGAAAGGAGAATGTAGCAAAAGGCTGCCAGAATAACATCCGTCATCCGACAACATGACAGAGTTATTAAAAGAGGAAGACAATGCACGCACCTCGTGGCAGAAAAAAAAACAATTGGTAAAACAATCACCAGTAGCTAGACGAGTGGAAGCTGCACGAATAGCAAGACAAATCCATCAAGAAATGGATGCAGGAGAGATCTGGCATGTGAGAGAAAGCATATTCATCCAGGATAAAGGCGCGAATGCCCCCACCCCCAAGCAGAGCAGCGCCCAAGAAAGTGACTATCTTGGAGGAAACTGCTAAGTCCTAGGCCTTTTCAAGGAAAAGAGCTGAACAAGCTTGGAGAGACAAGGATGAGTGTCGAAACAATGCGGTATCACATATGAAAAATGTTTCCGAAGCATGGACATGTACCCATTGCTGGAGACCTCCAGAAACAAACATATACCAGAAACTCCGCAAACGGTGTGATCGAAGGAGTGACAGAAGCAACAGAGTGATCGCACACCATCGACAGAAGAACCTTCCACTTAGCCACAGAGGCTAAACCAGTGGAGTGAGTGCCTCCTTGAAGAAAAGCAACTCCACTGCGTGTCTCGAAAAATCACTACGGAGGAGACAGGACCCGATAAAAGACATGTGCGAAGGCACAATGAAGTCAGATCAACGTAAAACCTCCTCGGGCGACTTTGGCAAAGAAAGTCGCGAGGTAGAGGGAGACATGCCGGAACCGCCGCTAACAGAGAGCGGAGCAGAGTGATCCACACCCACTGAGGCGACGGGTGTGATCGAAAGGATTCGACGACTGCAGGTTCATATCTGGGCGAGAACCTGAGGCGGAATCGGAACCGGTAGGAAGGCGTAGGAGGGCCAGAGTGTCCACAGCGAAAGCCAGAGCATCTGGACACGGGGACACAAAAGTGTCCACCGGATGGTTCCAACGAGTCGCAAAAGAGCGATGGAACCCACCATGTGGAGCATCCACCTGGTGGAAAAGACCCTGCCCCAACAGGACAGGGAGTCGGCTAGGACGTTCAGACGACCGGGAATGTGACGAACAGCCACCCCGGCGTGAACATCCTGAGCGAGCAGTAGAAGATCCCGAGCCAATTCGAACATTGGAACAGAGTGCGTGCCGCCCTGGTTCCGAATGTAAGCAACCACAGTCGAATGGTCGGACAACAGAAGGACCTGGCGATTCGACAGATGAGGGATCCACTGCCTGAAACTCAGAAGAAGAGCAAGAAGCTCCTTCTGGGTGATGTGTAGAGCTGCATGATCCTGGTCCCACATCCCGTGAATGGAAAGACCTAGAGGATCCAATGTCGCACCCCATCCGAGATCGCAGGCATCTGCCATCAGAACGTGATCGGACGTGGGGAAGTCCAATGGAACACCCTGCGAAAGCCACTGGACATCCGCCCAGAGGAGAAGGTGAGGATAAAAATATTCCGGAAACTGAAGCACCAGATCCAGAAAATCGACATTCGGCCTCCAATGACTGAGCAGAAAGTGTTTGAGAGGTCCGACATGCAGCCGACCTAGAGGAATGAGATCCGTCACCGAACAGCAGAGACCGCGTAGCCGGAGAATACCCCGAGCCATCGCGGAAGTGGACTGGGACAGAGTCAGAGCAAAAGCTGAGAGAATCACAGACTTGGCCTGGGGAACCGTCACCAAAAAGAATTGTGTGCGGAAAGCCATCCCCAGATGATAAAACGACTGAGAAGGGACCAGGTCTGACTTCTCCTCGTTGACTCTGAAACAGCGACGTGAGCAAGAGTGGAGACATCTGACTCCAGTAAGGCAGCATTGGAATGCCCCTGGAGGATATCGTCCAGATATGCCGAAGTAGTCACCCTGGACTGTGTGCGATGGAAAGCTATCACATGCGACATCAGTCTGGTGAAGGCCCAAGGAACCAGGTTGAGGCCGAAAGGCATGGCCTTGAACTGGTAAACTCGCCCCGAAAAAACGAACCTGAGATACTTCCGTAACGCCCAGTGAGTCGGAATGTGAAAGTAAGCGTCTCGCAGGTCGAAGCTGGAAGCGAAAACTCCCTGGTGAATTGAACGGAGGACCGACCTGAAAGTCTCCATGCTGAACTTGGGACCAATGACAGACTGGTTCAGGATACGCAGATCGATAACAGGTCGGAGTCGGCCGTCCTTCTTCGGCAACAAGAACAGGCAGGAATAGAAACCCACTGACCTAATGTTCTTGATGACCTCCTTTGTCAGGAGATTGTCCATCTCCGTGGACAAAAGTTCCCGACTTAAAACGTCTGAAGGAACTGCGGTTGGAAGAGGCACCCTGGACAGAGTGGGGTGCCTTCGGAAGGATATGCGCAGCCCGGACCAAACAACATCTAACACCCAAGGATCGGATGTGATGGTGGCCCAACGGTCTGCGAACTCTGCTATCCTTCCTCCAACCTGGGACGGGTTGAGGTGAGGACCTTCAGTTCGAACCCAGGCGAGGCTCGCGAGAGGAGAAAACACCTCCTCTACTGAATGAAGAATCCTGGGACTTCCCTCAAGACTACCGACGCTTACCCTTACCCCTTGAGTAAGAAGTAGAAGCGGAGGCAGAAGGATCAGCCCCTTTGCTTCGCAGAGGAAGCAGAGGGTACTTGTTAGGCTTAGAATGGCCCGTGCCTACCCTAGAAGGCTGATCAAGCTGAAGAAAACAGCAGCTGATCATTGGAATGACGTAGGACGTCATCCCGGACCATCAACACAGAACAATGGAAAAGTTGCGGACCTGCCAAAGAAGCAGATCGAAGAGTAGCGCACTGCTCCTCACGGAGGGATCGGCCTGTGTCCAGCACAGAGTCCCTTCGAACTAATTCCAGATTAGCCGTGTTACAGGCAAGCGTGTGAGTAAGATGCATGAGCGCCTTGGACAGCACACGCAAAGGAGCCTATACCTCGTCAAACTTATCTGGGGGCAACTAAAGCTGAGACGACGTGATCGGAGAGAGAAAGCATACCAAGCATCTCTCTCGATAAGCCCAACGTGGACTCCAGAGTCGTCATCGGAATGATGGCAGACTTGGACTTGGAAAGCCCGAGGGAATTGGAGTCCTGATCCAAAACTGTCTAAGTCCGGTAGACCGACGGATTGGCAGCATTGTAGGAACGATAATGCGCCGGAGGCAAAAAGGTGTCAACCCTGTTGAAGAACGGAGCCTTCATAGCCTTGGAACTTAGCTTAGATTCCAAGGCTGAAAATGCTTCAACCAACTGTACAGACTGGCACGGTCGAAGATGCCCAGAAGCGGGTTGCTCCATAGGCTGTTGGCACGCGACCGATGATCGCGGCTTGGCTGACACTGTCGACTGGTTAGATGGTTTGAGATCCGGAAGGAACCCAAACACGAAATCAAGAGCTGCCCCCAAGTCCGAAGACTGCTGGCTCCCGACATCAAGCATGTCTGACTCTTCCCCTGAGTCGGAAGACACATAGCCCATCGTGGGCAAACCAGCCGACGCCTCCCATGGTGTCGGAACACCAGAGGGATCAGAAAGTGGCCTGTTTCCAATCCCGGGAGGCGGCGCCATAGGGGGCGCCTGGAAACCACTCGCTGCCTCGCTGGAAGCAACAGGAAGGCTCTTTGACAGAACCCGAGAGAGTAAGGAAAGGGCCACCCTAAGCTCACTGCCTGTACTGGCCGGTTCGATAGAGGAACGAACCGACAAAGTGGCTTCACCTCTGACCCTCTTAACCAGTGAAGGGTCATGATCCTCCAAAACACCCGACGTGGGCCGACGGGCGGCAACCGATACGTCTGAAGGCAGACGTGTATAGGGGTGTGACGGAAACGCCACGGAGTTCATAGTGTCCCACTAAGAATATCCGAAACCAATGACAGCTGTGGTGCACGACGGTGCAGAGACCACAGTAGAGGGTCCAGCCACTTCCAACTTCGCCGAGTTGAAGTCAGGAAAGGCTGAGGCCGATACCCCCACGTCTACACAACCAGACACCACAGCAGACCACTGCAGGTATAAAACTACTGTGCTCAATGGCTGAGAGGACACAGTAGGGGGTTCAGTCGGCAACCCCATCCAACTTCGCCCAGTTGAAGTCAGGGAAGGCTGAGGCCGATACCCCACAACCACACTACAGACATCCCTGCAGACCCTGGCAGGGATAAGCCGAGGCCGGCTAAAAACGGTGCCCAATGACGTTGTAGACGGAACAGCAGTAACAGCAGATACGACGGGAGCTGTTGGAACTGGCGGAAAAGCGGAGAGAGCCACCAAGCTCGGCCTCCACAGGCTTGGCAATTTCAGGAGAGCGATTTTTTAGCTCTCCTTACTGCCCTCCTGAAAGAAAGGGATGATTGAGATTACATGTATTATGCTCACATAATAAAGCAAAAATGTAATTTAACTTCAAAGTCACATAACATCACGCAATTTCATTTTGAAAGTCGTTTAGTGGTAAAAGGTAATGGCTGCAACCATACCCAAACACAGTTGCAATCATTTGAAGCAAAATGGGTCACAGCAATATTTTTTTTTCTGTCAGTTTCAAGTTCAACAACTGACATCACAGTTTGAGGGGTAATTATTCAAGGAATATTGACACTATAATATACTACCATTACTACAATCCTGTCACTTGAAGCACGTGCACCAGGATGTGACTGTAGATTCAAGCAGACCTGTTGTCCAAGAAAGTCATACGCCTACCACTACCACCTTCAACCCCCCTTGGGGGGTTGAAGGTGGTAGTGGTAGGCGTATGACTTTCTTGGACAACAGGTCTGGGTACACACACAGGTCTTGTCAAGTGTGTGTTCGGTTGTTGAGTGAGACATCTAGATGTTTAAGAGATTTCGCTTTACCTTAGTAAAGTTAATAAAATCACTAATGCAGTCTGTTGGTTTCAGTTTCAATGAGTTCGTTCAACCGGATACTTAAAATGCTGTGTAAAGCTAATTGCTCTCCTAAGCTGATTGAGGAGAGCGATTTTTTGCCCTCCTGCATTTTTCAGAATGCCAGGCCTGCCTCCAAAAGAGGAGTCACAACCCTAGTGACAGCCTCAGATGCTGACTGGACAGGGCGCATAGTCCCGGAACCAGGCATCTCTTCACCAGAAATCCAACAGCTCCCGCAGTATCCACCATGGTAAAAAACTGCACATTCCCCACGGAAGGGGAATAACTCTCACCAGACATGGTCGAGTCGGGAAGCCCCGAAACGACAGCGTTCCCCACCCCCGCTGGTGCGGGAGGAGCTGCCCATCCCCCACGGAGGGGAGCAATTCTCACCAGACGTGGTCAAATCGGGCGACCCCGAAATGATAGCGTTCCCCACCCCCCGCGGGAGCAGGAGGAGCTGCACATCCCCCACAGAGGAGGTCAAACTCACACCAGACGTGGTCAAGTCGGGGGGCCCCCATGCACGTGCCCCGGATAAAAAAAGAATGACGAATTGAAGCATTGCGCACTGTTTTACGTAAGTCGTGGATTTGTACTATGGAAGAGCGTCCCATACTGGGTGTGCACCGATGGCGCTCAACCCAGTTTTGGCTTATTTTTTCGTGGTGTTTTTACACCACTTTTCTTTCCCAAATCTTGGGAAAGACTAAAATAGAGAGTATTTTATCCGAGTTAGGTTCTTCCACTGTAGTGCAAGCCTGTAGTAAACAATTGAGGTAGGTTGATAAGAAACCAAGTTTAAAAATCCAAAGTTTAAGTAGAGTTCATACTTAAAAATCCAAGTTTAAGTAGACATTGGCTAAAATTGTCTACAGAAAAATTTGTTATTATACTTGATCACTGGGTAGGCAATAATAACTAGACGAGGCCTGTCCCAACTTGGGACCTAGAATACCCTCCGCGACAAACTCTCTGATAGTGAGCAACAATAATACCAAGTATCATTAATACCATTCAAGGCCATCCAAAGTTCTCAACTGGGTATGACTTGTTATAGTTGGATTTGGATGTGGGAGTATCTAAACTTCAGCTAAGTCTGTGACCATGACCTTGCAGACAGGCATTCCATCCAACCTTAATCATGACACACCTTCTAGTGGTGGGCAACATTAATATCAAGTATCATTAATATCCTTCAAAACCATCAAAAGTTCTAAGCAGGACACGACCTGTGAATATTTGGATATGGGAATGTGAACTTGAACTAAGTCTGTGACCTTGACCTTGTCGGAAGCCTATATCATTGATTGCTTGCCCATCGCCCCTCCCCCCCCCCCCCCTCCCATCTTGGCCAGTTTTCCTTGCTAGTGAATGCAGGTGCTTCAATATATGGATTCCAAAGCGTCTTGGGCTGAAACGTCCCAAGCCACCACAAGCATTCCTTTTTCATTAATGTAGTTTATTTATGTTAATTCCACTCTCAACATTTTAACATTCCACTCTGAACTTAACTTTTAAAATCGTAAATCGGATTCCCTTCCTCCCAAACCCACAATTTATTCAAAATTCGGTACCGGTAACATGATTTTTCTCCGTCAATAGCTACAGTTAGGTAAAAGACCGTCGGGGAATGTCCAGATATTGTGCTGGTCAAGTTATAATTTTTTCAACTCACATCCATGATTTCAGTACGGTATAATATTTATTTTTTCGTAATTCGAGTTCTGAATTGATTTTGATGAACAACATTCGGAATCGCAATAGCTTTTAATAACTTTTTCAAATATTGAACTATCCTTTTAATATTTCAAGTAAAAGTAATTTTTCACTGACTGTGAAAAAAAATTGATCTAATTAAGAGCCGGTGACTGAGAGATCAAAAGATAAACCGACGTCAGCCAAACATCTCATCACACAGTTTGACATATTCATGCGAGATTAAAAACACGATTCAAACTCCATATTTTGATAGTTTTTTCTGCCAAATTAATGCTTTTTATTATCAAAAAACATGTATGGAGCATACGTATTCAATTTATACTTAAGTGCAATACCTAACAACCACTAAACAACATTTTTGGTGGAAGAATAAACCTGATTTCCGTATTTGCAAAAAACACAAGTTAGTTATAGACTAATTGAAGTCACGTGGTGGGGTTTTGAGACCCCACCTCGTAGTGTAATTAGTGGGGTCTCAATTTCTGTGTTCATATGGGCAGCGTACACGACATGTGTAGGTTTATTTTATTTTTTTTTTTTTTTTGCAGATGGATAGCAAATGCATTTTGGTGAACTGAAATTTCTGCCAACACAGAGTCTGATATATGGCTACTATTTTCATCACTATCCTATTTCCACAATGCAGACATCTCCGAGAACAATGATGACAAATCATGACTGTAGGTAATCAGGGAGCAGAAGGTGTATCAAAACTGTCTAGAGCATAGTCTTTTGAATGTACAAAAGATTTTCGGTATTTCATTGGACATCAGGCCTACTAAAAATGAAAGTGTCAATGACACTGTAGCTCAACTTGTCAAGACAAAGACATGTACATGTATAGTATGTGACACAGCAATGACAAACATCTAGGTAATGACCTGATAACAAAGGTACATATAAAGTATTGTAATGGTCTAAATACTGACCGTTGCCTGTAACAAATGTATAGGTAAAGTATTGTAAAGGTGGGTGACAGTCAGATGCTAAACTAGAAAAGAAATCTTTGAGTCCCAGAGTGGGTCTGACTGAACCCCAAAATATTTGTTCTCATTGCACAGTGATAACAAAGGCACCCCAAAACACACTCGTTCCTGTCCCAAGGTGAAGACAAAAGTGCCCAAGAAGTTTTGTGAAGATCAGTTCATAAATACGAGCTGTATAGAACTTGTGACAAAAAAGTGATTGGACCTAATTTCGGTACAAAATGGCCACTGGCAGCCATCTTGAATTTTGGAAATAACAAAGGTACCCAAGAAGTTTTGTGAAGATCGGTTCATAAATACAGCCTCTACCCTGAGCCGTATTGACATGTGTGCTTACATTGTGTAAGTAGCACTGAATAAATCAAAGTTCATCTACTTTGCATAATTTCGGCACGAAAAAAAAACCCCTTACAATATGTGATGTATTCCATGTTACTAAACATTCATACAAAAATTTATTCAAATCAGAACTTTCATACAGAAGTTCTATACAAAAGACTGATTGCACTAATTTTGGTACAAAATGGCTGCTGGTGGCCATCTTGAATTTCGGACCACACCCAAAAACACTCGCTCTCATCCCACGGTGATAACAAAGGTACCCAAGAAGTTTCGTAAAGATTGGTTCATAAATATGGCCTCTAGTCTGAGCTGTATAGAAGATGTGTACAAAAAACTGATTAGACCTAATTTCAGTACAAAATGGCGACTGGCAGCCATCTTGAATTTTAGACCGCACCCAGAAACACTCGTTCTCGTCCCAAGGTGATAACAAAGGTACCCAAGAAGTTTCGTGAAGATCAGTTCATAAATACAGACTCTAGTCTGAGCCGTATTGACATGTGTACTTACTGTGTGTAAGTCGCACTGAAAAAATCAAAGTTCATCTAATTTGCATAATTTCTGCACGAGAAAAAAACCCGTATTATATGTGATGCATCCCATGGTACTAAACATTCACACAAAATAATTATTCAAATCAGGGCTTTCATATGGAAGTTCTGTGCAAAAATCTGATTGCACCTAATTTTGTACAAAATGGCTGCCATCGGCCATCTTGAATTTCGGACCGGACCCCAAAACACTCCTTCTCGTCCCACGGTGATACCAAAGGTACCCAAGAAGTTTCGTAAAGATCGGTTCATAAATACGGCCTCTAGCCTGAGCCGTATTGGCATTTGCACTTACAGTGCTGAAAGTAACCCCCAAAAACATCAAAATTAGTCTAATTTGCACAATTTACGTACAAGAAAAAAACCCGTATTATATGTGATGTATCCCATGGTACTAAACATTCATACAAAAAATTATTCAAATCAGAGCTTTCATATGGAAGTTCTGTACAAAAAACAGATTTCTGCATCGTCGGTACAAAATGGCGGCTGGCAGCCATCTTGAATTTCGGACCGCACCCAAAAACACTCGTTCTCGTCCCACGGTCATAACAAAGGTACCCAAGAAGTTTCGTAAAGATCGGTTCATAAATACGGCCTCTAGCCCGAGCCATAGCAGCTTGGCACTTACAGCTCTGAAAGTAACACTAAATAAATCAAAGTCAGTCTAATTTGCATAATTTACGCACGAGAAAAAAACCCGTATTATATGTGATGTATCCCATGGTACTAAACATTTATACAAAACTTTATTCAAATCAGAACTTTCATACAGAAGTTCTGTACAAAAAACTGATTTTTGCATCATCGGTACAAAATGGCCACTGGCAGCCATCTTGAATTTCGGACCACACCTAAAAACACTCGTTCCCGTCCCAGGGTCATAACAAAGGTACACAAGAAGTTTCGTAAAGATCGGTTCATAAATACAACCTCTAGCCCGAGCCATAGCCAATTGTTGACGTACGGACAGACGGACGGACGGACGACGGGCCATGACAATAGCTCAAATTTGACTTCGGCAAAGTTGAGCTAAAAAACAGATTTCTGTATCGTCGGTACAAAATGGCGGCTGGCAGCCATCTTGAATTTCGGACCACACCCAAAAACACTCGTTCTCGTCCCACGGTCATAACAAAGGTACCCAAGAAGTTTCGTAAAGATCGGTTCATAAATACGGCCTCTAGCCCGAGCCATAGCAGCTTGGCACTTACAGCTCTGAAAGTAACACTAAATAAATCAAAGTCAGTTTAATTTGCATAATTTACGCACGACAAAAAAACCCGTATTATATGTGATGTATCCCATGGTACTAAACATTTATACAAAACTTTATTCAAATCAGAACTTTCATACACAAGTTCTGTACAAAAAACTGATTTTTGCATCATCGGTACAAAATGGCCGGTGGCAGCCATCTTGAATTTCGGACCACACCTAAAAACACTCGTTCCCGTCCCAGGGTCATAACAAAGGTACACAAGAAGTTTCGTAAAGATCGGTTCATAAATACGACCTCCAGCCCGAGCCATAGCCAATTGTTGACGTACGGACAGACGGACGACGGGCCATGACAATAGCTCAAATTTGACTTCGTCAAAGTTGAGCTAAAAATAAAATTCTTGTTTCTCAGCAAATTTTCTCTTTTTTATGATGAGGGAGGGAGGCGTTTTATTTTTTTGTCAATCCACAAAATAGTCCTGAAAATAGCTGGAATAATAAATTTACCTCCCTACACTATTCTGTGAAAAACCAATATTTTCAGTAGTGCAAATTTCCCATACTGCACTTGCAAATTTAACAAGGTGCAATGCCACCGGTACCCTCCACCACAGGTTTCTGAGTTGCAAAAAAAGAGGAAAAAGGCCAATAACTCTAGGAAAAAAAAGAACAACACCTGTTACTTGTGAATATCCTTTCCCCCATGGTGGTCTATCAGCACACCCAAGATCATTTAATTCCAACATCCACTGACTGAGATATGAAGGTCCAAAGTTGTTATGGATGGATGGACGGACAGAAGAAGGGACAAACGGATGGACGGACCCCATTTCTATACACACCGGCAAACTTCATTTTTGGTGGGGGATAACTAACAATATCTTGTTGGACAGAGCTCAGTAAGCTCTGTCAAACAAGATATAGTTGGTTAAATTTGATTTTTACAGGGGCAAAATAGTATAAGAAATTTCCAGGTAAAAAAGGGATGATGAGACAGGTTTTCAATGATAAGGGAGGTGGCAGAGAAACAAATTTTTTTTTTATTAGCAGCCTTATTTCAAATAGTTACAAGAAAGATATGTTTTCAGAAAAATGATGCTCAACTGCAAAGAAATGTGGTGATAGGAGCAATTACGAATGTTGAAAAAAAAATACTGCGGACAATAAAAAAATCTCTCACCTCTTCACTAACATAATCTCCTGCAATTCGGATCAGGTTCAAGATTACATCAACATACCAGGTATAATCTACTGCATATTTCTCGGCTAATATTGCAACTTTTAGCACCTGTCAAATATATGATAGAAACCATATTACTTACTTGTTTTTTGAGCTTTTCAGTTTAAACTCAAAAACCTCACTACCTTTATCAGTTTTATGACATTATGGAAATGCTTCTAAACTGAATTCAAATTGTTTTTCAAACATAATTTAGAGGTTATTACTTGGTTAGTTTCATATTGGCTGAGATATCAACCCAAGGTAACTTCTGATCAGATTGAGCTTGAGGGTTGATATCTTGGACGATATGAAAGTAACCAAGTAATAACATCTTTATTTATTAAACCGAAACAAATACAAAATATACTCAGATCTGTTACAGTTTTCTGACAGTGCTATTGTTTTTCATTCTTTTCACATATTCTGAAGTTTCCTCATCTGCTAGTTAAGCTATCTGAACATCTCGGCTTCTCCAATGGGGAAGCTGCGAAGTTCGGATAGCTGAACTACCTCTTCTATCACCTTGACCAATCTCTGCATACAACACTGAATCCTAATTTGTGTTGAATTTTCTATACATCTCTCTTCTTTCTTCTTTTCATCCACTTAATCCTTATTTATTGGGATCATTAAATCCTCACCATACAAAAATTCTGCTTCCAATTAGTCCATTACGCCAATTTTCATGATTGCATTCAACGAATAAATGAAGATTTCAATGTAAACAAATTGGTGGTGCCTAAGGCATAAAGGGAGACAACTCCAGCTTCGTTCATATTGGCCAAGATCGGCATCAAATCAGCAGAGTTTGACGTCATATTTGCTGAGCTTGATAATGAATAATTCTGAAAATCATATATCTAATAAATAATAAAGAATATAGACACTGGGTCTCCATTGAGGTCTGACACAGACCTAATGAGAGTGAGTTTTGGTTTGTTTGTAGTGGATTTTCCTGACCTCTTTGGGAATGGGAACACAGCCCCCTCTCACTGGGGAATCTGCAATAGCTGGAAACAGAATGGGAATTTTTAGTTTCTGTAAAGTCACTTTTCTTGATGAGCAGTTGTCATGGCTGCTAAAAGTTAGATAAATGGGAAAAAGAGATTGCACCTGAAGTTCTGGCATACTGCCACCAGTGCTAAGTTGAGGGATGGGGCCTATGTCCAAACAGATGGACAGACAGATTGGGAAAAAGAGATTGCACCTGAAGTTCTGGCATACTGCCACCAGTGCTAAGTTGAGGGATGGGGCCTATGTCCAAACAGATGGACAGACAGATGTAATCCAGTATTCCTTCCTGCCCCCTGAATCTCTTCAAGAGGTGGGGATATAATTAATTGGTAGAGAGGGCAAAAACAACAAGAGCACCGCCTAGCGGGACATTATACGCCCGTTTTGTATTTTTGAAGGGTCGGGGTAAGGATGGGGGTGAGGGTGAAAATTGTTTGGACCAACCCCATATTCGAACTTGACCTGTATTTTATTGTGACTAAACAACATACCAAGTTTGGAACCAATCGGAAAACAAATATTAAAAGTTATCATCCAGAAACCAAATATTTGATGCATTCTATGTCCAACAAGGGCTACAATTCTGGGGAACTTCGAAGTTCGAACTGACCCCATATTCGAACTTGACCTGTCTTTTGTTTTGATTAAACCACATACAAAGTGTAGGGGGTCAATCGGAAAAAAAATACTAAAGTTATCATCTGGAAACCAAATGTTGACGAACGGACAGACCGATGGATAGACAAATGGACAGAGACAGACTGATTCCATAATTCGACGGTTTTTCAACAGGTGTATAAACAAGAGGCCCCAAGGGGCCTGAGGGCGCTCACCTGACATGGTAGCCTAAATATCAACCCAGAGAATTGATTTCAACAATTTGCATCTGCTCCTCCTAAGAAAAGCTTATACCAAATATCCAAAGATTCCCACAGGGAGCCCATATATGAACCCAGGGACTTGGCCTTAACAAACTTGAATCTCACCCCCCTAAGGATGCTGCACACCAAATATCAAAACATTCCGACTGCTGGATCTGAAGAAGAAGATTTTTAAAGAAAATTCCTCATTTTGAACCAAGTTACAATTCAAGCTCCCACAATGAGTCCAAATATGGACCTAGGGACATGGCTTGAACAAACTTGAATCTCACCCCCCCAAGGATGCTGCATACCAAATATCAAAACATTCCAACTGATGGATCTGAAGAAGATTTTTAAAGAAAATTCCTCATTTTGAACTAAGTTATCATTCGGGCTCCCACATTGAGTCCAAATATGGACCTAGGGTCATGGCTTGAACAAACTTAAATCTCACCTCCCTAAGGATGCTGCATACCAAATATCAAAACATTCCGACTGCTGGATCTGAAGAAGATTTTTTAAAGAAAATTCCTCATTTTGAACTAAGTTATAATTCGGGCTACCACACTGAGCCCAAATATGAACCCAGGGACTTGGCTTGAACAAACTTGAATCTCTTCTCCCCCCCCCCCCCCCCAAGCATGGTGCATACCCAATATCAAAAAGATTCTGTCTGCTGGATCTTGAGAAGATTTTCAAAGAAATTTGCCTGAAATGCACTAAGTTCAAATTTGGGCTCCTATACTGAGCCCACATATAAACCGAGGGGGCCGATTTGAACAAACTTGAATCAGATCCACCCCACAATGTTGCATACCATATATCAAAAGATTCCGCCTGCTGGATCTGGAGAAGAAGATTTTTTAAAAAATTTGCCTGAAATGCACTAAGTTCGAATTCGGGCTTCTATAGTGAGCCCAAATACGAATCCAGGGGAGGCGATTTGAACAAACTTGAATCAGATCCACCCCACAATGTTGCGTACCAAATATCAAAAGATTCTGCCTGCTGGATCTGGAGAAGAAGATTTTTTAAGAAATTTGCCTGAAATGCACTAAGTTCAAATTTGGGCTCCTATACTGAGCCCAAATATAAACCCGGGTGGGGGGGGGGGGAGGGGGGGGGGGGGCTGATTTGAACAAATTTGAAGCAGATCTACCCCACAATGTTACTTACCAAATATGAAAAGATTCTGCCTGCTGGATCTGGAGAAGAAGATTTTTGAAGAAATTTGCCTGAAATGCACTAAGTTCGAATTCAAGCTTCTATAACGAGCCCAAATATGAATCTAGGGAGCCGATTTGAACAAACTTGAATCAGATCCACCCACAATGTTGCATACCAAATATCAAAAGATTCTGCCTGCTGGATCTGGAGAAGAAGATTTTTTTAAAGAAATTTGCCTGAAATGCACAAAGTTCGAATTCAAGCTTCTATAGTGAGCCCAAATATGATATCTAGGAAGTTGATTTGAACAAATTTGCATCAGATCCACCCCACAATGTTGCATACCAAATATCAAAAGATTCTGCCTGCTGGATCTGGAGAAGAAGATTTTTTAAGAAATTTGCCTGAAATGCACTAAGTTCAAATTTGGGCTCCTATACTGAGCCCAAATATAAACCCAGAGGGCCGATTTGAACAAACTTGAATCAGATCCACCCCACAATGTTGCTTACCAAATATGAAAAGATTCTGCCTGCTGGATCTGGAGAAGAAGATTTTTGAAGAAATTTGCCTGAAATGCACTAAATTCGAATTCGAGCTTCTATAGTGAGCCCAAATATGAATCTCGGAAGCCGATTTGAACAAACTTGAATCAGATCCACCCCACAATGTTGCATCCCAAATATCAAAAGATTCTTCCTGCTGGATCTGTAGAAGATTTTTTAATAAATTTGCCTGAAATGCACTAAGTTTGAATTCGGGCTTCTATAGTAAGCCCAAATATGAATCCAGGGGGGCCGATTTGAACAAACTTGAATCAGATCCACCCCGCAATGTCACATACCAAATATGAAAATATTCTGCCTGCTTGATCTGGAGAAGAAGATTTTTTAAGAAATTTGCCTGAAATGCACTAAGTTCGAATTTGAGCTTCTATAGTGAACCCAAATATGAATCTAGGGAGCCGATTTGAACAAACTTGAATCAGATCCACCCCACAATGTTGCATACCAAATATCAAAAGATTCTGCCTGCTGGATCTGGAGAAGAAGATTTTTTAAGAAATTTGCCTGAACTGCACTAAGTTCGAATTCGGGCTTCTATAGTGAGCCCAAATTTGATTCTAGGGAGCCGATTTGAACAAACTTGAATCAGATCCACCCCACAATGTTGCATACCAAATATCAAAAGATTCTGCCTGCTGATCTGGAGAAGAAGATTTTTTAAGAAATTTGCCTGAAATGCACTAAGTTCGAAATCGGGCTCCTATACTGAGCCCAAATATGAACCCAGGGGGCCGATTTGAACAAACTTGAATCAGATCCACCCTACAATGTTGCAAACCAAATATCAAAAGATTCTGCCTGCTGGATCTGGAGAAGATTTTTTAATGTTTTTCCCATTGCCTACAGTGTTAAAAAGTGCTGACTCAGCACTTTTTCAAAGTCCTGAAAAAAGTACCTTGTGATCAAACCGATAGGGATTTTTTTTAACCATTCTATTCTACTGGATAAAAGTAAGCTTTATACAAAATAAGAATTCCCTGTGCCGTGTAGTTTAGGAGATATGGCAGTTTTAAGGTTTTTCCTATTTTTAGCTGCCGAGGTTCCCACGGGGCAATGAGAAAATTTTTTTTTGCATCAATCAACTACTTATGACCCATTATCATCTCATATCAAATTTGGTTCAAATCGACCTCACGGTTCAGAAAATAGAAATTTTAGGGGTGGCCAAAATTTTTGCCCCTCCCATAACGAAGGCAAATAATGCCCGACAAACTTCTCTTGAACAAACTTGATTCTACACCTCAAAAGGAAGCTGCATACCAAATATCAAGTCTCTGCTACTGCTGGTTCATGAGAAGAAGATTTTCAAAGATTTTGGCGTCCCTTGGGGGCGTGGCCCCACCCAGGAGGAGGAACAACTTCATTTGAACAAATCTGAATTGACATTAGGTAATATACATTTACCAACATTTGAAAAATATTGGGCCAGTGGTTTCTTCAGAGAAGTTGGTTTTGTAAAGTTTACGCCGGACGATGCCGAACGGACAACGGATGGAAAGCGATCAGTAAAGCTCACCTTGAGCTTTCCTCAGGTGAGCTAAAAATCAGTCAGGCCATACTAAAGTTATAATCCGGAAAACACAAAATGCACAAATTCAAGAGGAATAACTCTGGAAAGGTACATGCGATTTTGGTCGAAAGTGAACTTGAGCTGTGCTTTGTGGTCATAAACAAAATTTGAGAATTTGAAACAAATTAGTCATGGCAAACTAAAGTTATCATCCGGAAACCACATAATTCACAAATTTGCAATCATTCAAGAGGAATAACTATGGAACGGTACATGCGATTATGGCCAAAGGTGAACTTGAGCTGTGCTTTGTGGTCAAAAACAAAATCTGAGAATTTGAAAAAAATCGGTGAAGGCAAACTAAAGTTATCATCCGGAAACCAAAAAATCCACAAATTTGCAATCATTCAAGGGGAATAACTCTGGAAAGGTATATGCAGTTGTGGTCAAAAGTGAACTTGAGCTGTATTTTGTGGTCAAAAACAAAAAACTGAAAATTTGAAATAAATCGGTCAAGGCAAACTAAAGTTATCGTCCGGAAACGAGAAGTTGGGCTAAATTCCCATAAATAAAGGGCCATAACTCTACTGCAAATGGGCCGCTAGAAACAGAAATCGAACCCATCCTGTATTTTGTCATACTAAATCCAGATGCCAAATTTAACTCAGCTCAAACCATTACAACTAAAGTTATCATCCGGAAACGAAATGTGTCCATGGACGGACGGGTGGAAAGACCATTCACATAATACGTCCCGTTTTTCAAACGGGCGTATGAAAACATCTGAAAAATTTGGTGTCAATCCGTCAAGGCGTTCGGCTTTAAATGAACGGAAACCAATTTTTTTTCAAAAATTGTGTTTTCAAAGGGCCATAACTCTGCAGTGGATGGACTGAGAAACACCAATATCAAACTTGACCTGTATTTTATTGCTACAAACAACATCTGAAAGTTTGATGTCGATCCGTCAAGGTGTTCGACTTTAAATGAAGGGAAACCAATTTTTTTCGAAAGATTGTGTTTTCAAAGGGCCATAACTCTGCAGCGGATGGACTGGGAAACACCAATATCGAACTTGACCTGTATTTCATTGCTAAAAACAACATCTGAAAAATTTGGTGTTAATCCGTCAAGGCGTTCGGCTTTAAATGAACGGAAACCAATTTTTTTTAGAAAAATTTTGTTTTCAAAGGCCCATAACGCTGCAGCGGATGGACTCAGAAACACCAATATCGAACTTGACCTCTATTTTATTGCTAAAAACAATTTCTGAAAGTTTGATGTCGATCCATCAAGGCGTTCGACTTTAAATGAATGGAAACCAAATTGTTTACGGACAGAGACGGACAGACAGACTGATAGCATAATACGACCCGTTTTTATAAACGGGCGTATAAAAAGTAATCAAATAGAATTGTGAATGGAGTACATCACCCAACCATGCAGACCACAAGGAAAATCCTTGTTTATTGCAGTTTAATAACAATTCAACAGTTAGGTTCATATGTCAGTGCGTTTTATAGGTGAAAAGACCAGAGTGCCTGTAAAAGACTACCATGTAGCTGCAAATAACAGTCAATCCTTTCAACTTACTAAAAGATTACAGTCAGAGCTTGAGCTAGATGCACTGTGCTTGGAAGTAAGTGTATCTTAACAGAGTAGTGCAATCTTTAATTATGATAAACCAAGACTTTATAAACTGGAAAAACATAAATAATGAAGACACAAGTTTCTGACATATCTTCATTTACTTTGCATGCCTAAGCTAAGATTATTATGCATCATTAGTTCTTACCATTTCTTCTCTAATAGAATAGTCGGCAGTTTCCAAGTATTCTAACATCTCACCAACAATTTCTTCGGCATTAGTTCTATCACACATTGCATATAACAAGTCGACAGCCCGCTGTCTAACACTCACATCACGTTCAGTCTGTAAAGTACAAAAGTGTAGTTATATAGTAAATATGACCCATAAACAGATAGAAATTGGATTATCAGTGTGAACAAATATATGATCTCTTATAGAGAGCCCACTTATTAACCAATGGGTTTGCTTTGAACAAACTTGAATCTGACCCTCTCTAAGGATTCTGTATACCATGTATTGAAAAATATTTACTGGTGCTTCTGAAGAAGAAAAGTTTTGAAGATTATTCCTCATATTGGACTAAGTTAAAATTTGGGATCCAATTAGGAGCCAAATATTAACACAAGGTTTGAATAAACTTGAATCTGATTCCCCGGAGCATATTGTATACCAAATATCAAATGATTCTGATTTGGAGTGAATGAGATGTTTATATATTGATTATATTGAACCAAGTTAAAACTAGAAAAATTGTGAGCACTGCTCACTAAATGATACCACCCACTCCCACCAAGAAACATTTTACAACAGTATATTTATTTATTTATTGGTGTTTAAGGTCACATATTTCTGCACAATGGCTAACCACAACCATGACAGTTTTACAGGTGGAGGAAGCCGGACGACCCAGAGAGAACCACCGAGCAATGGCGAGCAACTGTCAGCTCCCCAACATACTAACTCCACACAAGCAGGGTTAGTATTGGTTGAAGACAGGTGCACCATCGACGTGCAGTACGCCCTAGTACACAGCGTCACCGTGCCCCCACGTGGGCAATGGGGGTGTAGTGTCTTGCCCAAGGACACAACGCGGTTGCCGCAGGTGGGATTTGAACCGAGGACCTCTCGGCTTGCAGCCTGCACCTCTACCGAGCCACCGCGCCCCCCCCCTTTTACAACAGCAAAAGTGTGTTTAATGTAGAGAGCACAAACACTGACACCAATGTGTGAAGGTTTCACTGAAATCCATCCGCTAGTTTAAAAGAGGTCGTGGATAGCAAATGTCAACAACACTCCCTTCCCCCCCACCACCCCCCCCACGCAAACTTGAATTGATAAATATGGGAAACCCTAATGAAAGTGTCAATGACACTGTAGCTCAACTTGTCAAGACATGTACATGTATAGTATGTGACACAGCAATGACAAACATCTAGGTAATGACCTGATAACAAAGGTACATACAAAGTATTGTAATGGTCTGTACATAAATAATGACCGCAGTCTGTAACAAATGTATAGGTAAAGTATTGTAAAGGTGGGTGACAGTCAGATGCTAAACTAGAAAAGAAATCTTTGAGTCCCAGAGTGGGTCTGACTGAACCCAAAAATATTTGTTCTCATAGCACAGTGATAACAAAGGCACCCCAAAACACACTCATTCCTGTCCCAAGATGAAAACAAAGGTACCCAAGAAGTTTCGTGAAGATAGGTTCATAAATACGAGCTGTATAGAAGTTGTGACAAAAAAAACTGATTGGACCTAATTTTGGTACAAAATGGCTACTGGCAGCCATCTTGAATTTTGGACCACACTCAGAAACACTTGTTCTCATCCCAAGGTGATAACAAAGGTACCCAAGAAGTTTTGTGAAGATCGGTTGATAAATACAGCCTCTAGCCCGAGCCGTATTGACACGTGCACTTACAGTGTATAAGTAGCACGAAATAAATCAAAATTCATCTAATTTGCATAATTTCTGCATGAGAAAAAAACCCGTACTATATGTGATGTATTCCATTTTACTAAACATTCATACAAAAATTTATTCAAATCAGAACTTTCATACAGAAGTTCTGTACAAAAGACTGACTGCACTAATTTTGGTACAAAATGGCTGCTGGTGGCCATCTTGAATTTCGGACCACACCCAAAAACACCCGTTCTCATCCCACGGTGATAACAATGGTACCCAAGAAGTTTCGTAAAGATCGGTTCATAAATGTGGCCTCTAGCCTGAGCCGTATAGAAGTTGTATGCAAAAAACTGATTAGACCTAATTTCGGTACAAAATGGCCACTGGCAGCCATCTTGAATTTTGGACCGCACTCAGAAACACTCTTTCTCGTCCCAAAGTGATAACAGAGGTACCCAAGAAGTTTTGTGAAGATCGGTTGATAAATACTGCCTCTAGCCCGAGCCGTATTGACATGTGTACTTACTGTGTGTAAGTAGCACTGAAAAAATCAAAGTTCATCTAATTTGCATAATTTCTGCACGAGAAAAAAACCCGTATTATATGTGATGTATCCCATGGTACTAAACATTCACACAAAAATTTTTTCAAATCAGCACTTTCATATGGAAGTTCTGTGCAAAAATCTGATTGCACCTAATTTTGTACAAAATGGCTGCCATCGGCCATTTTGAATTTCGGACCACACCCCAAAACACTCGTTCTCGTCCCACAGTGATACCAAAGGTACCCAAGAAGTTTCGTAAAGATCGGTTTATGAATACGGCCTCTAGCCCGAGCTGTACTGACATTTGCACTTACAGTTCTGAAAGTAACACTAAATACATCAAAGTTAGTCTAAATTGCATAATTTATGTACGAGAAAAAAACCTGTATTACATGTGATGTACCCCATGGTACTAAACATTCATACAAAAAATTATTCAAATCAGTGCTTTCATATGGAAATTCTGTGCAAAAATCTGATTTCACCTAAGTCTGTACAAAATGGCCGCCAGCAGCCAACTTGAATTTCGGATTGGACCCCAAAACACTCGTTCTTGTCCCACGGTGATAACAAAGGTACCCAAGAAATTTCGTAAAGATCGGTTCATAAATACGGCCTCTAGCCGAGCCGTATTGAATTGTTGATGGACAGACAGACGGACAGATGGACGACTGGCCATGGCATAAGCTCAAATTTGGCTTCACCAAAGTTGAGCTAAAAATGAAAATATCTGAAAACAAAACAGGAGGTGCACATCTTCAATATATGTAAAAGAAGGTCTGAAAGTTTCAATGAAATCTGTTCAATGGTTTAATAGGAGTTGCGGATAGCAGATCTGTACAGAATGTCAATTGAATTTGACAAAGTTCATTTTTCAATATGGGAAATTGTAAAAAAGAAAATATCTGAAAACAAAATAGGAGGTGCACATCTTCAAAGTATGTAAAAGAATGTCTGAGTTTCATTGAAATCCGTTCACTGGTTTAAGAGGAGTTGCAGATAGCAGATGTGTACTACTTCCCCCCCCCCCCCCCCCTCAAAAAGTAATACCCCCATAGCATAAGACGGGCAGCCGTATGTCAGAATATGAAAATATCTGAAAGAAAAATAGGAGGTGCACATCTTCAGTGTATATAAAAAAATGTCTGAGAGTTCCAATGGAGTTTGTTCAATGGTTTAAGAGAAGCAGATAGCAGATCTATACCCCTCCCTACTAAAACCTGAATTGTCAAAGACCATTTGTGATAATTGGGAATATGTTCATTTCTGTTCCCTGTATGCTATGTTTTTGGTAAAAATAATATGAGGTGTACACTGTACTAAAGAGCTGAGGGGTGGGTTAATATGACCTCACAGTTAATGTATGTGGCCCTCACAGTTAACGTATATCAACAAAAGTTACCAAGTTACAGTGAAATTATTCCAAAACGAGTCATCCTATCAAGTTACATCAAAATCGCTTCATAACTATGGCCTGTAGACTGTGCTAAAGGGCTTCGGGCCCCTGTAGCCGTCAGTTCGCCAATTGTGTCCAAAGGGGACGTTCTGATCTAGACATATGAAGTCAACCTACCAAGTTACAATGAAATCCCTTCATAAAGATGACCTGTAGACTGTGCTAAAGGTTTTTGGGCTTTGGGCTCGGACAGCCATCATGGTTGAATGATCGCAACCAAAAGGGGACATTCTCATCTGGGCATCATCTGGAGTGATCCTATGAAGTTACAATGAAATTCCTTCATAAATATGACCTGTAGACTATGCTTAAGGTTTTCTGGCTTTGGGCCCCTGAAACCGTCACAGTTGACCAATCACGACCAAAAGGGGATGTCATCATCTGGGCATTATATGGAGTCAAACTAACAGGTTACAATGAAATACTTCCATAAATGTGACCTATAGACTATGCTAAAAGTTTTGGGGTTTTGGGCTCGGGCAGCCATCAAGGCTGAATGATCGCGACCAAAAGAGGACGTTCTCATCTAGACATTATTTGGAGTCATCCTACCAAGCTACGAAGAAATCCCTTCATAATTATGACCTGTAGACTGTTCTAAAGGTTTTCGGGCTTCGGGCCCCTGTAGCCATCACAGTTGCCCAATCGTGTCCAAAAGGGGACGGTCTCATCTAGACATTATATGAAGTCAACCTACCAAGCTACAATGAAATCCCTTCATAAATATGACCTGTAGACTGTGCTAAAGGTTTTCGGGCTTCGGGCTCAGGCAGCCATCATGTTTGAATGATCGCAACCAAAGGGGACAATCTCATCTGGGCATCATCTGGAGTGATCCTACGAAGTTACATTGAAATCCCTTTATAAATATGACCTGTAGACTGTGCTCAAGGTTTTCGGGCTTCGGGCACCTGTAGCCATCACAGTTGACCAATCATGACCAAAAGGGGATGTCATCATCTAGGCATTATATGGAGTCAACATAACAGGTTACAATGAAATCCTTCCATAAATATGACCTTTTGCCTATGCTAAAGGTTTTAGGGCTCCGGCACCCATCAAGGCTGAATGATCGCGATCAAAATGGGACGTTCTCATCTAGACATTATTTGGAGTCATCCTACCAAGTTGCAATGAAATCCTCTCATAAATATGACCTGTAGACTGTGCTAAAGGTTTTCGGGCTTCAGGCCCCTGTAGCCATCACAGTTGCCCAATCAGGACCGAAAGGGTACTTTCTCATCTAGACATTATATGAAGTCAACCCACCAAGTTACAATGAAATTCCTCAATAAATATGACCTGTAGACTGTGCTAAAGGTTTTCGGGTTTTGGGCTCGGGCAGTCGTCACGGTTGGCAGATCATGCCCAAATGGGGAAATTCTCATCTAGACATCATAAGGAGTCATCCTACCAAGTTACAATGAAATCCCTTCATAAGTACGACTTGTAGACTGTGCTAATGGTTTTCGGGTTTTGGGCTCGGGCCGCCATACTGGTTGACCGATCGCGACCAAAAGGGGACGTTCTCATCTAGACGTTCTCATCAAACCTGCATATGAAATTTTGTGACGATCGGACAAGAACTGCGGGGTGTAGCCCGTGCTAAAGGAAAATGTGAACAGACTTACAGACTCAGACTCACAGACTAACAGACTTCCGTACACGTGATGGCAATAGCTTATCTTGACTATGTCAAGTTAAGCTAAAAATGAAAATATCTGAAAAGAAAATAGGAGGTGCACATCTTCAATGTATTTAAAAGAATGTCTGAAAGTTTCAATGAAATCTTTTCAACGGTTTAAGAGGAGTTGCGGATAGCAGATCTGTACAGAATGTCAATTGAATCTGACAAAGTTCTTTTTTCAATACGGGAAACTGTAAAAATTAAAATATCTGAAAAGAAAATAGGAGGTGCACATCTTGTGTGTAAAAGAACGTCTGAGAGTTTCAATGAAATCCGTTCACTGGTTTAGGAGGAGTTCCAGATAGCAGATGTGTAGCCCCCCCCCCCCCCCCCCCCTCCCCCAGTGAACAATGAAATCCCTCCATATTAAACATGACCTGCAGACTGTGCTAAAAGATTTTTGGGTTGCGGGCTTGGGCAGCCATCACGGTTGACAGATCATGCCCAAAAGGGGATGTTCTCATCTAGGCATTATACAGAGGCATCCTACCAAGTTACAATGAAATCCCTTCATAAATACGACTTGTAGACTGTGCTAATGGTTTTGGGGTTTTGGGCTCAGGCAGCCATACTGGTTGACCGATTGTGACCAAAAGGGGACGTTCTCATCTAGACATGACCCCAAACCTGCATATGAAATTTCGTGACGATCGGACAAGAAGTGCGGGGTGTAGCCCGTGCTAAAGGAAAATGTGAACAGACTCACAGACTAACAGACTTCCGCACGCGTGATGGCAATAGCTTATCTTGACTATGTCAAGTTAAGCTAAAAATGAAAATATCTGAAAAGAAAATAGGAGGTGCACATCTTCAATGTATTTAAAAGAATGTCTTAAAGTTTCAATAAAATCTTTTCAATGGTTTAAGAGGAGTTGCGGATAGCAGATCTGTACAGAATGTCAATTGAATCTGACAAAGTTCATTTTTCAATATGAGAAACTGTAAAAATTAAAATATCTGAATAGAAAATAGGAGGTGCACATCTTGTGTGTAAAAGAATGTCTGAGAGTTTCAATGAAATCCGTTCACTGGTTTAGGAGGAGTTGCAGATAGCAGATGTGTACCCAGTTTTAAAGGGTGTAGGAAACCAGGGTACCCAGAGAGAACCACTGGGCAGTGGCGAGCAACTGTCAGACTCCCCAACATACTGTCAGACTCCCCAACATACTAACTCCAAACAAGCAGAGTAAGCACTGATTGAAGACAGACATGCAGTACGCCTTAGTATACAGAGCTACCATCCCGCCCCCCCCCCCCTCCCCCCAGGGCAAATGAATTAAGTGCTTTGCCAAAGGCAGTTACACCTGGCAGGGATCGAACCATGGAACTTTCGGCCATAACCACTAAGCCACTGCGCTCCACTTCTTCATACTGCACCAAGCTAAGTATCAGGCTCCCATATGGAGCCCTAATATTAAACTTGAATCTGACCTTAGCAACAATGTTGTCAACCAAATTTCAAAAGATTCGTACTGGTGGATCTGAAGAAGAAGATTAATTGACTTAATTAAACTTGAATCTTGACCCCTGTAAGGATGCTGTGTACCATATATGAAATGATTCTGACCAGTGGTACTGGAGAAGAAGATTTTATAAGATTATGCCTCATATTGGACAAAGTAAAAATTCAGGCTCAAATTAAGAGACCAAATATTACCCCAGGGATTTGATTTTTACCAACTTGAATTTGATTCTCCTCAGGATGGTGTATATCATATATCGAAAGATTCTGATTGGGGGTTTGAGAAAAAAGATTTTCAAAGAAAATTCCTCATATTGTTTGTATACTGTATACCAAATATGAAAAAATTCTGATGGGCAGATCTGAAGATTTTTAAATATTATTCCTCATATTGCCCACAGGTGGCCCAAATATTAACTGGAGGCCTTCCTTTGAACAAATGTGAAACTGCCCTCTGTAATGATGTTACATACCATATGCATGTATTACAAGATTCTGAATGGTGGTTCTGGAGAAGATTCTTTAAAGTGCACTTCTCATATTGCACAAGGTTAAAATGTGGGCTCCTGTAATGAGCCCAAATATGAACCAAGGGGCTTAATTTTGACAAAGTGTTATTCCCCACACCCCCTTCTATGGATGCTGTATACCAAATATCAAAAGATTCTGATCAGTGGATCTGGAGATTCTGATCAGTGGATCTGGAGATTTTTTGTAATTTTGCAAATATGCTGACTCGACATATTTTTGAGTCCCTCTACAGCTCACTATGACATAAATGATGGCAATTATTTTACAATTCCATTCTACTGGTCCTAAGGGCACTTCTTACCAAATAACAGATCATTCGGTTTGGGAAGTATGGGCAACAGAAAATATTTCTATTTTTGGCTCCTGAGGTTCCCACAGGAATGCACGAAAATTGTGCATTCCTCTGGGAACAGAAAATATTTCTATTTTTGGCTCCTGAGGTTCCCACAGGAATGCACGAAAATTGTCCTTGCATGAATGAACTACTTATGAGTCAATAAAACCAAATTTGGATGAAACCAGCTCATTGGTTTAAAAAATAGAAATTTCGGGCAGGGGGCCAAAAATCTTGCTCCTCCCATTACAAAGACAAGTACTGCTCTACGATACTTGATTCTACAACACAAAAGGAAGCTCAGTACCAAATATCATAAAATTGATTGTACCCATCGGTTCCTGAGAAGATTTTTTTAAAATCTGAGAGCATTTTCCCACCAACCCTCCTCATGGTGCTGGGCAAGTTGATTTAAACAAAATGCGATGTCAGAACAATCAATCACCTTAAATTCAACTGAAATTAGTCCAGCGATTTTGGAGAAGTTGCAAACACCATGTTCAAACCTACCTTCAAAGCATTAATTACAGTTTCTTGATGTTTTTTCACAGCCTCATGAGAAAACTCTGAAGTAGCTAGCAAACACATGCTCTCTAGAGCTAAATACCTAAAAGATAAAAACAAATATTTTGAAGAAGACAATAATCACAGAAAAAAATCTACAGGTCATCATCAGGGTTTTACTTAACTGGTAGAGTGCTACCTTGTTTTTCAAAGGTGATTTGTAACAAACTTGTAGGTATTTTTCTTACAGATACCTTGGTACTGTGGAGCCCACTTAACTGGATATCTCTTAACTGAATAACCCTGTTAATTGAATATAATTTCTCAACACCAAACTATTTACCATACCTCGAGTACAAATTGACATGGTAATTGAATGTAGGTTATTGAGTAAACTCATGTTAAATGAATAAAAAATCTTATAACCGGTTGAGAAATTACCCTGACTCTCCCCAGTTTTCCTTCGTTTCTAGACCTATTTGGCATCAGTACATCCAATACAAGCATTTAATCTATTATATCTTGTTTGACAGAGCTCGCTACAGTACTAGCAAGTAATACTTTTTGTGAGTAGACAACAGTGTACCTTTGCTCCACCTAGCGAGCGATTGATACCTAATGATTTCGCTGGATCAGCCGCATAATATAACAAGCGGCCCCATGGGGCCTGAGAGCGTTCACCCGACACTGACAACTATCAACCGAGGGCCCTGATTTGAACAAACTTGCATCCGCCCCATTAAGAAAACCATATACCAAATATCAAAACATTCTGACAGGTGGATCTGAAAACTAGAGGCTATAAACAGCCTGTAATCGCTCACCTGGAACTACATATAAAAAATATGATTTCCCATCTAGGCTTTCCATGGTAACTATGAGTTGCAATTGTGGCCATGTTTGCAACATTACATCAACATTACATGAGGATCTTTGGTAGAAGGTGTCCCAGTGCTCAATCATGTGAAGTTTCAAAACATCAATCAGGATCAGAGATTTTCTCAGGTGGCCATACTTTCCAACCAACGGGAACAAAAAGAGGATCGTTTGTAGAGGGCCTCCTATAGACCATTCCTATGAAATTTGGTTCATGTCATCTCAGTAGTTCCAGAGAAGAAGATGAAAATGTAATTTCCCATAGAGTTTCTATAGTAACTATAAGCTGCAAATGTGGCCATGTTTGCAACACAATCAACATTAAATGAGGATCGTTGGTAGAGGGTGTCCCAGTCATCAACCATGCAAAGTTTCAAAACATTTGGCCCTGTGGTTTCATCAGAGAAGATTTTTCAAAATCCACCAATCAGAATAAAAAAATGCTTCTGGCAGCCATGTTTTTCGATGCACAGTAACAAAAATGAAGAGCATTTGTAGAATACCTTCCATAGACTATCCCTGCCAGGTTTGGTTCACGTCGGCTCAGTAGTTCCAGAGAAGAAGATGAAAATGTGATTTCCCATAGGGTTTCTATAGTAACTGTAAGCCACAATTGCGGTCATGTTTACAACCCGATCAACATTAAATGAGGATCGTTGGTAGAGTCATCATTTATGTGAAGTTTCAAAACATTTGGCCTGGCAGTTTCAGGAGAATAATTTTGAAAAACCACCAACCAGAATCAAAGAATGCCTCTGGAAGCCATGTTTTTCATTCGACGGGAACAAAATGAGGATTGTTTGTAGAGGACCTCCCATAGACAATTCGTGCCAAGTTTGGTTCACACCGGCTCAGCAGTTCCAGAGGAGATGATGAAAATGTGAAAAGTTTATGGACACCAGACGACAACGGACACCAAGTGATGTGAAAAGCTCACATGGCCTTTTAGGCCAGGTGAGCTAAAAAAGATTTTCAAAAAATATTCCTCATATAGAACTAAGTTATAATTTGGGCTCCCACAGAGAGCTGAAATATGAACCCAGGGACTTGGCTTGAACAAAAATGAATCTCACCTCCCCAAGGATGCTGTATATCAACTATCAAAAGATTCTGACTACTGGATCTAAAGAAAAATATTTTTAAAGAATATTCCTCATATTGAACTAAGCTATAATTTGGGCTCCGACAGGGAGCCCAAACATGAACACAGGGCCTTGGCTTTAACAAATTTGAATGTCACCTCCCTAAGGATACTGTATACCATATATCAAAAGATTCTTACTGGTGGATGTGACTGAAGAAGATTTTTAAAGAATGTTGAATTTTTGTTCCTCATATTGAACTAAGTAACAATTCGGTCTCCCACAGGGAGCCCAAATATGGACTCAAGGACTTGGCTTGAACAAACTTGAATCTCACCTCACTAAGGATGCTGCATACCAAATATCAAAACATTCGGACTACTGGATCTGAAGAAGAAGGTTCTTAAAGAAAATTCCTCATTTTGAACTAAGTTATAACTCGGGCTCCCAAATATGAACCCAGGGACTTAGCTTGAACAAACTTGAATTTCTGTATTTGCCTCAGTGCAGTGGATTTGGAATTTAGGATTACCCATTGTGAGAGTGTTCTTCTCTTTTAGAGAAGATATATTCTTTTAAAAAAAATTTTCAAGTTCACATAAGAAGCTGGGTCATTCATGGTTTTTGAATGCCCTTATTGAATTGAAAAGTGTAGTTAAAAAAGTTTTCGATAACCTTCGTCATTTAAGCATTATTAACAACTGAGTTAATTTATTTCTAAGGTAAATGACAAAATATTACAGTTGTCTCCCTTCTCTTCTGTCACTGTGCAGAAAAATAATTTCTGCTGACCATCTTACATTGACATGTGCGATTGGTGCAATGAAGGCCTGCCATTTTTATCCATCCTTATATGTGTGATTTATATCATTGCCTTATTACATTTAACCCCCTTGGAACACAAGTTTTCAAAGAAAAACTTTCAATGCAAATTGCAGTGCGAATTTCTATGGAACAAATTTTTCAATGGAAAAGAATGGACTGTATCCGTAAGCAATTTCGACTTATGTATGAACTGTCTCCTTCACATTTTTTATTCTTTTGAAACGGTGGTTAATTTTAATAAATTCTAATAGACACAATGAGTGCCTTGAGTGATTGGTTGGGGCAAATTGTGCGAACGACTACGCCATTACAACTCTTTTCACAAATATAAGATTAGGCTATTTTTAGAACCGTATGACGGCTTTTAACAGCAGTCGTGTTTACTTAATGAATGCGAAAGTGTTTTTTTAAAAAATAAAACATAAAATGAAAGTGTCAATGACACTGTAGCTCAACTTGTCAAGACAAAGACATGTACATGTATAGTATGTGACACAGCAATGACAAACATCTAGGTAATGACCTGATAACAAAGGTACATATAAAGTATTGTAATGGTCTGTACATAAATACTGACCGTTGCCTGTAACAAATGTATAGGTAAAGTATTGTAAAGGTGGGTGACAGTCAGATGCTAAACTAGAAAAGAAAACTTTGAGTCCCAGAGTGGGTCTGACTGAACCCCAAAATATTTGTTCTCATAGCACAGTGATAACAAAGGCACCCCAAAACACACTCGTTCCTGTCCCAAGGTGAAAACAAAGGTACCCAAGAAGTTTTGTGAAGATCAATTCATAAATACGAGCTGTATAGAACTTGTGACAAAAAACTGATTGGACCTAATTTTGGTACAAAATGGCCACTGGCAGCCATCTTGAATTTTGGACCGTACCCAGAAACACTCATTCTCGTCCCAAGGTGATAACAAAGGTACCCAAGAAGTTTTGTGAAGATCGGTTCATAAATACAGCCTCTACCCTGAGCCGTATTGACATGTGTGCTCACATTGTGCAAGTAGCACTGAATAAGTCAAAGTTCATCTAATTTGCATAATTTCTGCACGAAAAAAAACCCCTTAGAATATGTGATGTATTCCATGTTACTAAACATTCATACAAAAATTTATTCAAATCAGAACTTTCATACAGAAGTTCTGTACAAAAGACTGATTGCACTAATTTTGGTACAAAATGGCTGCTGGTGGCCATCTTGAATTTCGGACCACACTCAAAAACACTCGCTCTCATCCCACGGTGATAACAAAGGTACCCAACAAGGTTCGTAAAGATTGGTTCATAAATATGGCCTCTAGTCTGAGCTGTATAGAAGTTGTGTACAAAAAACTGATCAGACCTAATTTCGGTACAAAATGGCCACTGGCAGCCATCTTGAATTTTAGACCGCACCCAGAAACACTCGTTCTCGTCCCAAGGTGATAACAAAGGTACCAAAGACATTTCGTGAAGATCAGTTCATAAATACAGACTCAAGTCTGAGCCGTATTGACATGTGTACTTAATGTGTGTAAGTCGCACTGAAATATCAAAGTTCATCTAATTTGCATAATTTCTGCACGAGAAAAAAACCCGTATTATATGTGATGTATCCCATGGTACTAAACATTCACACAAAAAATTATTCAAATCAGCGCTTTCATATGGAAGTTATGTGCAAAAATCTGATTGCACCTAATTTTGTACAAAATGGCTGCCATCGGCCATCTTGAATTTCGAACCGGACTCAAAAACACTCGTTCTCGTCCCACAGTGGTACCAAAGGTACCCAAGAAGTTTCGTAAAGATCGGTTCATAAATACGGCCTCTAGCCCGAGCTGTATTGGCATTTGCACTTACAGTGCTGAAATTAACACCAAAAAACATCAAAATTAGTCTAATTTGCACAATTTACGCACAAGAAAAAAACCCGTATTATATGTGATGTACCCCATGGTACTAAACATTCATACAAAAAATTATTCAAATCAGAGCTTTCATATGGAAGTTCTGTACAAAAAACAGATTTCTGCATCATCGGTACAAAATGGCGGCTGGCAGCCATCTTGAATTTCGGATCGCACCCAAAAACACTCGTTCTCGTCCCACGGTCATAACAAAGGTACCCAAGAAGTTTCGTAAAAATCGGTTCATAAATACGACCTCTAGCCCGAGCCATAGCCAATTGTTGACGTACGGACAGATGGACGGATGGACGGACGGGTGGACAGACGGACGGACGGACGGACAGACAGACGGCCGGACGGACAGACGGACGACGGGCCATGACAATAGCTCAAATTTGACTTCGTCAAAGTTGAGCTAAAAATGCATAAAACTGCCATGTCTCCCAAGGAAGTTCTGGAGGACGACTTGAATTTCACCCCCAATGTTAGCCAAGGCAACTCAAGAATGACAAGGCGACTTCTTCGCCCTAGTCATCCACTCGGCTGATGCTGCATACCAAATATCAACAGATTCTGATTAGTGGATCTGAAGAAGAAGATTTTTAAAGAATATTCCTTATACTGCACTAACTTAAACATCTGGGCTCCCACAGAGAGCCCAAATATGGACCCAGGGATTTGATTTCAATAAACATGTGAAACAATCTTCCAAAGATGTTATATGTGAAATTTGAATGGTTTTGGAGCAGTGGTTAGGGAGATGTTTAAATGTTTTTCCCATTACCCACAGTGTTAAAAAATGTTGACTCAGTATTTTTTTCCAAGTCTCGAAAAAGTACCCTATGATAAATCCGGTAGCAATTTTTTTTTACCATTCCATTCTGTTGGTCCTAAGGAAGCTTCACACCAAATAAGAATTCTCAGTGCCATGTAGTTTTGGAGATATGGGCGTTATAATTTTTTTCGATTTTTAGCTCCTGTGGTTCCCATGGGGTGACGGGAAATTTTTTTTTTTTTTTTTTTGCATAAATTAAGTACTTATGACCCAATAAGCCCTCATATCAAATTTGCTTCAAATCAGCCTCTTGGTTTGGAAAATAGAAATTTTGGGTGGGTCAAAAAATCTTGCCCCTCCCATAACGACAGCAAATATAGCTCCCGAACATCTCCTGAACAAATCTGAGTCTGCACCTCAAAAGGAAGCTGCACACCAAATATCAAGTCTCTGCTACTGCTGGTTTATGAGAAGAAGATTTTTTAAGATTTAAGCACACTTTTGGGGCCTACCAAGGGGCGGGGCAACTTGATTTGAACAAAATCAAAAAGCAATGTCATAACAAACAATTATCTCAAATTTCACTTAAATCGATTCAGCGGTTTTGGAAGAGAAGACGCAAACACCATGTTCAGGGACGACGGATGGCGAGTGATCACTTTCGCTCACCTGACTGAAAGTCGGGCAGGCTAAAAATACATTATGGGGTCGAGTATTGGTAAAATAAATGTCATTCTGCATCATTTTTATGTAATTCCGCATCATTCTGTGTCATTATACATCATTCCGGTGTTCAGGAGGACCCGTGATTGACCTAAATTTTTAAGACACATTAAAAAACAATCTACGGAAGCCAACAGGTGACATCAGATTTAGCATTATCAAAGTTTATTTGATTGATCGAGGAGCAGCAAATGCTTTGAAAATGATTTGCTGCTATTAGTAGTAAATCATCGATTTGTACATTTTTTCTCATGGAAAATGAAAATGTACACTAATTTATCATGGAAAATCGTGGATTCTCTGGAATTTTCAGAAACATGTATGAAGCCAGGAACCAGAAGTGAAGTTAGTGAACACTGGTAGAGTGATTCCACTTAAAATACCCTATAATTACAACTAGATGAATGTCATAAAACATGTTATTTTACACGTTTTTCAAGGATGAACCCAAACAACAGTGCTGGAAATGAACAAAATTGACAGGTGCAGTTTTAAGCTCCGTGAAATCCGAGACGGGAGTAAATTGCAACCATAAAATGTTTGTATGTGAATTTTCAAGGGAATACTATCACCAAACACCAGAAACCTTAAATGTATAAGGAATTGCTGAATTATGACAGTAACTTGCCACTAGCCACAGAATGCTGCCTTCTCAAAACAACACACATTTATATGCCCCCACAGTATATTAGAGCTCCACAATATTTTGTGCATTTTTTAGCTCCTGTAAAATAGAAAACACGGATGCTGATGGGAGCAATTGCAATCACACCCATCTCATTTCCAGGACTGAAACAATGAAAGGTGGATGACACCATGTAATTGAAGCATTACAAGATTGGCATTGATTGCACAATGTTTTCGCAACTAGGATTATCATAGGGAGATTAATCACAGATGCATTATTTCAATTTACTTGCATATCTGAGTGGATATTGAACACTGGATTCACTGGACAGTGGACATTAGTCTTGTTGCCACTTTGAAATATAAGGAGGGAAGGACTGACCAAGGGCGTTACTTTAAAACTTACTGAAATGCCTTGAAGGTGAATAACATATATTTCTTCTACCTGATTCACTGGGGGGAGTGGCATGGTACGAAAGACATAGATGCCACCTGATTAATTTGGCAAGTTATTTAACGAATCACTCAATTCAGTGGGATGATTCACACTGAAACAACTGATTCATTAAACTAGATATCACGGAGATGGAATCCATCTCTGCGGGCCCCGCAGCAACTAACCGATGTTAGGTATAAACTGATGTGAACCGTAATACTAAAATATTTCAAGCAATAGGTAAAATCTGATTAAAATCCCTTCCCGGACACGAACTTGTCAGAAAAAAACCCAAATTCTGAATAATTTGACCTTGAGGTCAAACTTCAATGTCAAAGCATGGCAACCTTGGTACCCGGCACGTCGTCTTGAGATAATCTACCCACATACCAAATATCAAAACCCTATCTATTAAGGGAAAAAAGTTATAGCCCAGGCACGAACTTGTCAGAAAAAAAAAAATCTGAATAATTTGACCTTGAGGTCAAACTTCAAGATCAAACTTCAAGGTCAAAGCATGGCAACCTTGGTACACGACACATCGTCTTGAGATAATCTATCCACATACCAAATATCAAAACCCTATCTATTAAGGGAAAAAAGTTACAGCCCGGACACGAACTTGTCAGAAAAGAACCCCGAATTCGGAATAATTTGACCTTGAGGTCAAAGTTCAAGGTCAAAGCAAGGCAACCGTGGTACGCAACACATCGTCTTGAGATAATCTACACACATACCAAATATCAAAACCCTATCTATTAAGGGAAAAAAGTTACAGCCCGGACACAAACTTGTCAGAAAAGAACAAAGAAAACGGAATAATTTGACCTTGAGGTCAAAGTTCAAGGTCAAAGCATGGCCACCTTGGTACGCGACACATTGTCTTGAGATAATATACCCACATGTCAAATATCAAAACCTTATCTATTAAGAGAGAAAGATTACAGCCCGGACAAGTTTTGTTACGGATGGACAGACGCACGCACGCACGCATGCACGGATGCACGCACAGACAGAGCGATCACTATAGGGCGTCCGCCTCACGGCGGGGCCCTAATAACTTGCTAGACTAATTAATTATCACAGTTGAATCCTTGTCAAGCTCATGCGATGTCAGCATTGAACCTGTTTAGTTACTATGTGGTTGAATGTTGGGAAATTGGGTCAGTTTGTGACTACTTTCAATATTCTGTGCATATACCGAACACTTTACCGAATACCGATACAGAATCTGAAATTTCAATACCGCACAGCTCTATTTTTTACTGACAAAACTGATGTCCACATGCAGTCTTTGGGAAAAACATGTAAGTTACATTGCAAGTACCTTGGCAGTTGTTTCTAGGCAAGCCTGTGTGGGGCCTTGTAAATAACTGCATTGTAATCTCAGGCCTAAACAGGCCTGGAGGTTCCAGAATTTATCCATCACTCAGTAAAGATTCTAAAGTGTTTGAACACTATCAGTATCAATGGCAGAGGTTGATACTGTCTGAGCAAACCATCCTATTGAGTGAGGATGTAAATGACTGTTGCCTGTGAAGAGAGAAACACACTCCCGGGAAACCAAAGATCCCACCACAGTATTTGATAAAAGTGAGGGAATGATGGTGTTGCTTTGTTGGATGTTCCATAAAATCTGTACTATTAAGCAAAAGAGGGGCGTTTATATAAATTGCAAAAAAGTTTCTCGCCAATGTTAATAAAATGAATGGAGCTGGGTAATACAATAAAAGTTCTGTAATCTTACCTTAGGTTTGTTTCTCTGTGTGACAAAAAATGTCCCAACTGATTACATGCTCTGACTAGAAGATTTGGATCACTGTCCATGTGTATTATGAGGTTTATTGCTTCAAATAACACAGCATTTTTTGCATTGGAATGCTGAACTTTTTTAGACTTTGGTGGTTCTTGAGCTTTATTCAGTATGGTTTCTAAACACTCAGTCAACCGTGTTCTGACAGCAGGATCATCTGCAATTAAAAGTGAAAAATGTTTTCAATGATAAAAGAACTGAGGCAACACTGTTAACAATAACTTCATCTTCAAAAGACCATATTTAACAAGGTAATGTCCACATAAATGGAATGATGGATGATAGATAGATGGAGGTCTTTGCTATATCTTTTCATGGGTTGGTGGGGGGGGGGGGGGGGGGAGGGGAGGGGGGGGAGCAGGTTGCGGAATTAACAGGCTTACAAGTAAATTTCCAGGAAATATTTAGGTTGCTATATATAGCCAGATTAAGTTGTAGTAGGAAAACCCTAAAGACTTGTCTGTCATCTGCCTTAAAAAAATACCAACTCCTTGACAATGTTTTTTGGAAAGTGCCCTAAGAGGGCTTTATCAGAATTAGTGTATTGAACTGGCATTACCAGCAAAGGAAGATTAACCCTTTACCCAACGAATCGCCCGCATCCGCCTGCGTAATATGCAAATTCAGCATTTGAAAAAATATTATTTTTCAAAAAATTTCAACAAAACCATATCATGTGACCCCTCATTGGAACAAGCTCATCGAGCTCGTTCCAACGAGGGGTCACATGATATGGTTTTGTTAAAATTTTTTGAAAAATTTTAAAAAATGACATTTAAAATAATAAATTTTGGTATCGTCTGCGTTGGGTAAAGGGCTAAAAGAAAAATTTTCCAATGGTTACCCTGCAGTTTCTTTAAACTGGTTCTGTGTTATCAGTGGGGGAAGTACCTCCATCTTCCTTGCAATGGGTACTTTTAGTAGATGTTCCATAACCAGTTTAGAAAGTAGTTATGATCAGACCTGTTAACTCTCCTGATTTCACAGAGTGAATCCCAGTTTGATGCCCAATCTCCAGCCCTCACAGTAACATCCCATTTTTCCACGCTTTGACACTTTCTACGAAAGTTATTCAGTAATGCATCAAAATTTTCTGTGTTTACATGTAAAAACACTGAAATCCTGGATACCTGAAATTCTATAAGTTTGTGTGAAAAGTCATCACTGACGTCAGCTTCTTCTTCTACCTTTAATGGTGGCTCTTGTGGTGTATTTCAACAGAAACAAGCTTCCAAGCTGATAGAAATATATACAAATTTGGGGTACAGGAGAGTTGTTGCAAGAAACTAGAGGCTCTAAAGAGCCTGTAATCACTCACCTGGAACTACATATAAAAATGTGATTTCCCATCTAAGCTTTCCATGGTAATTATGAGCAGCAATTGTGGCCATGTTAGCAACATTACATCAACATTACATGAGGATCATTGGTAGAAGGTGTCCCAGTGCTCAATCATGTGAAGTTTCAAAACATTTGACTTTGTAGTTTCAAAAGATTTTTGCAAAATCCATCAATCAGGATCAGAGATTTTCTCTGGTGGCCATACTTTCCAACCAACGGGAACAAAAAGGGTATTGTTTGTAGCGGGACTCCTATAGACCATTCCTGCAAAGTTTGGTTCACGTCGGCTCAGTAGTTCCAGAGAAGAAGATGAAAATGTGATTTCCCATAGGGTTTCTATAGTAACTATAAGCTGCAATTGCAGCCATGTTTGCAACACAATCAACATTAAATTAGGATCATAGGTAGAGGGTGTCCCAGTCATCAACTATGCAAAGTTTCAAAACATTTGGCCCTGTGGTTTCAGAGGAGAAACTTTTTTTCAAAATTCACCAATCAGAATCAAAAAATGCTTCTGGCAGCCATGTTTTTCGATGCACGGTAACAAAATGGGGATCGTTTGTAGAGGACCTGCCACAGACTACCCCTGCCAGGTTTGGTCCAGGTCGGCTCTGTAGTTCCAGAGAAGAGGATGAAAATGTGATTTCCCACAGGGCTTCTATAGTAACTATAAGCCACAATTGCAGCCATGTTTGCAACCCGATCAACATTAAATGAGGATCGTTGGTAGAGGGTACCTCAGTCATCAACCATGCAAAGTTTCAAAACATTTGGCCCTGCGGTTTCAGAGGAGAAGATTTTTCAAAATCCACCAAACAGAATCAAAAAATGCTTTTGGCAGCCATGTTTTTCGATGCATGGTAACAAAAATGAAGAGCATTTGTAAAAGACCACTCATAGACAGGTTTGGTTCACGTGTCCTGAGTAGTTCCAGAGAAGAAGATGAAAATGTGATTTCCCATAGGGTTTCTATAGTAACTATAAGCTGCAATTGCGGCCATGTTTATAACCCGATCAACATTAAATGAGGATCGTTGATAGAGGGGGTCCCAGTCATCATTTATGTGAAGTATCAAAACATTTGGCCTGGTAGTTTCAGGAGATTTTTGAAAATCCACCAATGAGAATCAAAGAATGCCTCTGGCGGCCATGTTTTTCAACCCACGGGAACAAAATGAGGATCGTTTGTAGACGACTTCCCACAGACCATTCCTTCCAAGTTTGGTTCACATCTGCTCAGTAGTTCCAAAGAAGAAGAAGAAAATGTGTTTTCCCATAGGGTTTCTGTAGTAACTATAAGCTGCAATTGAGGCCATGTTTGCAACCCGATCAACATTAAATGAGGATCGTTGGTAGAGGGAGGGAGGGGGTCCCAGTCATCAACCATGCAAAGTTTCAAAACATTTGGTCCTGTGGTTTCAGAGGAGAAGATTTTTCAAAATCCACCAATCAGAATCAAAGAATGCCTCTGGCGCCCATGTTTTCAAACCCATGGGAACAAAATGAGGATCATTTGTAGAGAACCTCCCATAGACTATCCCTGCCAGGCAGCCCTTGAATTTCGCTAGTTTTTACGACGGCATTGAAATGCTATCGTCAAATCGAATAGCGACGGCAGTTGCGATGGCATTTTAATTGAAGGCAGTGCAAGAGATGCCGAAGGCATCTGCGCGAGTGCCGAAGGCACGAGCATAAAAGGGGGGTCTCCACAATCAACATTAAATTGCGGAATTGCGGAATTAACAGGCTTACAAGTAAATTTCCAGGAAATATTTAGGATCATAGGTAGAGGGTGTCCCAGTCATCAACTATGCAAAGTTTCAAAACATTTGGTCCTGTGGTTTCAGAGGAGAAACTTTTTTTCAAAATTCACCAATCAGAATCAAAAAATGCTTCTGGCAGCCATGTTTTTCGATGCACGGTAACAAAATGGGGATCGTTTGTAGAGGACCTGCCACAGACTACCCCTGCCAGGTTTGGTCCAGGTCGGCTCTGTAGTTCCAGAGAAGAGGATGAAAATGTGATTTCCCACAGGGCTTCTATAGTAACTATAAGCCACAATTGCAGCCATGTTTGCAACCCGATCAACATTAAATGAGGATCGTTGGTAGAGGGTACCTCAGTCATCAACCATGCAAAGTTTCAAAACATTTGGCCCTGCGGTTTCAGAGGAGAAGATTTTTCAAAATCCACCAAACAGAATCAAAAAATGCTTTTGGCAGCCATGTTTTTCGATGCATGGTAACAAAAATGAAGAGCATTTGTAAAAGACCACCCATAGACAGGTTTGGTTCACGTGTGCTGAGTAGTTCCAGAGAAGAAGATGAAAATGTGATTTCCCATAGGGTTTCTATAGTAACTATAAGCTGCAATTGCGGCCATGTTTATAACCCGATCAACATTAAATGAGGATCGTTGATAGAGGGGGTCCCAGTCATCATTTATGTGAAGTATCAAAACATTTGGCCTGGTAGTTTCAGGAGATTTTTGAAAATCCACCAATGAGAATCAAAGAATGCCTCTGGCGGCCATGTTTTTCAACCCACGGGAACAAAATGAGGATCGTTTGTAGACGACTTCCCACAGACCATTCCTTCCAAGTTTGGTTCACATCTGCTCAGTAGTTCCAAAGAAGAAGAAGAAAATGTGTTTTCCCATAGGGTTTCTGTAGTAACTATAAGCTGCAATTGAGGCCATGTTTGCAACCCGATCAACATTAAATGAGGATCGTTGGTAGAGGGAGGGAGGGGGGTCCCAGTCATCAACCATGCAAAGTTTCAAAACATTTGGTCCTGTGGTTTCAGAGGAGAAGATTTTTCAAAATCCACCAATCAGAATCAAAGAATGCCTCTGGCGCCCATGTTTTCAAACCCATGGGAACAAAATGAGGATCATTTGTAGAGAACCTCCCATAGACTATCCCTGCCAGGCAGCCCTTGAATTTCGCTAGTTTTTACGACGGCATTGAAATGCTGTCGTCAAATCGAATAGCGACGGCAGTTGCGATGGCATTTTAATTGAAGGCAGTGCAAGAGATGCCGAAGGCATCTGCGCGAGTGCCAAAGGCACGAGCATAAAAGGGGGGTCTCCCCCCAGAAAAATTTTAAAATGTGCTATCAAATGGAGCCTTCTGGTGGCTTTTGGGGCGAAAATTCACTTTATTTTGGAGTCTCCAAAATCACGTTTTTTTCAACAGCTTGTTTCAAATTTTGATGTTACAGTGGTCTTACCTGGTGCCCAGTTATCACATGCTTTGTTTTTATTTTTGTAATTCTCTTTTAAAAAATAAAAATAAGATTCATATTTTTGTTACAGTTGTTCATTAATTAAAGTTGATTTGAACATAAAAAAATCAGATTTGATACCGTAATGTGTGTTGTTTATTTGTTGATTTTTTCCTCAGTGACTGAAAACGTGCCTCAGGCTGGGATGAGGAACCTGGAGGTGACGATGAGATGCTCAACGGAGCGGACAATCGAAAGTTCGAAACCACACATAATTAATTATATTTCTCTCTGACAATCACATTTTAATGTTTTCAACATCTTCTGTAATATTTCCCACAATAGTATTCCATGGTTGCATATTTTTAACGTTTTAGCTGACAGTTACTTCAGCCAGGCAATAAAATTGCATACACAATCAACACACGTGTTCCGAAAGGGGAATTCCCTTTAAAAAAAACTGAGGTTACTTCCCTTTCATCAGTTTTATCTCATTTGAAATGAATGCTGCATTAAGATCTTTTTGAATGTCTATCAGTGTTTGGGAGGATGAGTGGGGGTAGTCATAGGCGTATTGATGGGCCAGGGGGGGGGGGGGGGCTGAAACCCTCTCTCCCAGTCTGGAAAAAATATAATTTTTCGGGGCAATTTTTTTTTCGGGCAAATTCGGCTTGCTCTCTTTGCAACTTAAAGCCTTCCAAAAAGTGACCAATTTCCTCCTCAATTACAAGGTCGGAAAGGCAGCTGGGGCTCAGACGCTCTAGAATCGGTCTCAGGCCATTACATTTTTCTATATCTTCTCAGGGAGGCTCTTCGGACTCCACTAGTGTGTGCCAGTGTTCAAGTACGTGGTGGCTGGAGGTTCAGCACAATCTGACCACACTCAAACTAGCGTTACGCGTCTCGATGATATCCGCAAAATCATTTTTTGGGCAAGATCTCCCCCCCCTCCCCCACACACACACAAAATTTCCACCTTTGACGGTTACTCACAGAATCGGTCCTACATTCATACATGTGAGTCGGGATGCTGCATCGTTACTTTGTTACGGGTAGGCAAGCTTTACACTCCCATCCTACTACCCCCCCCCCCCCCCCCCCCCCCCCCCCCCCCCACACACACATACACACACGACGCCCTGCAAGCAAAGCACACCACCCGTGTATATTTATCAAAATTACAGTACCCTACCTGTGGAAACAAGTTGAGTGATGGCGGTGACCACATGAAATTATTTTGACCCGGTCAAAATAATTTCATGTGGTCACCGTCATCACTCAACTTGTTTCCACGGTAAACCCTGTCATTCCATCACACACAGCTTCAGAGAAAATTTTCGTGTGAATACCTCGCAAATTATTTTCATTTGCATTGTTTTTTTGGATACCAAATGCATTACAGCATCAGCCTCTTTTCAGTTTTCGTGAGGGTTTGGGGGTGAGGAGGTGGTTATGTTGGGGTATAAGGGCAGCTGCAGAACATGTGGCATCTGGAAATGCAGTACAAATTGCCCCCCCCCCCCCCCCCCCCAATCGGACCGACACCCATTGCAGCCTTCGATATCTGCGGCAATCAGTAATGCGGTGGAAAGAGTCATGGCATTCTGCCTGTCTGCCGTAACTCTTTCCACAGCATTGCCAATCGCTGTGTTATTTCATCACTGATTCAGAGGAGAGATTCACGTGGATACCTTTAAAACTATTTTCATTTGCTTTGCATTTGCGGATACTACAGCGTCAGCCTTTTTTTTTGGGGGGGGGGGGGGGTTGGGGTTGGGTACAAGGGCAGCTGTAATACATGTGGAATCTGTAAATGCACCACCCCCCCCCCCCCCCCCCCCCCCCCCCCCCCAACCGGGCCTACACGGACACCCATTACAGCCCTTGAAGTTGAATTATACGTCAATCGGCAATGCGGTGGAAAAAGTCATGACATTCAGATACAACTCTTTCCACAGCATTGCTAAATGTCGTGGCAAAATTTCTAGCGACAGGGCTGAATCATCCATTTGAGTCGGAATGCATCTTTACTCAGTTTGGTTACCACATGGAATTATTTTGACCCTGTCATGATGACAGGGTAAAAATAATTTTATGTGGTAACCAAACTGAGTAAAGATGCATAGTCAGCTGTTCCATCACTGATTCTGAGAAAAGGGTTCATGTGAATACCTTGAAAAGTATTCTCCTTTGCAGATATCCAATGTACAGCAGCCTCCTTTTTTAAGTGTGTGTGTGTGTGTGGGGGGGGGGGGGGGGGGGGGGGGGGGGGGGGTGTACGTGGTAGGTAATTGCGTTTTAGGGGCATAAGGGCATCTGTACTGCATGCGGCATCTGTGAATGCAATGCAAATCACCACCCCCCCCCTCCCCCGCTAGTGCCCACGCGATCCTACATCTATGTGAGCTCGAATGCATCTTTAGCTTGGTATAGCTTTACAAAACATATATCAGTGGAGTGTACAACAAGCGTACTATGGCACATCTGCATCTGGAAATGTTACGTTCAGCAACCAGGTGGGAACATGGGATGCTGGAAAGAGATTCACATTTGAAATAATTGTAATATCTACTGTACCCACCACAGCAGCACCAGCTTGCTCCGCGGGGAGGGGGGGAGGGGGGGTACAGTAGATTTTACTATTATTTCAGATGTGAATCTTTCTACCCCCCCCCCCCCCCCCCCCCCCTCCCCCCACCCCCCAAATGGAGAAAATATTTTTAACGCTTTAACTGTCATTAATATGCTGGGAAGACAAAATTCAAATCAAAGTTCCTCTTTTCACAGATCGGATCAGCGAATCTTCGATCAGAATTTGCTCTCATGATCACCCGTGACCAGATTCACCCTGTTATAATTGGATATTTTTAAACGCAGACTGTGGATACAGATACGGCAAGTTACTGTTAACACAATGCAAATTTTAATGCAGGAAAATTACAACACGCAGTTAAATGAGTTTAGGGCATGGTTCCTTTCAGTTCAATCACGTTCGCCAGAATCTGACCCCGAACTGGAGGACATGTCAGATGACGAGATTTCATCAAGGTCTATATCATCAATGGTGAAGTCTGAATCAGAAGATCCCTCCGACATATCTTGGTCCCCTAGGGTAGTCTTGTCCCCATCATTTTTCTCAGAGTCAGTAGAACTGGCATTTAGGAAGAGACAGTTACGTTTATTCTGATTTTGTGGTTTTGACCGGCATTTTCGTTTCATGGTATAGCCTTCTACTCTGCGTGCCTTTTTTCTCCCATCGGGCCCAACCGAAAGGTACTTATCTACGGCCATTTTATACAGTGCGTGGTCACTGGGCGAAATTCCACCGGCCTCTCACAATTAAAAGCTCCTCTATCGACGAATGGCTGAGAGATTGGCGCTCTTTTCCGACTATTTTTGCAAATGAGCTAAACACGCGTTCCGCCTCCGCACTAGAAATTGGAAGTACAATACACAGTTCAATAATGTACATGAAATTTTTTTATATTTAATGAATCTGTGGAAAGAAATATCTGTGGCCAAGCCTTGCTGGGGCACTCTGTTTTATGGAAGGTCGACACATGAGAATGCGCCGTAATCAATTCGATTTTGAGGCGAGATAAATCACAACCATTGTTGGTAAGAAGAGAGTGGAAGTGTTTTGCAATGTTTTGCAATGACGGTTCCAGATCATGTGCTTGTTTGTATGTGTAGGTCTTTGTGTCAAGCAGGGTGGCAACATTCATATATAGGGTATTGTCACTCAGTTCACTGAACCTCGCTCTCAAATTGACAATTAGCTTTTCTAAAATAATCTCAATCTCGGCCGACACTTTCAACAGTGCATTATCCAATGACATGGACATGGAATAGCCATGGAAAGTAACAGTTTTGTCAGTTAATTCTGAAAGAATTGCCTGATTTTCAAGTAAGGATTTTCCCGAACCCGCGTCGCCCGTGAAACATATTTCTCACCACTGTCTTCTTCAATGAAGGGCCAACACAGCTTCGATAAAGTGGGGAAATAATCTTGATCGTATAATACAGCCGATTTTTTCTCCGAGACACGTTCTTTGAGGGACACGAGAGTTGAAATTGAGGATTTTATTACAGTTATTGCTTCGGGCATGAGAAGTCCCCTTTTTTCCAAAGACTGAGAGAACGGAGCTAGATATGCCAAGACATCTTTCCGCAGCGCGATAAAAAGAAGTCGATCGAGTCTCATTGCATTTTTGAGATATCCAGTTAGTCTTGGTATAAATTCTTTCATTGTATTGTTATAGGGACTTGAAATCTGCTGGTGGCAAAAGCCGAGGAATACCGGCAGGTTTTTGAGGTAAGTATCTGCTGCATCTACTTGGAATGAAACCCAACGTGTACCGCCCATACGTTTATACTTGTATAACACCTTTCCCGCATACGATGCTTGGCGTTTCATGAGCCGCCAGCGGAGATTTGCCCTCTTAAACATTTTGTGACAGTTTTCAAGGTCTTCGTCGCAAGATGAATTAATTTGTGAATGCTTGAAGCTGTCTTTTTATGGCGAGTTCACTTCTATGATTGGCACACCAGCCCATGACAAGATGCGTTGTACCTGTCTCTTCCTTTATTAGCTTGAAGAGGGAATGGTTAACAGCAGCGCCATCGCTACCAACACCAACTTGTCGGTCACTTGGGTTGAATGTAAAATTAAGCTTAGAAATACAATGATCATATGCTACTTTGAGCCCCTTGGCATTAGTGTCTTCTGGTTCCTCTAAAGCAACTGTGTAGAAACAGGGGGACCCATTTTTGCACATCTTAATAACATATAATTCTTTCTCATCTGATGTTTTTGCACTGGAGGACCCATCATAAAGGATGGAGTAAGTAGCGACAGGGTCCGTTATTTAAAGGAGCAGTAACCTCTTGTTCACGGATGCACTGGGCAAGTGTGGACACCATATCTTTTCCTGCTTTATCAGTGAGGTGACCCATCCCCAAATCAACATTGTGATAGTCTCTTTCAAATTTCGCAATCCTCTCGTAATCTTTATAGGGTTTGTTATTGACAGCAACGAAATGGGCTATTTGAAATTTCATAACCAATTGTCTGTACTGATATTTATTGAGCTTCTGAATGGACTCCTTTATTGTTAGCTGACCAGTCTGCAGTGAACTGCTAGTATTAACGGACCCAGTTTGCGAATCTGTCATAAATGTACTGTTCGTGGCATCACCAGATGCACAAGCCACACTGTCCGAACGTTTTCTCATCAATGCAGTGTTGTGGCCATTGGATTGAATATGCGTAATGACATTGCACTTTTTAATGGTATTCGTCCCGGTGACCCATCTGTCGTTTTTTTCTAAAACCCGTCCTTTGTGGTATGGGTTAAAAATGGACTGTCCCTTGGTCGACTCCATACACCTCCCTGCATACTGTGCAATAAATTGATTTAACGGTTTCATCATCATCCTCCGTCTCATATCCAACACCAAGTCCCCACGATTCAACTGTTTTTTTCTTCACCCCCGGCATTTTGTTTTTTTTGTAAACACAACCCAACTGACTTGACCCGGGAGTTCAAACCCATGCGCTTCGCGAAACTACGAACTGGGACAGCACATCACGTGCATACCGCTGGTCGTGATGGGTGCAGATATGATAAACAAAAATCTGGGAGCTCATTTTTAACTGCACCGTGTGACCATTCTGTGTTCAGTGTCAGTAAAATGGTCAACCAGTTACAAGTTGGATGAAGGCCCTACATACATTTTGTCTGGATGGGGGGGGGGGGGGGGGGGGGGGGGGGGGGGGGAGTATATATTCAGTAAGCTTGGTGAGAAGCAA